>VXAC01000791.1:891709-949705 GCA_013399225.1 Rhipidura dahli
GGGGTTGCTATTAGCAACTCTTTGAAGCTGCAGGCAAATGCAGTTGAAGCAGTGAATCATATAACAATAAAATTATGTAACAATATAAGGTCTGTGGTCAAAACACTGGCATATACTTTCCAAGATTAAAAATTGCTGGATAAAAGAATGGTTTTACTGTATTTATTGTAACAACACAGTCACAATAGACAAAAGATTGGAAGACTTCCAGATCACTTCAGCTAGGAAAGGTGTGTGGATACACATGAGCAGATGGCCTACAAATGATTTTGTTGAGCCAGGAGATCATGGCTAGCTTCTAAGATTTCGCAGTAGGATGCATCTTGTCTGTAAATTCCTAGATGAGATTTTGCCAGTCAGGGTTCATAGATACCACTGGACTGAGAAACTTTCTTTTTTCAGACCAGGAGAAAGACTGAGACGAAAGCAGAGTGACTAAAGTGGTTGTGTTAGACAGGCAGCTTTGTGGATTTGAGCATATGCAAGTGGGTTTATTTTGGAAAGCAGAGGCAAATAGAATAGCAAAGGAAAGGGGGACAGAGTGAGGTAGCTGAGGGTAAGATGAGCAGGGTGTGGAGTGACACAAAAGTGAAAAGGGAAGGAGAAATTTCAGGCAAAGAGTCAGAACAGGAGTCTCATCAGCGATGTCAGGCAAAGTTTGTTCTGTATTTGATAGAAATATTTGCCTGTTCTACAGGATATAACATAGATAATCTAGGAGGGTTGCCTTCAGATTTTTTGTAGATTTTGAAAGACTAACCTTATCTGTAGTGCTTAGTGTTGATGCTTAAATTGCACAAGATCAATAAAATGTTGGTATGTATTTCCAACCCTAGCATAACCTGAGATACCTTTGACATTTTGCTTTGTAAAACACGTCACCAACCTGTCAAAGTTTTTAGGAAGAGTTTATGCTCTGAAGTACATTTCAACTTCAGTCAGTTTTTCTCACTGCTCTTTTGTCTTTGCTTTTCTGTTCTGTAAAAGGTGAGGTTAATTTTTTAGTTTGGACCCACAAATACACAGTGAGAGGAGAAAAATGAGCAAGGGGCAAAATACAATCAGAAGTTCTCAATGGTCTCATTAATGAGGACCATGACAAAGACTGGTATGTCCTTTTGCATTGTTACAGAAGTAGCATTTCACTTCTTTCTTAAAATGAGTTGTCTTTGGTGGTAAGTATCAAAGTAGATTAAAGAGACAATAAACTGTATCTGTTAAATATTCAGAAGACACATGAACTAATCTTGCTGAGAATTACTTGAGAATTTGTAGCAGGTCAGCCTCCCAGAATCTTAAAGAAAGGCATGTACCAGAAAATTCCACTTCTGTGCAGCATTTAGTGCAAGGATATATTGAGGGTCTACATCCAAACTCTTACAATTCCAACAAAACGTGTTACTTTGGACTCCAAAGAAGAGTTTAAATGACAGTGCCATCCATCTGCTTAGCTGAGCTGTAGTTCCTACCCAGTAATTTTTCAATTTATTGACCATTTCCAACCAAATTTGACACAGGAAAAGAAGTCTCAAAGATTTTGTAATTTATAGGAACTTAATTAACATCCACAGCTGGGTAGAGGCGAAAGGAGCCCAAAGTAGAGCTCCCACACAGGGAAAGGCAAGGAGAATTGAGCTGTGATATATTTTGTTTGGCTGTAGCACACACATATGGCTGGCCATTCAGAACATACATACTTTCACACTGGTCCCAGCTGACTCTTGCCTGGAGACACCATGAGGGAGGCAGGCTGCACAAAGAGATTATTACAGGGTTGAAGGCCATGCTCAGAAGATGGAGAATACAAATCCAAAGCACACAGATTTCATTAGTCAATACAGAAGGGGTAATAAAGTGGACTCATGTGCTCTTCAAGGGTAGCCATGCTGTCTGCAAAAGAAATCACTTCTTTACTGATTAAAGAAATAGTGAAGACAGGACAACAGTCCAAGAGCAGATGTAGCAGCATAATTTAGGAAAAAAGCTGTTGTTAAGCTAATTTAAATAAATTAATCTTTTCTGTTTTAAGGGCATGTGGCAGCAAAAGATACTGATCTTATATTCTCTTCTGCAGCAAGACCCTTCTGTTCCATGGCATGGAATCAAGATCAGACTTGCCCTAAGCAACTACACCATAGGGCAGGCTCATAACCCAAAAAAATACCTGCTTATTTTAAACTAGAGTATATACAGGTTTTATCTGCTCAAAACTGGAATGGCAATATAACCAGTTCTCTTACTTACCTTAAGAATTAAAGCAGCAGCTCAGTTTGTTTACTGTTCTGTCTGCAGATCAATTTCAGTTAATAATTTCTTGGGTTTTCTGCTGTATGAGGGATCCAGGATGCTTTGAGGATATTGTTGTGGGTTCCCATTTGTCCTGCTGATCCTGCCTGAATGGAGTTTCTTGACACACAGGCCACCCATTCTCTATAAATTAGTTTTACTGTATGGTGGTAAATGACCTCAGAGTCCAGCACTTGCTCAGACATCCTTGAGATACAGGAAGACACACCTTAATGATATTCCTGCCTAAGATCCTTACATGCAATGGAAAGATGCCAAAGAAAAAACATACTTGGCTTGCTCCTGAGTAGTTACCCATGAGAGAAGATATTTTTTATTTTTCATTTTTAGTTTCCTTTCAAACCTGTGACTGGGTAGGTTGCAGCTCTTGTGAAACAAATAATTGAGAAAGGCAGTTCTGTTACCACTGGTTTTAAACACATCTTGAGGTATCTCTAAAGAGAGTAAAAGAGAGCTAAAGGACCATATACTGTAATGATTGTATGGTATAACAGGAAGAGGAATCCCAAATACAGATCTGATTTAGATTTTTTTGTGTGTCACTGGTTTCTTTATACAGGAATCAGAGCAATAGATTTCAATGAAGTTTGTCACTGGGCAATTCCACAGTTACTTTGTTCATCTCCTAAGGAAGTAAGTTCCAAGAGGCCCATTCCTGTGCAGGGAAAATTGCAGTTCCAAGTTTATTTTTTAATCCCATCCACATATGTCTACATATGTCAAGTCTCACAGAGCATGCCATATCTGGATGATCTGCTGCATCCTGTAGTTTAGTGCAGAGGCTTTTTGAGTATGAACCCTTCAGGATGAAGCTTCTCAGTAATTATCACATGTGGGGAGATGAACAGAGAAATGACATCTTTAAACACTGAATTAGCTGGACTGATAAAGTCTTTCACTTATAATGAAATAGCGTTGGACCAGTGCCAGCAGCCAGTGCAGAAGGCAGCATCTCAGGTGGAGCTGAGTTGAATCCTGCAGGCTTTGACAAACCCCAGCAGCTGCACACACTCTTTGTCGGGCTCAGAAAAACACAGGCTCCAGCATGTACAGAAACAGGAATGATTTTCATATCTAGGCCGTTGAAATTTGTGTGGTTTGCTGCTAACAGAGAAGTCTCAGTTGTTAATCTTAAACAGCGAAAAGGAAAGCCAAACTTAACTTATGATGTGTCTTTTAAACCTTTCAAGGATGGCAACCATCCTTTACAAATTTGAAAAATGTGTCCCATTTCATTAAATATCATGGGGGGAAAGGGGGCATAGAGTAAAATACTTAAACAATCTTTCAGAGTCCTAATGCTCAGGGTTGGCATGGGCTTGAGGTAGGTGTATGTTCAAGGTAGGTATAGTTATGTAGGGCATGGTATTCCAATAACAGGGCTTATTCTCTTTGTGTTTCTGACAGCCACATGCCAGCAGGCAGCTGGTTGGGCATTAGCAGGGGTTATGGCTCACTGCAGGTTTCTGACAGGTAGAAAAGGACTCTCTGAAAGTCTTCACAAGTGTGTAATTTTCAGAGTTACTGAATTCGGCCCACGCTTAGAAAGAAAAATCACCTGAATTTTTCCATTATACTTCGATGTTATTCGTGGTAAAAATGTTTCTAAACTGTTGCTTTTGCATGTGCTTCCAGTGAAACATTCAACTCAGTCTAAAATGAGATAACTCCTTCCATGCACTGACACACTGCCTCCGCCATGTACTCATTTGTCACAAGTACAGTCATTGTATTAATATTTACTTCATGTGGGGGTTTTTTAAACTCTACATTAAAGCTCTACATAAAGCTTGTTTAGACTGCTTAGCAAAACCAAAATTACCCCACGCAAATATTCGACAAGAAATGAGGAGGTAGTCACTGATGTTGTGGTTTGTGCTGTGTTCCGTGGTGGAGGAACAGATTCAGTGCAAACTCTTTGGGTGAGTTACTGCAATGAGCATCTGAAGCAAACTAGATTAACGGAGAGAATGCATAGCCTGGGAGCTGCTATCTGTTGTTTATTAGAGAGCTTCTCTAGAGATACAGAAATGTGTGATCCCCGTGAATAAAGCTTGGTTTCAAAAACTTGCCAGGGTAATGGTTACCAGAACACTTGCTGTCCTGCAGAAATGCTTAAGAAAGGTATGTACTCTCATTAGAACATACAACTTTGTGCAAGCTTTCAAATAAAAACATTCTGTAAAATATATTATAAACAATGTCTGTAGTTAAATCTGTGGGTTTCAAATTTATATGTGGAATTCCACAATAAAGAGTTTGGCAGACCTGGGCAGCACTCCTGTAGGCTTTACCAGCTATATTCCAGAATGTCTCTGACTTTCCCTTAAACTCTGTGGATCAGCATCAGTTCTGGTTTTTCTCATGTATTAATTTAACTGTGATAATAGCTATTAATTTGATCTTTAGTGTTGAGGTGTGCAAGCAGTCTACCAGTGTGGCCTGCCGTGAAGATCAGTGAACATAAAATAACTTCCTTTTAGGAACCTGCAGGTGAGAGAGTGCTTTGAAGCAGCACCTCCATGAATGAGGAACTCAGTTATTCCTTAAAAATTCACTATGGCTACAGTTTTGGCAGGTAAAGTAGTGCACATGTGCAGTTTGCAGTGAAAGTTTTCAGGTGTTGGTTATATTAGGAACAGTTTAACTGGTAATTTCTTTGTTTACCCAAACATTTAGAGATTATAGATTACAGGCAGAAGTGAGCTATATAGTACCCAAGAAAAAAAAAAGTAATGAAAATATAGTGAAATCCTGGCAGGACTATGAAACAACCAAAGAGAGCATGTTTAGAGGAAGATCTGATGCTGATCATTCTCATTCATGATTAAAACTGGTTTATCTCAAGTTTTCTCCTGGTGCTTTTTTCTTTTAATATAAATGCCTGCTGTAGGAAGGGATAGGGATGAAGAAAGAGTTAAATAATGACAGGAGGCAAAGAAGGCATTAACAGTAAGTGTATCAAAGAGGCAAAAGGGTATCAAAGAGGCAAAAGGATAATTGCAGAAATTCTGAGGTGCAAAAAGGGAGGGTAGGACAAGATCTGATATTTCTAGAGTATAGTCTAATACATGAGCAGGGGAAGCTGGGGTTTTTTAGATGCAGTACCCTTGGAGATGTTGTGCTTTAGACCTGCAGTTCACAGACTCTGGTCTGCAGCAACAAGTTCTCCACAGTCATTCCTGGCTTTCAGTTAGGAGCTGGAGAGTTCGTGGTGGCTCTTGAGTAATTTTGAGGATTGACACCAGCCTGAAGGGTTTGGGTGTGTTCTTTGGCATGGTGACTATGGGAACAAAAGCAGAGCATTGTTCAGGGCTTTGACAAGCTGTGGGGGCTTTGGGGAGGGTATAACTGGAGGGCCAGGAGTAAATTTAGGAAATCTGTCAAAAAAAAAAAAAAATTTAAATGAAGGTACCTTCTGGAAAAAAATAAGGAAACTTGTTGGGTTGTGGAATTCTGTCCAGTTCTTTTCACTGCAGCATTTTTTCTGCACGTGCATTAAGAAGGTACCTGTAAGGGCACGTGGTATTTTTTATAAGCAAAATTTGAATCTGATGTCCAGTTCCTTTCATTTCTACTTCTGCTTACAGCTCTGCAGGTTTTAGACAAAAGCACTCCTGACACAGCTGATTTGTCTGCACTGCTCATTTATTTCCTCACAGGACCCCGTGGTTAAACCACTTTGTTGTTCATACTTTTTACGATGATGTAGAAATGTTTGCCCTAGGATCTGAGCCATAACCTCATGAGGTGGGAGAGGATTGTATAATAGCACCATGACAAACCAGCTCAGGACTGCAGGATGTTGGAGTGGTTCCCCACAGAAAAGTAAACGGTTTGTTTTTCAATCATTACAACAGCCATTTGCTCTAGAAATTTCCATCCTTTTGAACATTTGTTTTTCCTGTGGAGGAGCAAAAGGAGAGAAACTCAGTGCATGTGCTTACAGTTTTTTTTTTTTAATTTCCAGGTAAAAGTTTGTCGTTAGTAGTCCAGTCCTAAGCAGAAGCTTTTTATTTCTATGTTTGATATAAAAAGAATTGTAAAAATATTGTATTATGCATTTTATTTGCAACACTGCTTGGAATTTGAATGTTGGAAAATAATTCTTAGTGGTATCCATCAGGAAGTAAACTGCTTTTCTTCCATCTCTTGATTTTTGCCTAATTCCAATGATACATGCATAAATTAGTTCCTGTAATGGAATCACAATACTGATTCTGGCATTTTCTTGCCAAGACTTGTCACAGACATGCACTCCTAAATTAACAGCATCTGCAGTGGGAGGTCAGGTTGAATTAAAGGGGGAACATAGAAAATGTCCTTCTAGGGGAGCTGAGTCCCATAGGCTTGTCATCATCAGGACACTGCAGAGATTGTTCTGGGTTTAAGTGTTCAAAGGGCTATAATGGTCCTAAGCAACTCAACCATAGTTGGCAAGTAGGAGGGATTTTGGAACTTGCCTTCCTCCTCTGAAAATTCTCACTTTGAAACTCTCAAATGATCTGATGAAAATTCCAAATAATAAGAATTGCAGCATGTTTTAGGTTAGAGTGGACCTCTGTGTCCAGCCACCTGCTGAGAGCATCACTAATGAGAGCATCTTGCTCAAGGCTTATCCAGCTGCATTTACAGCATCTTCAAGGATGGAGAGACCACAGTCTCTTGGCAGTCTGTTCTGGCATTTGATGCACTTCGTTATGAAAAGAATTTTCCTGGTCTCTAATCAGAATTTTCTGTGTTCCATTTTACATCTGTCATCTCTTGTCCTATCCCCTCCAGGAAGAGCATGGCTTCATGTCTTCTATTTCCTATAATTTAAGAAAGCCTCCTCCTTTTCAGGCTAAACCAGCCCAGTTCCATCAGCCACTTCTCAATACCTGCTGCCAAGTATCAATAGTAAATTGTTCTGCTTGAATGTAAGTGACAGAAGCACACAACCTCTTCAGTTTGGCTCAGAATTCTCTCTGAGGGACACTGTGCTGTTTTCTGACCGGACCCAACCCAGAGGGAGGTGTGTGGCCTCCCAGAGGCCTGGCTAAGGGACGTCACCAAGAAACCTCCCAGCCTGGTGCAGCCCCCTGATTGTTACCCACTTACAGTTTTCTGCATGGGCAGCAACCAAGTCCCAGCAAAAAGGATAAGGACAATGAAGAAGGGCCTCAGAGCCGTGGGAAAACTGGTCAAGGGATCTGGAGCACAAGTTGTGTTTTCTTCTGTGCTGCCAGTTGCAGGGAATGATGGAGCAAGAAACAGGAAATTGATACAGATGAACACCTGGCTTCAAGACTGGTGTAAACAGCAGCATTTTGTGGTTTTTGATCATGGGTCAGTTTATACAACACAGAGCTTGCTGGCAGCAAGTGGGGGTCCACCTGTACCAGAAGGGAAAAGGGATCTTAGCTCAGGACTCAGCAGGGCTCATTGAGAGGGCTTTAAACTAGATTTGAAGTGGGACAGGGACATAGCCTGGCTCAACAGAGATAAGGTGTGGGGCCAACCTGCTGGAAAGCAGCTCTGAGGAGAAGGTCCTAAGGCCCTGGTGGACAGCTAGCTGTCCATGAGCCAGCAGTGTGTTCTGGAAGCCAGGAGGGCCACTGGTATCCTGGGTGCACTAGGAACAGCACTGCCAGAGGTGGTGGGGGCGATCCTGCTCCTCTACTCAGCCCTGGTGAGGCCACACCTGGAGTGCTGTGTCCAGTTCTGGGCTCCTCAGGACAAGAGGGACACAGAGCTCCTGGAGCAGGTGCAGTGGAGGGTGACAAAAATGATGAAGGGACTGGAGCATCTGTCTTACAAAGACAGGCTCAGGGAGCTGGACCTGCTCAGCCTTGAGAAGAGAAGACTGAGAGGGGACCTTGTCAATGCCAGTGTCTGCAGGAAGGGGGTCAGAGGATGGACCAGGCTCTTCCTGGTGGTGCTGAGCAATAGAACAAGGGGTAAGGGGCAGAAACTGATGTACAGAATTTCCCCCTGAACAGGAGGAAGAACTTCTTTCCTGTGCAGGTGACCAAGCACTGGAACAGAACATCCAGAGAGGGTGTGGGATCTCCCTTTATGGAGACATTCCAGAACCCTCTGGATGCACTCCTGTGCCGTGTGCTCTGGGATGGCCCTGCTTGAGCAGATGACCCACTGTGGTCCCTTCCAGCCTGACCCAGTCTGTGCTTCTCTGCAATATTTTTATTCTTCACTACCTGTACCAGCTAACATAGTTTGTTTGGGGATTTCTTTCCACATAATATCATAAAATATGCTGCCTCTGTCTGAGAAGAGCTACATTTTCTGTCAGGAAAGTTAATGTGCTGTACTGGCATTCTGCTAAACATCTGGGTTTCAATAGATTTTCTCCACACACACACATTGAAAGTCATGTAAGAATTTATTATTTATTGTCAAAACAATAAATTTCCAAGGAAATGTGAAATTGTTTAAAATCAATTGTTCTCATTGTAAAGAAGAAACTGTTGAAGAGACAACCTTAAATATAATAAAATAATAAATACTAAGAAAGTGCCGTTACAATAAACTGGTTGTTTAAGGATTAATGTAGCATGTTTCGAGTAATGATTTATTAATGATGAGTCAGACTTGGAATTCAGAACTTGTTTGACAAAGCAGAGCAAACAATATAAAAATTTTGCATGATTAAATTGCTTATTGCTTAAGCTCAATTTACTATTAGCTTTTGTTAAATTAATCCAAAATAAAATCAAATCCAGATTCAAGCCCTGGACCTTCTCTCTCATGGTCTGAATAGAGACAAGTAGAATCTGCATTCTCTAGCCTCGAGATGCTCATTAAACTTAGAGTTTTCAGTGAGAAACCATAGAGTTATGAGGGGATTGAATCAACAGCTGGCATTTCTACTGTGAGCTTTGAGCTTTCATTTAAGACATTTAATTTTAGTGCATGTCTGATGATTTCGTGAGTCTAGCTGGAGATCATTTGCTCTGTATTGTATCTAACGTGGGTCAGGCTAGCCTTTTGATTTCCTTAGAATACAAGGATTTCACAAAGCTCAAAGTGAGGCTTTTTGTGCCTTCTGAGCTGGGAGTAGAAATGCCATCAGTCAGTTTTGGGGCTGCTCCATGTGTGAGTTCCCAGTGGCACCCAGATAATGGGAAGGGAGGCAGCACTTGGCTTTGCAAGACCCTCACCCAGCTCTTCTGGCTACCCCCAGAGTATCACTGCTGCCTGAATGGCCTTTGTGAGCCCTGCTGGGGAGGTGGGACATTCTTCCAGGTGCATTTCTTTCCTTGTTTGTGTGTGTTTGTAGGTGCTCAGGCACCTCATGGTAACACACCATAACGTGGTGTGTTAAAAGGGCTGAATCTCACTACCACTCTCCTTTGCAGACACAGCCAGGTAGGATATCTTAATGTTAATTGCAAATGCTTACCTAGAATGGTATTCTTAAAGTCAGGTGTTCCATTTATTCTTACGCAATTTATTTTTTTATTGTGTATTTTTAAAAAAACATATCTCCTTTGGAACTTGAAATTTCCTAAGCTGAAGAAAAACAGAGAGACTTTTTTAGTATTTTGCTAATTCTTTACTTGAGTGTGTTCAAGTGTTAATTTTGTAAGCCTTCATTATGATACTTTTTCTTCCCCAAGATTTATTTATTAACTTTTTCATTTCCTCACAGGACACCTTTTGTATAATTCACATTTTTCTGACCAGTGTCAGAATTCCTCTGTTCTTTGAAATATCAATTGAAAAATGCTTTGCGTATTGAAACTGGATAGACCTTAAGTAATAAACTGTTTTCAGCTTGTTTACTTTTTGGGTTTTTTAAACTGACCTCTTACAGAGGGGTTTTTTAAATTGACTTAGGGACACCTGACTCATGTTTTCATTGAATTATTCTCCAAGTTGATGTCTGAACCTTAAACCCAAGAATCTAAAAGAAGAAGTTCATTTCTTGTACAGCACGAGTTTTTGTAGGTACAAGTTAGATGATCCAATTAATTGCAAAACTAATTTAGCCTTAAAGGGAACAGGTTGGAATGTGTCTCCACAGTTTTTACCAATTCTCTATGGTAATACAAACTGATGGTTTAGGCATGTGCCTTGTTTTTTTCCCACGTATGGATTTTGGATATGCAGAGAAGTATAAATACCCTGTTCCCCTTAGTCCCCATAATAACATTACAAGGTAGACTGAGATTATTTTTTCTTGGTTTTTTTTTTTTTTTAATAGACTCAGAACCGTATGAAACTGATGGCAGACAACTATGAGGATGACCACCTCAAATCCTCATCCCATTCCAACCAAACCAACCACAAGCCCTCCCCTGACCAGGTAATGTGTCTCTCTTATTTTTGTTTTTAAACTTATTTTTACTATGAGTGCTGATTATTTTGTGTCATATGTAGTTTTTCCCTGATGTGCTTGCAGTACCTTGGAACAGAAGTAGCATTCCAAAATGCAGTTATTAAGCAGAACTGGGTGTTGCTGTTATGTTGGCTTTGTGTAAAGCTCCTGAAATGTGAATGGTACCAAGCTGTAGTTAGGTGGTTGGAGAGGAAGTGCATTGAAAAGGAACCAAAACTTTACTCCCCTAAAATGTGAGACTCGAGTCCTGTGTGACATACTCAGCTTCCAGTGGCTCAGGTTTACTGCTTGAGTGTGTGTGGAGTGTCCAGGACTGTTTCTTATCTTCAGGAGCAGGAAATCATGCTCCAGGATCAGCTTTCTGATCTATGGGTTGCATACAAGCAGTTCCCCTCATTCCCAGGAGGAAATCCTGGCCTCGGTGCCAAACGAGCACAGACTGCTCCCCCACAAACTCAATGGGCTGTGAACTGAAGGAAAATCAATTTACCATCTCCAAAGCAGTGAGGAGCCTCCCGTGGCATTTACAGAGCACAGCCGTGTGCTTGATAACTGTCAGAGAGATTAACCATCCCTTGGGTAGCACACAAAATGCCAACATAATTGCACATCCCATGTTGTAATCTCACCCACTGCAGATTAATTAAAATATTAGCTATCGTTAATCACTGCCTCGACAGAGTGAAGGAATGCTTCTCTTTGCCTCTGACTCGTGTAGAAATTGGTGACATCTGAAGGGAAGCATCTCACTCTGGACCTTTAAGTGCCAGCCTAGTGATACACAGAAATAAATGAGTTAGGTACAAGAGGAAGATGGCAAAAGCCAGTTACGTATTCACCCTGCAAAAATAAATCTTGAAAAATCTCCTTTCATGTCTGCATCAGAAAACAAGAAGGAGTGTATACAAAGAAATGAACAGAAAATTTCTCATTTTCAAGGCAACTCCCCTTTGCATCTTGATTTAATACCTTCCTCCACTGTACACCGACAGGCTTGAATTTTCTGCAGTGTTTTTGGAGGATGTTGGTGTTTGCCTTTTTCAGGAGAGTGAAATTGTTAATACTGAAAATTAAATGGATTTCCTGATTTTAATGTGGTGCAATTATTAGAATATCTGTTGTTTCTACACTAAAGGCTACAGAGAGCTGAAGCCATTTCTAGCATGTGACTGTAGTGCATGCTTGCAAATGAATGCAGAGTAGCATTCAAAGATGAAATGAAAAGATAACATGTAAAAAAGACATAAAATATAGACATTTACAGAAATTCTTGCTAAGACCTCACAGGGAAGGGCAGTAGGGAAGAGAGAGGGTGGGAGGAGGCTCTGGTTGCACTTCCCCTTTGCAAAGGGGCATTTTGAAAGCTGGCAAAGCCTACCAGGGAGCAAAGCAGGCTGTACCTCAAGGGAGCATAAGGAATTGAAACGCTTGGTACTACTGTTTGTACTCAGAGATGTGCTTTACATACTAACCAATTCTTTATTTCATTCCCATGCTGCTCTGGGGCTTCCCTCCCACTGCCACCTGTGCACCTCTAGGATGAGGAGGAGGGTATTTGGGCATAACCAGTCAGATGCTCTTAGCTCAGCCATTTTGTTCAGAACGGTGAGAACCAACCTCTCCTGCCAATAGAAGAGCTCCCGACAGTCACTGCCACCCCTCGCTCCGTGTGCTTTGTGCAAGCTGCCTGTGCTCCCTCCCCTTGCTGCCATAGTCTCTGCATGAGGGTGTTTCCCGTGTCTCCATGTGCAGTTTGTGATTCTCTTCTTCTAATCATCCTGTCATTGTTCCACGGTGGTGTGGGGAGAGCTTTCCAGGGCATGTAATTGAGTTTCTGTGCAAGTACGGGAGAGCAGGAAATGTCTTTCATATCATTTATCATTGACTTCATGGAGGAAATGTTTTCAGTCGGGTTCCTTTTCAAAGAAGTCTGTGCCCGAGCCAAACCTATGTGTGCTTTTTCAATCCTGCTTTGTAAAGAATTTGCTCAGAGATAATGTTCCTCCTGAAGATAATGTTCCTCCTGGAGGTTTTAAGCATGTTGAGATCTGCTGCCGAGATTGCTGCCATGCACGCTGACCTAACTAGTCACAGATATTTATCAACTCACAATACATGATTCTTGATATGGACTAGGAGTATGAATTGTCTATGAATGTGAAGGCAAAGAGGAATATCCCCTTAACTTTCCTCTCTCCCTTCCATCTCCCTCATTCTTTCAAAACAATGGGGGAGAAATTAGGAGCTGTTTTTCATTTAAAATACATTTTCTTTCTCTGTGTCCATGTCCACAAATTTTACTTTTCTGCTGTCAAATTGTCCCCAGAAAAACTGCCATTTCCAGAAGGGAAGACAGTACAGAGGACAGAGCCTTTCTCCTCACGCCTGTTCTTCAGCAAAAAAACCTCTTACTGGCCAGGAGTCAAATACTGATTATTACACTGCAGTACACAGGATTCATTGATGCCTTGGAGTATCAGTTTTAAAGCAAAATACCTTTGTTGAAGTACTTGAAGAGTTTTAAAGGACTGATGACAGTACTTTAAAAATTTATGTGGAACTTTTTCTTTCTTCACTTATCCTTTTAAGAAAAAAGTATTTCACGAGTTTCTGTGCACTTTTTTCTAAGAATTTGATTTTTTCATATCAGTTGTTTGAAAGAAAACTTCTGAAATTTTCTGTGGAAATCTTGGGCCCTTGCATTTCTGAAAATTATTGTTCTGTATTAGATTTGTAAAATATTCATGAGAGAGTAAGGTGCTCTCATCTCTTGCACTTGCTCAATGAACTACAGAATTACAGTCTGTCTGACTGTACAGATCAAATCCCTCTTTTCAAGCCAACCATCTGAAAAATTTAATCCAACTGTGGCAGTGTCAAACTTGAATTTCATGCCTTGGGATTTGAACTGAGAAAATCTCTTTAGTGGACAAATTGATAAAGTGCTTCATTAATTTCCACTCGCTGTTGATTTCACATTCTTTTTGAATCACCGCTCTTGCAATGGTTGTGCGTTCGTGGATGTGGTTAAAACTTTTAGAGATAATGCTTGTAAAGATCATCTGAAGCACAGAAATCAAACAGGGAAGATCAGGTAAGTAAATGATGAAAAGGAAGAGGACACTCACTATGAAGGTAGGAATAATTCTGATTTTCCTTCTGGAGCAAACATGGAGTTTATGTAGAAAACACTGAGAGAAAGATCTTCCTCTTTCCTCTCCCATCTGCTGATGCATTTAAGAATGCAATCGTGCTAAGAACATGGTTTCTCATAGTTTACTGAATTAATGGGTGGTTGACATTAAGTACAGCTTATCTCTCTACTCTGGGCACTTTCCTCAGGAAAGCTGGTTAGAGTATCCCAGTCAAAATAATGAGTCAGCCAGCAGCCTTGCCTTAACGTGCATCTCATCTGAGAACCCTGTCAGCCTCAAGATTGTCGTGCATACATCAGCAGGGAAAGTATAAAGGTCATGGATGCTTCCCAGGCCAGTTATTCCCAACAGAGTACATGTTTTTACCATGATATTCCATGTTCATTTAAAAAAAAAAGTCCTTAAGTCTCTTAGTAAAAACTATGATGATGTAAGTTACAGAGTCCCTAACCTCCATGTGTTAAATTAAATTTATGTATCACAATGATAAAATGTAACTAATAGCACAGGACTTGGCAATAAGTTTGGTTTTTAGAGCTTCTTCACATCTGTGGATGCAATCACCTCTGGTCAATAGTGAAGATTAAATGGAGACTAAAAAACTATGTACAATAGTTAACTACATTATTTTATTTTTATGGTTTAGGTCTTAAGGCTTTTCCCCTCCAGCATTCTGGAACTGACTGAATTTAGTATTTAATTATGCCGGGTGTGTACATGACAGCATTATCAGATATGGAGCACAGAAACATAGGCACCCTCGCTGTAATTCCTGAGGATGGTAGTTTACATTTCAGTTTCTAGTTCAGTCTAAATACCATCTTTCATCCTGCAATAGTCTTTCCTAGCATTTTTCATTAGGCTCATTTCCTTGCTGTCTGAATTTCTTGTGACTCCTTTTATTCCCCAGATGGAGCTTGATCCTCTTCTTACTTCCAAGTGTATTCCAGTGAGATTTTACATGAGGATGCTCTTTGGTCTTTCTCAAATGCTAATGTGATCTGGCCAATGGCTTTATTAGTTACTACTGTCATCAAAAGTAATATGAATTTACACCTGAAGAGATCTCATACATGCAAAAGGATAGGTGTGTTGTATGTGTGTCTTCTTGTAAGTCTGTGCCGTGTGTGCTGCATGGGGGAAGGAGAAGCAAAGCTTCCGCACAGAAATTTCCCAGGCTCCTCAGTTCATCCAGTTTTCTTGTGAAGCACAGCTGTGCTACCTGAAATGGGAGGAAGTGTGGTTGTGGTTCAGAAATCTGCTTCATCCACTCATCCTTTCATTAACTGAAAGTTGGGATTATGGTTATTAGAGCAAGAGTGGAGTGGTCAAAGAGCTAGCACGGAACTGGAGTGCATAAAAAGGGGGATATTTCAAGATGAAGAAAATATTGGCAATTCCCATTGGTGTAAAAATATTGTAAGAGAAAAAGGCTCTTCTTTGAGACATTTTTCCTTAATATTCGAGTCTGACAGATTTTAATTCAGAAGCAGTAAGCACTGGGAATTGAGCACTGAAGACACTAGCAGAATTTAACACTTCAGATTTCAGAGGTGATGTCTGTGATGGAAAGAGGGGTTAAGTCACTACAGGGAAATATTTGGCTCATTTTTAAGAACTGAAAAACAGTCAATTCAGTATTGTAATTTGGCTTTGCCAAGAGTTTTTCTGTAGATTAGAGTCATCTAAATCTAAAAACTGAAATAGAGGGAAAGTCATCAATTTGAAGAAAGTTTAATAAAATTAGTTTGAATTTTTAAAATATAGTTTTTAATCAAGACCATTGAATATTCCCAAGTCCACTTATGTTCTTATGTCTACTTATTGAGTATATTGTGTCCAAAACCAATCTCATTCTAAGTAGTCATCTGTGATTTTTAAGGAGTAATGAGACTTGAATGACATTTCTGCATTGCATTTATTAGGACAAAGGTATTAAACTGCATTCCAGTAAGAATGATAAAAACATTTAAACCTCACAGAGAAGCCAATACTAATAGATGTGTGCAAAGTCCAACTGAATACTCAGGGTCGTGAGCCATGTGTTTCCAGCCTGTATCTGCAGAGCACTTTGTGTTGCTCCCAGGAATGCCCAGGAGGAGCATTCACAATTTCCTTTTTGTTGTGTAGGAGGTATTTCTTATTTTACAGCTGAAAGGAAATAGGCAGTGAATGGGCACCCAGTCAGCCAGCCATGTGCATGGCTAGTCAAACAGATTTAGGGGAAAGTGACAGAAATACAGGACAAGCAACAGTCTGCAGAACTGTAACTCCTGTGATGGTGGAAGGGATAAGAGCACTGACACTGTGGGCAGGACATCTCAGGGCTTCATTTAACCTTTGCCACAGCAGTCAAACCACATGAAGTTTTCATCGAGATCACTACCCTGGAAGTGTCTGTACTTTGGGAAGTTTGAGGAGAACATAGGTTTTTTTCCTACATTATTTGATGCTTGGATTAGTGTGCTGATTTCCTTTAGTGAAGTAAATGTTTTTTGTGGTGAGTTCCATGCTTAAATGACACAGGCATTCGTTCACTTCATAAATGTGATTTTCTATCCACCAGACACAATTTATGCTTGCAACATGCAGAGAACTGCTTGTCCTACTGTCACACTTCTGAGGTTCTCAGTATTGTCACTCACTGCACTGTGACCTCCTAAGCCTTTTGAGTAGATTTATTTTCAGTGTGGTCTTTTTAATTGTTAGATCATGCAAAATGGTCAAAACCACCAGGCCTTCATGCCTAACTCATATTACATTATAATTTACTGGACACAGTACTAGGCCACGATTCAGAAGATAAATTCTTTCCTGGCATCGTCTCCAACCACTCACTTGTTCTCTTTCTCCCTGTCTCAAATTCTCTAATTGTAAAATGAGCTGAAGTTTTTGTGAAAGTGCAAGTTCTGCTTGGAAAAAGTGATATATAAGTGCTAGACATTGTTACTGTGCAATATTTGGAAATTGCCTTGTTAAAGTGATATGATGGTGATTCTAATATCTCATTTTGAAATTGTTCCCAAAATTATGTTAGATTTGTATTTGACTCTATTAATACTTCTTATTTTTTCCAAGATCCTATTCCTTCCCAAGAAAAGGGAAAATAACCCATATTTTCAAGGAGCTGCCTTTTCCAGCATGCTGAACAAAGCTCTTTAGACCACAGTTTCTTGTTCTTTATTGTCATCTCTTGCCTTCTGAAGAGTCATTTCTTCCCCTCTCTAAAATCTACAGAGTAATTGTGTAGTATAACAATGATATGATTACAATTCTTCATCCAGGTGTGGAAAAGCATTGTGAAAGTGTCTTGTGCTTGCCTTGGAGACATACCCTGTGCAAAATTTGAAGGCAGCTACATGAGATAACCTTACATTGCTTAAACATTATCACTTGTCCTGACTGAGAGAGATTTGTTTTGTCATATTGGTGACAGTCAGGGTTCTTCACTCCCACTTTTCAGATGGGCAGCCTTTTAGTAAGAACCCTAATGTGATGCACTCAAAGAAGGTGATATAACTAATTAATCCTTAGGAGGGTTAGAGAAGAATGCTGTCCTTGAGACAAAGTCAGCTTCTACTCCTGGTCCTTTTCTTCTTTTGGAGAGCAGTTCTTCTGCTAGCCTTTTTTTTTTTTTTTTTAACCATTATTTTACTGTTTAATAACTAATTTCTGTAAGAAGAATGTATTCTCTGTCCAAGAATGTTATATCTATGAGCACAAAAGAACGGATCTTGATACACTGTTTATCTTCTTTCTGATCCCAGAATGGTAAAACTAAAATTTCCAGATGGAATTTTGTAATCTGCAGCTCTGGGATGAATTAAGCACTCACAACAGAGGTGTAACTGGACTGTATCACTGTCTTCCTATTATTCTTATAGATCAAAGAAGAGCACAAGTAGATACTTACAGTCTAAAACATTCAAAACAGATGGCTGGTTTCTTTTTGTAGAGATTTGTGCTTTTCAGCAAAACAATTGCAAAAAGGCCATCATTCATTTCTGCCAGATGAGATTATGCAGACAGATAGGTCTGTGTCTTATTTTCTCTTTTGATTTGCAGCTGAACATGATCTTCTACTGGTGGCTTGGTCTTTGTAGCAAGTAGGAATTCTGCACTCAAACATTGCTGCTTCGGGCCACTTCCAGGAGAGTTGTTCCTTGCAGTTTGTGTGACAGTCTGCACTGTCTCCCAGTTATTCTGAACTCTGGCACTCATGGTCAGGACAGAGACAGAGGAGGAACAGCTGCAGCCAAGCTCTTTTCCTTGTCGGTTAGGAAGAAAGAAACTGAGGGGGAGAGGGGATGAGCAATGTTAGAAAAAGAATCAAGCCCAAACCTGCTTTCCAGTGTATTAACTATAAGAATAAGCTCCAGAGAATTGTTACTAAAATAAAAACTGTAGGGGCATGTAGCCAATCTAGACACTACATTTTCCTGGCTGGTAAAGTTCATAATGACTGATGGATATGTCAGGATTTACAGTTCCATCTCATAGGCTCACCACAGGCTCTCCAACTACATCTGATTGTTAAAGTAACTTTTAGATAAGGACTACTATATATATATGTATAAATAGGTGTATTTATTAGTGAGATTTTGCATTTGAATGTAGAGCAAGCAGCTCTAAAAAGACTTCCTAAAGACAGATAAACCTTCACAAGTCTTTGCTTTCAAAGTGTCTTTCAGCAGGTAGAGAGCTGCAACAGCAGAATGAAGACCCAGTTTTAGAGAAGGACAAGACCAAGATTCCTGTCACCTGCAGACAGGGAGGTTATAGTTCATCTGAGCAGGAAAAGCACTGGCTGTGTTCTCTGGCAGACTGCTTAAGAAACACCTTCTGGTTTGCATTAGCAGTGGGACAGACAGCAGGGAGGCAGAAGAGCACAGCCCCTGACACATCAGCACTGCCATGGGCACGCTCTCCTGTGTGCTGCTGCTGTGTTCTGCTTTCAAACAAAGCCTGTTTGCTCCTGGGTCCTTCCATCCTCTGTAAGAGGGACAAGCAGTAGACAAAACACAACACAGCAAGGAATGGGTGGACTTCCTTGTTCATTCTTGCATGGACAACACATGCTAGAAAGCTTGAATGCATTAAAAATATAAGCAGGTTGTTCTTACTTTATTCTCAAGCTGCTATGTTTTTGTAGAGAAGGGATCGGCATAAAATGTGACTGACTCTGTGAAATCAAAACTTGCCTAGTTGCACCTACAAAAGTTTGATCAGAAGAATGCTATGTAAATCCACAGTGTCATGTACAAGCTGCAAAAAGTTGTTAAAAATACTTTTGCTTACTGTGAGAGTAATTTTTTTTTTCCTTGATTATAGTTTAATTGTCAGTATCATAAATCTGGCTACCCAGTTTCACAGCTTCCTGTAATTTAATTTATAATTCAAAAATTTAACCTGGTAACTAACACAGCGTACAGGGATGAAGTGTTCAAATGAAGGAGATTTTAATAATGAAAGTGCAGATTTTAGGTTCTCTTTTTTGCTGCAGAACTAAACTTGTGGCTTTGCTGGATTCCCAAAACATTTTGAAGGAATAAAAACCTCTGACAAATCAAGCAGCATTTCAGTTTGTATGTTTTGATCTCATGTTTCAGGTAAGGCACAGGTTCCCCTCCTGTGTGCCAGGTGGGGAGGAGGCCTGGGGGCTGCCACAGGTGTGCACTGTGCAGTCAGCTGCATTTAGAGCCAAGAGACGGGGCCAGTGCCATTGCTTCTGAAAGGAAGGGACTGAGGAAACAGTGACATTCAAGCTGTGTGCAAACACCCCCTTGAGCTCTGCTGAGATACCCCATTCCTGAATGTTCGTTTTCCCCTTGGTCCAGTCACAGGCCCCTCACATCAGTGTTGCAGCTCTGATCCCCAGCAGTCCCTGCTGTTCCTTACGTGGTTCCCTGCCAGCTTTGCTCCGCAGCCCACGTAAGTGAAAGTTGCCAGTGTCATGGAAAGCACTTCTGACTTTATACTGTTATGTATAAAAATATTTTAGAACTACTTGCCCTTTTTTAGTGCTTTAGGAACCCTACCAACCCACTGCAACTCTCTGCTTCACCTGCATGATGGGGAAAAGATTTTATTTGAACAGAGGGAGCTAGTGACAGAACTCCTATCCCTGGTTTGTGTTTTCTCTGTTCTTCTTTTCTGGTCTGGATTTTTCCCAAGGTGAAGAGGGTGAACTCTGGAAATCATTAATCCATGGGATTTGTTCATGGTGTATAAAAATTTCAAAAATAATTTGCTATATAAAAATGATTTCCTAATTGATTCTGTCAGAAAGGAACTGAGTAAGACAGCTCTGTCAAAATAGCCAGAATCTCTTTGAGCTCCTCACATATATTGTTCTAGTTTAAGAGGAGAAAATTATGAAGGTTAGAGTTAAATCCTTTTTTTTTGTCTTTAAAACACATCTAAAGAATACTGAGCCTGTCCTTGAGCTTTTGTGTTGGGGTCTTCTGAAGAAACCAAGTATCTCTGTGCATCAGTGAACTGAGCTGAACTGAACTGAGGTCAAGATGTGTCTTTTTGAGAACTTTCTTCTGTTTCCATTTAAAATAATGAAGGGAAGACATCAGTGATAAATTGCTCTGAATTTGGGAAATCTTTGCACATTCTGAGCCAAATTCATGCCTCATAAAACTCCATTGCATTCAGTGGTTACAAGATTATTGTTGAACTCTTGTGTTTGTTGCCAAACAAACACAAATGGTCTGAGCAAGAAGCCATAATTCAATTTGCCATGCAAATATTTCCAGACCGTGTCACTCAGTATCTTAGATTATTTCTAGATCTCCCAATATAAGATATTTAGCTATATAGGCAAAATATTCTTGTCTGGCAGTATTTATAACAAAACCCAGATACAGGGAGGTATACAGAGATTTGTCAGGTCCTTTGGAAATAATTTCTTTTTAACAACCTTATGTGCTTACACAGTCTTTGTCCCCACCTTCTCCTGTGCAATGGTAGTTTGGGAAGTAGGTTTTGTTGGGTAGCATAGGTGCAACTGTATGGAACAAAGTTTGAACATAGTTTTCCACGCTCACATGACAGATGTGATTGATAGGAGTTAAAGGACTGCCTGCACTGTGTTTCCAAACATATTTGTTATGTTCAGTCTGAAGTTTTGAGGAGATGTTTGATGGTGCTTTTGGGTTTCTGCTTGGAATTTTTTTAGTATTCCTTCTTTACTTATGCTGTGCAGGATTTACAGTGAACACTCGTGGTGTGTAGACCTGGCTGGCCAGCTAGATTGTTTCTCAAATTACTTAATTCCTTGGAAACTTTCAGATTCATTCCACCTGTGCTTCTTTGTAACACCTTTAATACAAAAACACTGTCATTTTTACCTCACATTGTTTACTTTGACACCTGAGATTACTTGTGAGTTCTCCTTTGTTTTCTTCTTGATGTAGCTGTACTTCTAGGGATTTTTTTTTTTTCTCACAAATATTTAGAGATATAGGGGTAAGTTAAGAAAAATTACTGAATTATTTGATTGCAAAATGAAGACCACTCACCAGCATCACTCTGCCCTTCAGGGTTCTGTGGTGGATATATACCCACAGAGCATGTGCAGGCAGGTTAATTAGGCTAACGGGGGTATGACAGCAGCCCTGCCAGTGCCAAATGTACAAATGGCACATTATGTTGTCCTTGCTGGGTCAGAAAATGGTATTTTCTCCTTTTTTTTTTTTTTTTAAGATAACTGCTGTTGATTCAAGATCATCCTCCACATTGGTGCTTATTCTGACAAGTAAGGCAAGTTGTGTAAGGAGATAACTTTTGCAAGGCCAGCTGATGCAGTTGCAAAAACAGACAGGCTTTTAGGGGCATCTGTAAGACTTTATTTCAAAATGGCAGCTGCAGATTTTTAAAGTAGAAATTTAGAAGGTACTCTCTGAAATTAGTAAAGTTAATTACTTAGTTCTGCAGAAGAAAAATGATTGCTTCCTTCAGAGAAAAAGGGATTGTTAGCAGGGAGAAAGGTAACCAGGTCATTAACCCTTCTGCCTGGAGAAGGCATAATTTAAAGCTGGTGGTTGTGGTGAATTGCACATTGATTAAATTCATTCTTTATTCTGCAGGTGTCTGTGGACATTTGCTGGTTTTCTTTTTCAAATACTCCTACGTGTTTTTGTGTATTTTCAGTAGACACTGCTGTGCATCTATACGTATTTAAAAGCAGACTTAGCATATAAAACTTTAAATTCAATTACCCATATTTCATCTGACCATTACCCAGCAGCAGCAGGACTACCACTGAAGAAGCAGCATCATTTCATTCTAATGATTTTTTTGTCCCAGTGACTTCTGAAACTAGTTAGATTCACATTTGTCATACTCAAAGATTAAACAAAAAAAGGACAAAATCACAGGAAGCTGAAGATGTTGTTTGCAAGTTGCATTTGAAACATGTTCAAAAAAGTCTTTATTAGTTGGTTGAGGTGGTTTGGGTTTGCCTGAGGGATTTATCAGGCATTTCACATTTCTGCCTCAGAGTTGTAGTGATTGCCTTTTTTAGTGAAATGTTGTCAAACTGAGCTGGCCATTAGCAATATTCTGAAGCTGAGGGTACATTAAGCAGACTTCATTCCATGCATTGATGAGGATGCCCTAAACCTATCAGGGCACTGAATGGATGAGGGCTGCTTTAGAAGATATTCCTGGGTTTGCTCTGCTCACCCGTTGTTTTCCTAGAAAGCTCTGCAGCTCTGAGCTGATCATGAGAACGCCGTGTGGGTTATGAATCCAGCACTGCCCTGCTTTTCCACTTAGCAAATGCTCTTACACCCTCTTGAGATAAGGCAGTGGCAGCTCTGCTGTGTGGGAAGCCCAGTGCCTCTTGCTAAGAGGCCAGTTCGCATTAGATATGGCAGGAACGCAGCTCTAGGGGCACTTCCTACTTGACTGGCAGCGTTTAATGGATCCCCAGTGAGAGCAGTGATTGCTCTGTGAACAGCTTTGGGAGGGCCGCTAGTTAAGAACTTTCACACGCCTCATTTGGCCTGTTTCCAGCTCGAGGTAAGAGGGGGAAGGGTACAGGAGGAATGTGCTTTGAAAGAGGATTTATCCCTGAGCAGTCAAATTCAACTGTTCTATGAAAATCTTCCATTCTTGCTTGCTAGATAGCTCTGCTTTCTCTTCATCAAGGAGGGTTTCTGTTCACAAACAATAGCCAGGAAGGTTGGCCAGTCAGATTTTTTTCAAACTGGAATCTGCACATCTGATGGATATTCAGTAGACTGGTATCTGAGAAGAATACAAGGCAAATACTACATTGATTAGACAGCTAGTTATTAGACATTGACTATTACATTTTTATAGAACAATTTTTTATTAAAAAGTGATATTCCATCATTTTACCCTCTGTGGGCAAACCAAATAGTAAGAAAGATAGCAAAGACATCAGTTAAATGAGAAGCATCACTGGTTTTCACGTGCACAGGCAATACACTTTGAGATCATAATCGTGGTAACACATACCCTATGAAATTGGGCTCCACACTGCAAGTACAGCAAATAACCAAAGCTGATGGATATGATTGGCTAAAGGCAGTTTTGTTTGGTGATGGAAGTGAAATGTAACTGTGTTGATTCTATTAAAATATTGCCCTGTATACAGGACAGCAGAATATTCTACCCCTCTGCCATTTGCAGCCACTTATTCACAGAATGGTAAGGTTGGAAGGGACCCCAGTGGGTCATCGGGTCCCACTGCCCTGCTAGAGCAGGAACATCCCAGAGCACACGGCACAGGAGTGCATCCAGAGGGTTCTGGAATGTCTCCATAAAGGGAGATCCCACACCCTCTCTGGATGTTCTGTTCCAGTGCTTTGTCACCTGCACAGGAAAGAAGTTCTTCCTCCTGTTCAGGGGGAAATTCTGTGCATCAGTTTCTGCCCCTTGTTCTATTGCCTGGCACCACCAAAAACCTGGCTCCATCCTCTTGACACCCTCCCTTTACATACTTAGACATGGATAAGGTCCTCTCAGTCTTCTCTTCTCAAGGCTGAGCAGGTCCAGCTCCCTGAGCCTGTCTTTGTAAGAGAGATGCTCCAGTCCCTTCATCATTTTTGTCACCCTCCACTGCACCTGCTCCAGGAGCTCTGTGTCCCTCTTGTCCTGAGGAGCCCAGAACTGGACACAGCACTCCAGGTGTGGCCTCACCAGGGCTCCCTGAGTAGAGGAGCAGGATCGTTCCCCTTGACCTGCTCTAAATGCTTTTCCTAATTGACCCCAGGATACTCTTGGCCACAAGGACACACTGCTGGCTCATGGACAGCTTGCTGTCCACCAGGACCCCCAGGTCCTTCTCCTCAGAGCTGCTTCCCAGCAGGTCAGCCCCAGCCTGTGCTGGTACATGGGGTTATTCTTCCCCAGGTACAGGATCCTGCACTTGGCCTTTGCTGAATTTCAGACAGTTCTTCCCTGCCCATCTCTCCAACCTGTCGAGGTCCTTCTGAATGCCTACACAGCTCTCTGGGGTATTGGCCACTCCTGCCAGCTTTGTGTCATCAGTGAACTTGCTAAGATTGCATCTTCCTCTTCATCCAAGTCACTGATGAATAAGTTAAACACCGTTGGGCCCAGTACTGACCCTTGTAACAGGCCTCCAGGCAGGCCCTGTGCCACTAATGACAGCCCCCTGGGATCTGCCCTTCAGCCAGTTCTCCATCCACCTCCTTGTCCATCCAGATACAACAGAGCGTTGTCTTTATATGGGTGTTTATATCTGCAAACAGAGGGTGCCCCAAGGCTGCCCGTAGCACTGGTGTTTTTAGCAAGGCACGTGAGCTCACTCTCTCTCTCTGGCAGGTTTCTTGCCTGTCTCCTGTCCGTGGCTGCCGTGTGGCTGTGGCAGCAGCCTGATGTGCACAGCTGAGCTCGGCAGGACACTGAGCCTGACCTCAGCTAGCTGCTTAGCCATGCCTCTCAGATCCTCATGCTCTACAGAAACTAATCCATGTAAAGCAGTGTTAGAAACAAAATAAGTGAGCCCTGACAGCCTTATTAGAAGGGGTCCAAGCCAGAGTCTTTGTTGAAAGTAATGCCAGCACCCTGTTTTGTTGACTCAGAGATTATCTCACTCCTTATTCATTAACAGGGTCAGAGGTGTCCTATTGAACAGATATCCCCAGCCCACTAACAAACAGCAGGTGCAGCCTCTGCCTGGGAACACGAACAGAAATTGCTGGGACTTTGGCAAGGCTTCCCAGCTCTCCCTGCCCAGCACCTCATTTTATGGAAAGGAGGCCCTAAGCCCAGTTCTTCTCTAATTTTTCATCAGCTGCAAACCTTAGAGATTTGTGTTACTGCGGTTTTGAATATGTGCCCACAAACATCTAGAACAAACAAAGCAGTATTCTTGTGGAAGGTCATAGTGAGGGATGCCCAGCAGGTATTTATGCACTTGAGCTCTATATTTTTGTAAAAAATGAAAAATGGTTCTTCAGATACTTCTTATGGGAAGTGGATGACTCTAGTTTGGATTGCATTGAAGAATGATGATTAGATTCAGATTGGGTAAAGTATAATGAAATAAAATAGTACTTTATTAAAGTCCTTAGATTTTAGGTTTTTAGTTTGTTATGTAGAATCTGGCTTGTTTAATAAAAGTCGTTGCTTTTTCAGAACTGTAGAAGACTATACCTTAACTATGTAAAATATTATAAAAAATTAAATTTTTGCTTTCTGGTGAAGATAAGTCTCTATCCAATTTCTGCAGTAGAGATGCATTCATCTTAGAATTGTTACATTTTGGCATAATTTGAAACTATTCTCTTTAGAACATGTTTATTGCATACTTAATCTACCACGAAATGTTAATTGGCAAGACAAACTAAAAATCTATGTTGCCGTTGCCTTAGTTATGGACAGACCCCTGTTACCAGAAAAATCATTTTTGCTTGAAGTAGTTAAACTGAAGCACTGTTGGATAATCAGTAGAGTTACTGCATTCAGTTGAATATTGTTTCATTTTTCACCCAACCATCATAATTTCCCAAACTAATCACACAGCTGTCATCACTACACCCCTTCCCCAGTGTCCCTGGTTCCTTTCTGGATGGATTGGTACGTTCTGCACCAGGAGTATGGGGGAAAGTTTAGTTTATTCTACTGTGAAGCTCAACAAGACTGTAACTTAGAGGCTGATCTTTGCCTTCGTCACTGCTTGGGTCTCAGGCTGTGCCTCGCTGTCTCTGCTCTGTGGTTTCAGATAATTCAGCCCCTGTTAGAACTCGACCAGAACCGCAGCAAGTTGAAGTTGTACATCGGCCATCTGACAGCCCTCTGCCACGACCGCGACCCCCTGATTCTGCGTGGGCTCACCCCGCCCGCTTCCTACCACCTGGATGATGACCAGGCAGCCTGGGAGAAGGAGCTGCACAACATGACCCAGGAGCAGGTGAGTTTGTGCTCTCTGGTTCTGAACAAGGACCCAAACCTGCTGATTTAGCCTTTGCTGATGTGCCACACCAAAATTTTGTGAAAGCATGCTGTAAGTGGTGAAAGCAGGTAGCAAAGATGAACTCTTCAGCTGATAAAAGGAGTCCATAACTTTTTTAATTATTACCATATAATATTTATTATGGAATTTCATCTGTTCTTTTATCTGTACTTGAGGCCATGCATCTACACACGCATGGGAGATCAAACTGCAAGATACCCCTTTTGCCATGTTTTAACTGTTAACAAATTCTAGCTGCTCTCTATAATTTGATGTAGTCATCAGGATCTTAAATCTTACTTTAATTAATTAATTAAATTTAATTAATTTAAACCATTTATATTTTAATTGGCACATTTTTATGACTGTCTTTATATAAATGAATGCACTGTCCTTACCTGCTCTTACAGAATATTGTGCCAATGATTTCCACTGCTTACCACTTTACCTGCATACCTCAATCAAGATTGGCACTCAGTGTGTTGGATGTGATACAGCCATGCTTACACACAGTGACTTCAGAAACCCAACTGTGTATTTCCAGGAGTTCTGGAATACAGAAGTGAAAGGGTTTAATAAGAGTTTGTCTGATGAAGTCTCCACAAGAGACTGTCAATCCAGTTATAAATCAGCTACTGAAATAATCTTTCTTTCTTCCAGCTCTGGTAATGTCTTGCCTTCCTTATCCCCTTCATTGGCAGTTTTTTATCTCTTGTTTTTGGACTATAATTCACCATTCCATACAACCTTTTTTCTAATTCCTTCCTATTTCTCTTTTCAAGTTTTTTTATTTTACTATTTTAGTCCTGTATTACTGCATGCCTCTTTTTTTTTTTTTTTTTTTATTTGTAATTGAACTACTACAAGGAACTTGTACCGGAACTAAATATGACTAGTTTTGTCTTTTTAATCCTGACTTTGGATTATAATGCCAAGTCTTTCACTATTCCCTTTCATATGTGTTTTACCAAACTCTGTCCAGTGTGCACACAAGCTCTAGTGTAAGGCCTGTATAGTTAAAAGGGGATTTGTGGGTCAGTGAATATATCTTGAACACTTCAGCTCTGGTTTTTCTTTCTTTGTGATTTTAAAGCTAACTTCCTTGAACTTTCAACTCAGGACTGAATTCTGATTTAAAAATTGGAGAGGGCAGCCAAATTGCAGGAAACCAACAGAAGCATGTCTGAAAATCCAGAAAGAGCAGACCTGTGGGGATAAATACGCCTGTAATAGGGCCGAGATGGTACAAGACAGTCATTCTCTCTCCTTGTAGCTGTCTTAATGCATTTACTGGTTCAGCATGTGCTGTGTGCCTCCCTTGGTAACTCCATTTGCCTCTGTAGGCATGAACATTCCTCTTCCTTCAGAGCCTCCCAGGTTCTGTAATCACTGACACAGGATTAAAACTTTTCCAGTTTAATGCATGCCATCCTCCTCTATTAAATCCTTACAGCTCCTGCGTGATAAATCAAAACATGGGGCATATTCTTTTGAACCACCTTGTCTGTCAGACTGGGATGAAGCAGTGGCTGACAAACGTGTAGCATGCATGGGAGGCACCTCTAAAAACAAGAGTGGATACGGGCAAAGTTTGGATATCCCTGAAATAAATTGCCTCATTACTGTGGTGGTCTTCATTTACAATCAGGATATGTTGGGAAAGGTGGTATTTGCTATTTGATCAGGAGATTTGGGTAAAGAAAATAGGAAAGGTTTTCTTTGTCAAGTTCTTCTGAACAGTCAGCCCAAAAATAATATTTCCCATGAAAACTGTGCTAGTCCATTAGCAACCATTTATGGGTTAAACAGTAAAGAAAGCATTGTGAGAAATTGAAAGAAAAGGGAATTACCTCGGTTGTTCTGGAGAAGAGAATTCTTTTTCTATCCTCTCACATTACTGTCTTAATTCTGCACTGCTGTCACTGCAGTTGTTTAAAGTTACTTGTCCATTCATGATTCCCAAGCATAACTAATGTCAGCTAAAATAAAATGTAGCTGTCTCTTCTGCTTTCCCATACTCACTCAGATGGTATTTAAGAAGCTTCAGCTGCAAAACACAAACTAATGATATATTTCAATTTACAAAGCAGACTTTTCATTTAAGCCATGGAGCTTTTCTGTTTCTAGCTGCAGTGTTTCCTTGATGCTTAAAGTATTCCCATGGGGGGTGGGAATCAGTTCTCCAGATTTGCAGAAGCCCATCACAGAATACCCATTTTGCATCTTTGGAATTTTAATGAGTTTTGTAAATGACTTCAAATCCAGTGCATTAAATTCACTCCTGTCCCTTCTAATATGATCTTCTGCAGATAATGCTTTACAAGCCTCAGTGGGAAAAAATTAATCCTCTTGAATGTTAAGAAGTGCTAACATGATTAGGGAGGATGCATTTAACCAACACCAGTAATATTTAAGAATGATGCCAGCATATCCACTTCTCACCAATGAGGTTACCTAGTTTTGTTTGGTTGTTTGGGGTTTTTTTATAAATAGTTAAGAATTCCTTTTCATGCTGCTGCTTTTTGGAGCTGCTATTTCCCACTGCAGCAACTTTACTGACAGAGGTTGGTTTGCTATGTTTCATTGTGGCCAATACAGACCTTTCATACCTGCTGGGGAGGCCCAGGTACCAATAGCAGGAGTTTTCTGTGGCTTCTTTTGTAAGATACAACTGGTAGATGAAGTAGATTTAACCTTTTCACTCTTGCAGTGCATCCATGGTGACCCACAGAAACTAATGTACAAATAGTTGTTGGGAAAGTGTCTGCCAGCATCAATCCCATGGATCCAAGGGGAATTTGTTGCCACATAAATAATTTTGTAGTCTCAACGTTTGACTGATAATTGGTGCCTCTTATCTATAATAGTGTCTTGACAGTACCATTAAGTTCAGTGGTAATCCTTGGTGACTTCAGCTGATTACAGAATATGAGGAGTTGGAAAGGACCCACAAGGATCATCGAGTCCAACTCAGCCCTGCACAAGACATTCCCAAGAATCACAGCAGGTGCCTGAGAGCATTATCCAAACACTTCTTGAACTCTGTCAGGCTTGGGGCTGTGACCACTGCCTTGGGGAAGACTGTAATCAAGCTGTGGGGCCAAGATACTTTATCATTCTTTGCTGGCATTTTATCAAAGACATGTTGTAAGGCTGACTTATTGTAGTAAATTTTGGTCCATTTGTAATGCAGAACTGAAGCCAGTACTTATGAGTATGTGGTGTCTCAAAACCTAATCTAAAATAATACACTAGACTAAGTTGTGGACAGTAAAGAATCTAAAGTGCTCAGAACCATGCCATTAAATTATTCCTATGGTGGAAAATACCTCTTTGAGTCACTCCTGACCCAATGTCCCCATATGAGCTAGCCAGTACTGTTTCTGGAACTGTCCTCCTTCAACCAGTTCATGTCCTATTTGACTTTTCTTGTTAAAAAACTGCAGTTACCAGGAGGAGAGAGGAATGTTCCAAGTCTTGACACTAAGAAATAAAAATTCCATTCATTCATTATAAATAATTGCATTATCCTAGCAATTTCTATTAAATACCATATTTTCTTTCACTTTGTCCTGGAGGTATCATTATGTTAATATCCTTGAGCTCTGCAGAACTGCTGCTCCGTTTCACATTTCAGAAAGTTGCCTGTAAGTGCAGGATTTTTGTCCTCTATGAAAGGAAATGGCATTAAGAACATAATTATATGGTCCACGTTTTTATTTAGAGTTTGGGTTTTGTTTTGCTCTTATCTGTACAAAAGAAAAGAATGGAGTAGAAACTGGAATTTGCTGAAAATCCTCGTTCAGAGGTGGTGCACTGCACTGGGGTTGAGGCAGCACTGTGAGAAGGTAAAAAGAGCCAAGGAAATGGAGCACCCAGTTATTAGAAGCAAGCAGCAGTGTTTGATTCATTAATAGCTTAAAGACTATCAGAAGGGTTCCTTAGCACCTCAAATCCAGCTGTGAATGTGCAGAACCTCGTATTATGGAGAATTCCTTATTTTCAATAGGTCCTGCAGTGACATTCTTCCACCAGAAAATCTATAAAATTAAAATAATTTTCTTAATCCTAGGAGTAGGAGGCATTTTTGTCCCTGGCTCCCTGCCAGCAGAGGCTCTTTCCAGCCATGTCCAGCACATCCTGGCTTCCTCAGGCTGCTGGGGGTCCCACCAACTTCTGGCCCTGAGCACCAGATCCTTCCCTGCACAATCGACCTGTCCCTCCTTCCCCTGAGGTGTTTCTGGCAGCATCTGCAGTGTGACCTGGGCTTCAGCAGCACTCTTGGAGGCCTGGGCAGGTGTGTTTCCATCAGAGCCTCTCTCAGAAGTCACCTGCTGTGGGAGCTTGTCTCAGCCCACTGCCAGCAGCATTGCCCCTGTGAGTTACAGAGAGAAGCTCTTCTGGAGATGCTCAATGATCATCCAAGAGCCTTTGTAGTGCAGCAAGGCTGTCTTCCCCCTCCCTGTGCACCAGCTTCAGCCACAGCACAGACCTTCCAGGGATTCCTGCTCACTAATCCTCTCCCCAGAAATCAGCAATGTCTGTTCTGCTCAGCTGCCCAAAGCAGAGGAAGGAAAAAGGTGATAATGTCACTTCACTGTATGGGTCACAGCCTGCTGTGTCAGCTAAATAGTCATGGCTTGGTTCCAAGGAGCACAGTTTACCTTGCACTTAATTCACATTTCAGTCTCCACAGAGCAAGGTTAAGCTTTTCATACAAACTTTATATCTGTAGCTGTCAAATTTCATTTTAAAATTGCATATTTGATTGCTAAATTCTATAAATGTTCAACAGGTATTTTGATTTGTTATACAAACAATATTGCAAGTGGTATAAACTTTACTCTAAATTACAAATAGCCATTTTATAAACATCCTGTGTACTTCTTTGTTCAGATGCTGCTTGTGTTCTCCTGTGTCATCTGTGAGGAATTACTCAACTTACTTAGTTTCTGTGAAGAAATTACTCTGCTATGATTTGCATTTAGTCATTCTAAATTACTCTATTACTTCAGAGTTTACCCTTGTCTTCCTTCTCTGACTGTTCTTCTATTAGCTTGTTATCTTCCCCCCCTTGATTTATGTCATTTATTTTTAATTTGTAATCTTATGGGAATGCATAATGTATTTTAAAGTTAAACAGTCCACTTCTGGTCTCTGTTAGAAATTAGAAGTAATAATTGCAACAATTTATATCTTTCTTCATGTGCAAATCTGCTTCCTGGGTTTGGTTGAGAAAGCAATGGACATGGGAACTCTCTAAAACTGTTCCTTTTTGAAGTACTTTAAACTTTTATATTTAATGTGTTGGGTGAGGATGAGAACAGTGTCTTAATAGTTCTTAAATGCTGGTTAAAATCACAAACATTATCTCTAAGTTAGCCATGTCCATAATGCCATAACTTCATTCATTTTTATTTGTCCATGAAGTTGCTGATATTAATTAAAATACACACTATCAATCAGGAACATTAACAGTTCCTAGCTTGAAAAGAGTTACAAAGCCAAGCAGAATGGTTATTTTAATAAAAAGACCAGACTGTTCCATTTGAAATCTTACTTTAATTTTCAAATACATGTTTTTAAAATATTTTGAAAAAGCTAATATAAACCCCACATTTCCAGATAGAGCAGAAATATTTAAGGGTTTACATTAAAACTTTTTCTCTTTTTGTTTTTGAAGTTTGACTGGACTTCCATACTTGTAACCCTTTCTTTTGGCCCTTTTATAGGTATATAGTTGAGAAATAAAGGTTTATGTTTAATTGGCTCTCACTGCTTCAAACACACATATTTACTCTGGTTTGTCTGGGTAGATGCAGAAGCTCTACACCATTTGCCTGAGGTACAATGAAGTTTGACTAATTTTGAGGCAAAACAAAGGTTCCGATTAAATCGGTGTCATTTCTTTTTGATGCTTACTTCTGTTACTTTAACCTCTATTTTTCATGCTAACCATGACCTGATCCAAAACCACTTGAACTTTGGAGAAACATAATTCTATATCCCAGTATTGCATCCATGCAGAAGTTCTCCACTAATTTTCTTTTTGTGCTGCTCTACAAGCACTTCATATTCTGTGTTCAGGTTTCCTGCCCATAGCCCAAGATGAAACACCAGTTTATCCATGTTTGCCTTTTTTCATCAGTGTTTCTGTAGAATTGTTAACGAGGCAAAAGTCACACTGGGGGGTATAAATAAATTTTAAGGAATCTTAGCTTAATTTTGCCCTGTTTGCATTTCAGGGAAAGCAGAGACCACGAAGGTTCTGCAGAGCAGCACCACAGTTCACCCAGTGTGCATGTAAAACCATAGCATCCTATTTCTTAACTATGAAGGTGTCTTCATGTGCATCATTCCTATGACTCTGAATGTCAACTAATCTTTAAATGAGTTCTGTAATGTCTTGGAACAGAGAACCTAAATTAATGGTGAATTGTTAGGGATTTTTTTTTCAGTGATGGAGTTTAACTATAAATGGAAAAGTATTCCTGTCATGCCTTGCTCTAAGCCCAGGAAGGAAGGCAGCAGTGCTGAAAAGTGTCTGAATCTATTGCAGATTATCTGCAAGCTTTCTTTCCCCTGAGAGGCTGAAGGCCATTTCTGTTCTTCTGTCCAGAGATAAATACTACGAAGCACTTCAGGGATCCTTGCTGTCCTTTCTTTCTGAGCTGTCTATTCTTACTTGTCATCAACTAGACAAAAAAGATACCTGGCTTTGCCTTCTCATTTTTGGTCATTTCTATGAGGCAAGTATGTGAATCTCCTCATATCCTCAGCTGGAAATGGATTGTTCACATTCCTTTATTTTCGTAGAAAAATGGCATGGGGAAGGTAACACCACATCAGCTTGCATTCACAAGAAGAAAATCTAGGAAACCAGGAGCAGAACTGATATTAATACTTTTAGAGAAACTTCCCTAAAATTTGAGCGTCCAAACATGCAGGTGAATCAAGTTACAGCACTGAGAACTGGATGTTCCCCATTAAGGCCTGATGGGGGACTGATGTGTGCTGCTCCCAGCTGCTTCTGAGAGCAGTGACGTCAGTGGAGATGATATCCAGGATCTAGAAATGCTGCCACCAGCCATAGAGTCAATTAAGATGTCTTTGCTGGAGTAGGAATCACATTATTAAATCTAGCTGTTCTGAAGCTAGCAAACTCAACTCAAGGCTCTCATTGCTATTTTTCCAAAAGGGTTTCATCACAACCATCTGCCAGCCAGCTGTGTAGACTTTCTGTCTGTGCTAATTGGCCAAGTATTGTTGCTGGCCTTCAGCATTCAGAGCCATCTCTGTTTGGACTCTTGATGGTCAAAAACTCTCTTCTTGAAAATGTTTTCTTCCTCTGGTCAAGTTGGTTACTTTTGTTTGATTGCATTTGATTTATTAGCTTTGGCATGAACTTATTTGGTAAGGCTTATCTTGATTTTATAAGGCATCTTATAAATACATAAATGCTGACTAGTAGAGCAAGAAACTGAGACTTCACTGATGTTGCAGTGTTGCCCCACTGAAGACAACATCCTGAACGATTCTCCCTTGTCAACCAACCTTCTTTCAGTGTTGAAGTTCAGTCTCTTTGAGGTGCTTTTATATTCCATGAATTTAATTGCTTTGTCCTTTCCTGGAGCTTCACCTGGAGGATTTGGCTGAAAGGCCAGAAGAGGGATGCTGGCTGGGCAGGTGGTGGTGGTGCAGGACCTCTGCTTTCCCTACTAACACTGCCCTCTCCTGGTTCTCCTCCTGTGGACCGAGAGCTCAGGACCCTTGCAGGTGCCAGATAAGAAAAGGAGAATTATAATGTTGGCTGTTTGTCCTGTTGCTTGCTCTCTGCCAACGCCATGGCCTCCCAGCCTTCTGATGGATGGCACCGTGAAGTCTCTGTGCTGGCCAGGAAGCCACAGGGCAGCCCTGTCTCAGGGCTTGAGACTCAGAGCATCCTGGGGAGCACACCAGTGCTGAGGTGGTTTGCAGGCTGCTGTAGCTGCCCCATCTCACCAGGGCTGGGATCTCACCTGGCTCAGCAACCTGAGACTCTGAGGCAGTCCCTGAATCCCAGTCCCCTGGCTTTTAATCTCCAGAACTGCTCCAGCCTGCTTGTTCTGACTCTCTCAATCCTGCTTGCTGACTGGTCCTTTCCTAGGCTTATCCATCCATTGCAAGTTCCTGGCTAATGCCCCTGCCAGGCAGCTGGAACCAGGCCAATCACCCATGCACAGCCTGCTGTTCCCGAGCCATCAGGGGTTACTGCTGAGTCCCCCCTTCTCCCCCGAGAGCCCTTCCAGAGCCCAGAGTGCTCCCCTCCCTCTCATTTCCCCCCTTCCCCGGCTCATGTCACTCCACAGAGTGGGATCAGGTTGCTCTTGCATTGTGATTCTTGGCAGGAGCCCCTCTCGGATTCCTATGGCTGTTCTGAGAGCAGCAGCCAGTAGGAACAAAGCTCATAAGAACACATTAAACCAACATTCAGCACGCAAAGCCCCAGTAATTTACTATATGCTACCCTGCCTAGTAAAGGGAACAGTGTAGCACACTTGCCCTTTTAATTTCCTTTCTCACACTTTTGTCTATAGAAGCCTGCACCATAACTTCCTGAAAAAGCATTTTTATTTATTCCTTAATGGTTCTTAGGCTGTTTGTTGTTATGCAGTGCTTCTTGCAGAAACAATCTACTGTGCTTTGCTTGATACCATCACTAAACAGAGACGTGCTGTTGTATCTGATTAGAATTTTAATTGTAGAAATCTAACCTTTGCCACTGCATTGTGCTCTTAAAGTGGTGAAATGATCCCTGCTGTGCTGCTGCCTAATAGTTCTCTCCTTTTAAAACCTGCACTGAGCAGTGTTACAGACGTGCAAAACACAGATCAAGAAATTTGTGTACTGATGAACAGTTATCCCTTCAGGCATGAAAAATGCCAGTTTGACATTCTTTCCGTGTCATATATTAACATAGTAGAGTTCCAGTAAAAACACTAATCAGTTAGGAATAAGAAATGTTACAGAACTGACAGACAATATTAAATTTTTTTAAAACCACACAAAATTTAAAAGAAGGTTCAAATAAGATAGTTGCTCACAGCAGCTCAAAATGATGAAGAACTTTGGCTTCAGATGCTGAGAATAAGCTTCAGAATCCATCTTAAGTGTATGTACCTGCTACATAAATGCTTGTCTTATATTCATACAGAATATACTTCATTGGAAGAAAATCCTATTACTGAAAAAAATAAAAGAGCTTTTTGATATACAGGTTAGGGCAGGGCTGTGTGCTTGAAAGCTTATCCAATCTGTCTGTCCATATCATCTGGCCTAGTAAGGGATGCTGCTTCTCCTGGTTCTCTGAGACCCTCAGACCACTGTGAGTACAGTAATCCCTAAAATGCTTGCACAAATTACAGCCTTCCTTGGGATTTTGCACAGCTCAGAAGCCAGCATGGACTTTATCAATTGCTGGGCAGATAAACAGGTTGCTGGAGGCAGATGTTTCCTGCTCTTCACTAAGACTCTGTGGGCCCCTGATTCTGGCAATGGCGTTAGGCTCGAAGCTAAAAGCTGTGTTTGCATATTCTCCAGTATGTTGTGTGACATGGTTTGGGACACTGCTTGTTGCAGAAACTGTTTATAAACCGTAGACAGAGTGAATAATGTAAAGTTTGAAATTCTGTGTCCCGTTACAAGCCAATTATAACGATCTGAAGAACGAATGACCCAACAGGAAATGCAGAGTTAGTAAACAAGGATCGTGGATGTTCCACTGCAATTGTGTGTAGTCATGACTGAGGTAGGAAAGAGTGTTTCTGAAAATTAGTAATTCTGTAGGAAAAATAGAAGTCTGATTAACTCTGGGTGTATTATGTATAATTATGTGACATTCCTATTGATTTCATATCAAGAATAATTCTGAAGTAATGACCTATGAAACATCCTGTCGTTCATGAATAAAAGTCACACTATTTAAAGCAATATACTACTAAGCCACTGTATTGCTTCTGGAATATGGCTGCCTTCAGAAAAACGTTCTACAGAGGAAGTTTTTCCTCATGTTTATCATAGAACAGTGCATTCAGGAGTAGTTAAGTCATGTGGACATGGCCCTTATTGGGAAGGTCACAAACCTGGTCCCGTAGAATGAAAAATAATGAAATAAAGAGGATGGAGAGCATTGAGTTCCAGGTAAGGGAGTCACCAAGGGAAGCTGGAGTGCCCAGCACCCTGCACCTCTGTGAGCTCCCTTCCCAGAGCGGTGCTGCGGCTGAGCCTGCAGCAGGGCAGGGCTGCCTCCAGCGAGCCCAGCTGACAGCAGGCAGTGACCGTGTCTCTGTGTGCTCCTTGCAGCTTCACCAGGAGCTGGAGAAGGGGGAGCGGGAGAGCGCGGAGCTGCAGGAGTTCGCCAACGCCATCCTGCAGCAGATCGCGGATCACTGCCCCGACATCCTGGAGCAGGTGGTCAACGCCCTCGAGGAGTCCTCGTGACCTCGGCCTCCGGTCCCAGCGAGCAGCGTGCCAGCGGCCAGCCCCCGTCAGTCCACGGAGCCATGGGAGTGGAGAGCAATGGGAAAGACAGGAAATGGAACAGAAACTTCTGGTGCACCTTTTACAAAGAAAACAAAGGCAAAAAAAGCCCCTCTAAAAACTACATGTTCTCTAGGTTCCTCCAGTCTACGATTAATCGGTCATTTTTGTATTCACCTTCTCACTGCCTTTCTACTTTAGAATCCAATTCCCCGTTGACTTTGTTGGTGGTGACTTTTGCATACAGCTAAGTCTACTGAGCAAATAAGAGGGGATCCACTGAACACGAGCAGCTCTAGTTCTCCATGAGGTTGCAGAAGAGTAGCCCTTGCCTTTCATTCATAGATTGCTTTTTCCTTCTTTCCTTCTTCCTATTTTTAATTTTCGTGAAAGCTGAAAGCCTGAATTTCACAGTGCTAAAACCAAACCTGAGCGTGCTCTGATTATGGCTCTTGGCTGGCCAGCATCAGCTAGCTCAGGTCTTGCTGCCTGTCTCAATGCTTCTTATGTTTTAAAATACCAGAGTGAGGAAAGGAAAGTTTCCCTTCTTGCTCCTGTTAGTCATTTCATCTAGCAGCTGGGAAAAAAGGTAGGATACTGGTACTTTCTGTTTACTTAACTTGGATTTTTATTGTTCGCTGGTCTGACTCTGAAGTGCTAGGTGGAGCATTTTTTGAGGTAACTGTTTTCATCTGTTGATTTTTGGGGGGTTTTAGATGAGGTGTCTCATCATAGGTCTGTGTCTCCTACGATCCTACTTTATAGAGAGCTCTCTCCCTTCAGGCAGGTGTGGTCAACAGGTCAGTTCCCAGCTTTAACTTGTATAGTTTGTCCAGCTTTTCAGGCCATAGCTTTGTGAACACTGGCTGTCATCAGAATAATCTTAGGCATCTGTAAATGGGAAAATTGCATCATTTAGCTTAAAAAATATAATTTTAAAGCTTGTTTAGGTAAATCAGTAGCATGGTTCTTGCTATAATTATAATTTAATTTATTTTGGTTTTGCTTACACTGACAAGGAATGAGTTTGAGTTCAGAGCAATAACCCTTATGAAGAGAAGCATCTCTGCTGGAGTTGGCACCCAGCTGAGTAGAAAGGTGTAAAATCACAGCTTTACTTAAACCAGTGCAATTCTTCTGTGTGTAAGAGAGGCCTTAGTTGTATTCCCATCCACCTTGGACACTCGTTACAGCCCCTGCTGATAGGTGATATGACCTGAAATACCAGGTCAGTTTGTCGTTGTGGTAGCAAGTCAGAAATCCTGTTTTATGAGTAGGACTTGGGTGTTCATTCTTGGACTATGCATTAATGGGGAGGCTTTTTCCTGGCTACCAGTGGTTATGTGTGTCTGGGGGCATCTGCAGGACAGAACCCTGTAACACGTCCCCATGTGCTCCTTAAAGGAGCTGTTCCCTTTGGCTGTCTCATATTACTTCAGAGAGCGAGGGGAAGGCAAAAGGAGACCAAATATCAACACAGCAGTGCAAGAAATCTTGGTTTTCTAGTCACTAGCTAATTATGAATTGTCTCAGTAAACCTCCCATTCAGAGTCTGCAGTTTAGTTCCATATAGCTTACTACATTTTGAGCTCAATCACTAAGCTGTTATGTTAAGGAAAATGTTCCAGGGCCTTTCAAGAAAACGTTTCTTGTATCTTTCAAATCCACAGCACAACTCCCCTGTAGGTCTTTAACGCCTTGTTTTTATCTTTAGAAGTGACAAATAACTTCTAACAGAAAGGACATCAGCAAACGTCTGAGTAAGGGAAGATGTACCCTGTAGTTTTTTCCAAACCAGCACTGAAAATTGGGCAAAACTGAAACCTTATGTACCTTATGTAGATAGACTCTATTGAAAACGAGCTGATTTAAAATAAATCACATCCCAGTTGATTCTGCTGTAATAATTCAGCAGAAGGAGCTGGATTCATAGCCTGGGTGTCTAGGAGGAAATAAGTCTGCAAAGAAGAGGCAGTTCACACCTTTTCCAACTGTTGAATTGCCAGTGCTTTGCAAATCAGGAGAAGTAGCTTTAGTTCTTCCTGTAACAGCAGCCTGTGCCTGAAGCTTTTTTTTGGTGTCATGTCTGAGGAGAGTAATGGGAACCTGGCTGTGTGGAAGGGGGGGATGCCGGAAGGCGTGCAGACAGTGACTGTACACACTGCTGGGCTGTGCCTCATCCCAGAACCACCCCTTTAGTGCCATTATTTGAGTCAGCACGTTTCGATAGGAGCTGTTGTTTTGAAATCTTTCCTCTTGCTTTTTCTTCATCACCCCTAATTACTCACTCAAGGAATTTAATGCCGCCTGTAAAAGCATCAGAGCCATCAGCCCAGCATCACCGGCCACCGCCACCCCTCCTGGCTCTCTCATTAACTTATATGGTCACATCTCCAGCTGCCCTGGTTCCCTGCTGTAAAACAATCCTTCCTCTGTGAGAAGCTGTGGAATTTCCCTTATCGATGGTTCAAGTGACTGCTGCTTGTAAACCTCTTACGGAGATGTTCCTTGATAGCGTTTGTGCTGGAGGCAGGGCCAGGGGGAGGGGATGGGAGCGAGGGGTGATCGCTTGGGGCTGCTATTTCAATTCCCCGGCTTTACTGCCTTGCCCACACATCGCAGGGAAGTGCTGCTGCTTCTGCAGCATCTCTAACTCAGCTTGTGGCTGCATTTCTGTAGTTCAGAGTGCCCCAGCCAAAGGGCTGGTGCTGTCAGGGCAGCGTGTGCGGGATCTGTGCGGGGGCAGCCAGGTGAAGCTCACTGTTTACACATCTCCCGGCCTCTTCCCAGGGAGGATTTGTCAAGCCTGGCTGCTTTGCACGCTGGCCATTTGGTCCTTTATCTGGCAGCCACACACCTGCTGTTCCTTCCATCTGGATTGTTGGGCCCTGGCGATTTTTCTCGTTAACCACTGTTATCTCCTCAGTCTTGCAGGCTCCCCATCTTAAAAGATTGATCTTAGACCTCCATAAAGTGCTTTCAGGGAGGGAGCAGATCTCATTTAGGAACAGTCTTGATCCGACTTGATCTCCATCGAACTGTTTCAGGTAATCTCTCTGATCCTGTGTCGACAGAGATCCTGTGGTGAATAGCTTGAGGAACTTTGGGATGTGGGAGGTGCTGCTGGCCACGATTTAATGCTGCATGTGACCACTGAAAGCTTTTTCTTTCCACTTGTATGGAGTGCCACACCATTGGCCTTAAGGCAACAAGGGGATTTTATTCTCATAATCCGTCATGGAATTGCATATGAGGCACGTGGCAGAAGGGCCGTATGTGGCATACGCTGCAATGCTCATCCAGTTGCCTAACCCACCGTGCTCTTTTAAGATCTTATTCCCAAGTGTCAGCAGCCAGGCAGATGCAGACAGTTTCCTACCACAGTGGTCCTGCAGTGCAGCAGCTCTAGGAAATCAGGGACCCTTCCCAGGGACCCTGGGGAAACTTGCTTTTTCTTCTCCTGTTGAATGAAGTTCCATTTGCTGCGGGAGATGTGAAAGTTTTAATTGCTTTAATATTACTTTTTTTTCTTCCAAGCTGTCTCTTGTAGAGAAGCTGAGAGATGTAAGGACTCAAGGAGCTGTTTGTAGAAAATTAAGTAGGTCATTTTGGCAGGGTTTGGGCTAAAAAATAACTGAAGCCTGAAGCCCGTGGACACTGTAAAAGCTGACACTGCAACCACTCGTGATATCCACGAGTCCAGGTCCATATTTTCCTCTGAATCCAGCCTCATGTAAAACACTAAAATGACGTTACACTAGAATTGCAGGGTGAGGACATGAGCACTGTTTGCTGGTGGAAGAAGAATTACCTGGCATGCTCCCAGGTGAAGCTCTAAGCTACTCTAAGTATTCTCTCTCATTTTGACTGCCTTTAACCAGCTTTCACTCCAGAAAATGCCAAACCCTCTTTGGAGTATCCAGTTTTTGCCAAGTTCTGGGGACGGAAGGTGAAGGTCCAACGCGATGCGCAGAAACCGCCTGTGCCGTTCCTCGGTGCACGGCTGGAACATCCCTTCTCTAGAAAATTTCCTGGTACTTGGGGGCTCTGAAATTTGCACAAGGGAGCATAAATAAATGTCATAAATCTTGTAGAGATAACCCTGGTTTTTGAACCAAAGGGACACCTCTTTTCATTTGCCCTGTAATTCCCAGCCACTCTGCTGCTAGTGCTCAATTTGTTGGGAAATTTCTCCATCTGATGAAGGTTGACAGGGTTGAGTCCCCACTCCTGTGCTAATTGCCAATCGCTGCCACTGCAGGGGTCCCTACCAAGGATGTAGAGTCATGCACTGATAACAGTTTAAAGCAAAAATGTCACTACGTACGTAACATGTACATCCCTCAAATGCCTCCAGTGAAATGCAAAAGGGAAAGAGTCCAATCAAGGCATCTGATACTGAAAGGAAGCCTCTCCTCAGCTCAACACCCGCCCTGCAGGAGAGACCCGGAGAGGACGAGGAAGGCTGTGGATAACCAGCACTGCCCCAGCGAAGCCGGCGGGCTGGGAGGGTCGGGCACGGGGCATCGCGGGGCGTCGCGCCTGGCAAGGCCAACTCTGCTGACCCCTCTCATCAGCGTGGTGAGCAAGAGGAGTGTCAGGGGGTTTTTTTAAACAAAACGATGTTTTTAATTGTTTTTTCCACATAAATGGAAGGAACCTTACGCAACAGCAGATCCTTCTGAACAAAATGGCTGTGTTCGCTGACTATTTTTAAAACAACAAAAAGAAAAAGATAAAAACTGTTTCAAAACTTTTTAATGTCAAAAGCATAAACTCAGAAATCCTGACTTTTTCCAGTGTGTGTGGTGAGTGCTGTAACCCTGTCATCAGTATCTCCCCTGACTTTTTCAGGGGTGGTTCTTCCCTGTTTTGTTTTCTGCTTGTCGATATTGTCTGTGTGGTCCTAAGGCTGGGGCAGTTACCAACAATGTGTGTCTGTTGTCAGATTGAAAAAAAAAAGATAGTAGTAGAACTGAAAAAGATGTGTTTTAAAAAATATATAAAAATTAATTTCATTAAAAGGAATTCAAGTAAAGAAGCAACAAAGCCGGGACTCCTCCTCTCGGGATTGTACGGAAAAGGATTTGTGGGCTTATAATTACAACCAGTGACCTTTCACAGGCTTTTGAGGTCCAAGGCAGCTTGGCCTCCTAGGAAATGTTACAAACCCTGTATAAATTCCTGCTTTCCCACGTTTATACTGTACACGTGTAAGACAGAAATGGGCAGAATGAAACAGGATTTTGGAAATCAGTCTTTTCTGGTAACAATTGCCAACACCAGGTGTCCCCTAAGATGGGAGCCACTGATGTAAATGAGCCAAACGCTTTGGCCAAATTTCCTGTTTTCTCCATCACACCCCCTTGATGCCAGGGACATGAGCAAGTGCAGATCAGCTGGTGCAGGTAGTTCTGTGTAGGTTCATTTTCAAAGTTGTATTTCCTTGCCTTTCCTTTCCTTGACCCGCTGACCATGTACCCGAGTGAGTTACGGGGCAGGAAAGGACCAGCAGCCATTTTCTGCTCTGGCTGCATCAGAAACTTACATTGCTTAAGAGGAACAACATGAGGCTAAACTGGTGTGTAAGGTTAGCAAATCACTGACAAATCACTTTACCTATGACAGTAGGTAAAGACTTCCATTAAGTGAATGTATTTTAATTATCAAACTTTACCATATGCTGTTTGTCCCCATTTTGCAAGCTAAGTTCAGATCTTGAAAATCAAGTCAGTTTGGTTTGCTTTTAAGTAGACATTCCCATTAGGTTCTTGGTGCTTTGGTAGGGTTTGTTGTTCAAAACGTTGGTTTCTTTCACTTGGAAACTGGCAAAAAACAGATCTGTGGGTCATGTACACTCTTATTTGTTATAAAATGTGGTTGTCTTAAAAACCAAATTCAAAGCCAAATTTTAAAAGTAGACATTGTTCCTTTCATCTGCCCCATCTTCCCAACTCCCTAGGGACAAGGCCAAGCCCTCCCTCCCTGCCCAGCAGTGGCTGTTTGGCCCCTCCTTACACGCTCATTACAGTAGAACTGGGGAGGCTTTCGTGTGAGATGCCTTTATTTGATCAGATGCTGGAGGAGGACAAATCCAATGGGACCATGAACAGGGGAATAATTTCTGTGCTAGCCCAACATGCTGCTCCAAGCCCACTAAAACAGTAAATTGCTGATTCCTTCCAAGTCAGTGAATGAGGAGAGCTGCACACCAAGTTCACAAATCAGCCGTGCAGTTAAACAAATTCTGTGGGACGCACCATCCACTCCACAGACACAGATCCCTCATCTGCTTTGGAAGAGACCTGTTGCACTTTAGTGGAGGGGGAGACGGGCTTTAGGGGTGGGATCTGGTGTACTTGAATTCCTTTTGGAAATGACAGCAGCGGGAGACATTGGTGTCCGTGATGCAAGTGCACACGCTGCCTTCAACTTGTATGTGTTTTATTGCTGGAGTCATGTTACTGACAGGATAATGAAATCGCAAAGAAAATGTGTTATATTCAACTTTGCCTTGATAATATAAACACTTTGTTCATTTTTTTTTTTCTTCTTTTTTTATTCACGGACTAAGTTCATCAGGAAATTATAAAATTATTTAAAAATTCTGTGCCGTGTCTTTATTTCAGTGTGTGTTGCTTGGTGCCCTCCCACCAGGATGGTGCCCAGGATGGGAGGGCAGGGAGGAGGGCTGAGTGGCTGCATGGCTGTTCCCTGAGACCAGGCTCGAGCTCCCAGTTGTTGTCCACCTGCACCAGTGGGACAGCCCTGCCGGGGGCTTTGGCTGCAGCACCTGCCTGGCAGTGCCCATGGACACAGCTGGGGCTGCCTGCAAGGTGAAGGTGAGGGACTGGCAATCACAGGGCTGTCCCAGATACCCCCGGACCTCACAGGCCAGGTGAGTGGAGATAAAACAGCTGCTATTACAGTCAGTTGTTCCCTTTGTCTCTCCTGCCTGTTTTCCAAGTCAGTGTGGCTTAAAGGCTGCTGAGGAGTGACTGAACTCCAGATGTGCATCCTGTGTTGAGTCGGGGATCACATCTTCCAGAGCAGAGTGCCCGGAAAGCCTTGCAGTGGGAGGGGCTGTCCTGCTGAGCGTGGTGCTGGAGAAGGATGGCTGTGGGTCCTGTCCCTTGGGAGCAGAGGAGTCCCAGCTCTGTGGCACAGGATGAGCTGTGCTCCCTGCAGCGCTGCAGGAAACAGGCTCTACCCCATGTCCAGCCTCCAGACGCGTTTTGATGACATGGGAAATTGCCTGAGTAATGTCACTGTAAAAATCTCATTTTTCTGGCGTTTTTGACTGTTCTAAAGAGAATAGCATTGCAACACTGGGTCCCACTGGTAGAACAATGTCCATGCTAAACACACTCCACCAGATTCTCCACAGCTGTCCTGAAGCCCTCACAGCTCAGACCTCCCCAGGTCGGGACACTTTCTAACCAACTTCTTTCCATTTCTTTCTCCTTTGGTCTGTCTGTAAAGCCAGTTTTTCTCTGGGCTTTCTTGCTGGCCTTGTCCCTTCTGCTTTTCCTCAGTTTATCACTTCAGGTGGCTCTTAAGATCCTGCCTTGCTGTTTCAGTACAAGTGACTACATGTGTAGCAGGAACAGGCATCCTGATCTCAGTGCCTGGACGTTCCCTTCCCTTTGCTAATTGGATTTCAATCACTTGGGCTTCAATCAGGCATGGAAAGCAGTGTGTGGAAAAAGGATGTGTGAGGATTAAGGGTCTCGAGAGCTTTGAAAGGAAGAGTCCATCGGCCTCTTGGTTCCCAGTCTGGTTTATGTTCACTTGAGCGTCTTTGGCTGCGAAGGGGATTCGTGATTCCTGTCAGGCCAGGGTGTGCCTGGCTTTTGCAGCACAGTCCAGATCAGCTGAATGAAACCACATGCCACATAAATTTAAGCAATTACTGTACAACAGGGTACCCATCTGTCTGATAGTGGCACAAGCACCACTTCTGAAGGACTTGTCCTTTTTGAAGAAGAGGAGTAGAGAAAGGGCAGCAGCCTGAGTCAGTGGCAGCAGGACAGCACATCTGCAGGGAGAGCAGCACATCTGCAGGGAGAGCCGAGCTGAGCTCTGCAGCCCATGCTGGCTCTGCTGCTTGGTGAGCTGCAGGGCCGTGTCCCCGCAGGCTGACTCATGTTTTGGATGGCCCATAACAGTAACACTGTGCGTGCTGAAAAGAGAAGATGCCAAATGCCTTTTGTGCCTTATCAGGTTACATGTTATGCATTGTGCAGTAAAACACGAGGCATCTGAGCAGAATTGTCTGTGTTGACTGCAGCTACTGTGACACTGAACAGGCAAGGCAGCAGTGGAAACAGCAATGGTCAGCCCTGGGATCAAGCACACATAGATTTGAAACATTCTCCTTTGCAGATAGGTTCACGGGGCTGTGCACAGCCCCTGTGTTGCCCAGGCTCCTGATTAAATGTGGGCCTTCTGCAGTGCTCTAGCCTGGATGACTTGGGAAAACCTGCCTTTCTAAATCACACCAGTCAGGGAAACTGCTGAAACCACATCTGCAATCCATTGGGAGAAGCTACATATTTAGGATCTCCTGTTTCTGACAGGATCTGCTGTGCTTGTGCTGCAGATGCTTTCTGCTTATGGGGATTGAAGCTGTAGGGGTGCATCAGCCAGCCCAAAGATTACCCCAAAACAGTAATTAAAGCCAATTGCCTGTGCCAATGATCTGTATATGACTAGTGACCTTTAGACAAGGATTGTGAGGTATCAAGTAGCTCTTCTCACTGGGCTTCAGGATGTTTAGAAATCTCGGGCAAATAGCCAAAGTCCTCTTTCTTTAATGTCTTTAAAAACCCTCAAACTTAAGTAGGACATATGACCTGGGAAACTAAATGTTTTCTAGGTGTATATACAATAAAATTAGGTGCAAACAACTTCTTTGCATATCAAGCAAACAGAGCCATATACCTTGTGTTGGTAGACCTTATTTCAGAGTATCCTGGTGATGTCTTACAAAATGTAAGGGGAACAGCTGGGACCAGCTTGGGTGTAGCTGTGGGGTTACAGCAAGTGATTCTCTGGGTGTGGGCTTTAAGTCCATCTGGTTTTAAGTACATGAGCAGTAGCTTTTCCCAGTGTTTACAATTGCAAACGTTAAAACTGTTCTAGAAGATTGACTAAGAAGTTAAATATTTAGGCCCAGGTACTGCAGCCCATTTGTGTGAAGTTGTCACTTACTTCAGTGGGAATTCAGCTCCAAGAATGTCTGTGGACACAAGTCTTGTGACAAAGCAAGTTAAAAAAACATTTGGCTTCTTTATGTATTGCTAAAAAGGATGGGTGGCTGCTGTAGCTCAAAACCCATCCTAGAAGGATTTTTGTTGGGCTTGAGTAAACCCTTCATTTTCTGTAAGGGCACACCATTTTGGGGAACCACAAGTCCTGGAATGTATATGAACGCTCTTAACCTTTCTTATACAATGCACAGAAGCTGGGTTTAGCTCTAAGCAGTTACCATCTTGTAGCCAACAGACTGAAGAGCACAAATGCATCCGTGTGTCTGTGCCCAGGCATGTGAGCTTATTTAGGGACACAGAGCTGCCCCTGGAAACCACGCTTCAGGAATACCCAGGCTGCAATGGCAAAGCTCTGGAAATTAGAAAAGCTACAGGACTTCATGCCTGATATGCCCATGATGCAATTTTCAGTGAGGTATTTATGTAACTATATGTTTGCCAGATGCTTCCTTCATTAACTGTGCAGGATGAATTGGTTTCTTCAAATTGGTAATTGCACAGACCCTACCACTGCTGCCATCCAAGACCACCAGTCACGTGTCACAAGCCTCTCATTACTTGGTTCTTTAAATTGTCCCTCATGCTAGTGGTAGCTTACACATCAGGAGGGCTGTTCCTGCTTGTGCTGTTGCTCCCTGGGCATTCCAGCACTTCCCCATGCCCACATCTCTGACCTGTAGTTGCTCCCAGTTATTTCTGGTGGGTTTGATAATCCAACTCTACACCTAGCAAAGAGGAGTTCTGTTTCCTCGGCCACAGAGCTGAACATTAACTGTGATCAGACACCGTAAGCTGCCTGAGGCTTGTCAGGAATTCAAAGATCTGGAGATACTTGGAGTTTGACATTAAAATGGAGGTAGCAATGTTCTTCCTCTGTTCTTCCTTATTGTCTACAAAACACAGTGACCTTCCCAGCCTGGTCATTCCTGGCAGCAACACAAGCCTTTCACAAAGTCCCATATGAAGTATCTGGGACTACCTGGCAGCTGAAGTGACTGACAGCACAGAAGGGGCACATGTTTGCAGACACTTGTAGGCTGCAGTTGCAAAGAGTTCCAGAACTGAGTGCAAAGTGCAGAAGGAAGTAAGTTTGATTTCAGCATCTCATTTATTTAGTCCCCCCATGACTTCAATCAGCAGTTCATGCCATTCATCTATGATTTAATTAATTTAGCATTAATAGGTACTATGAGTGTGTTGGTGGTAGTCACTGAAGTTTGAGAAAGCACCTTCTAAGGGTATTTTAAACTGTTGCCACTTTTGCTGATATCCTCCATTATCAAGGAGCATATTTTGGATGTTTTCCCAGTCCAAGTGGTGACTGTGAAGGTAGTTTTCAGAGAGAGCTGGGGCTCAGCAGCAGGAGCAGCCAGGGGAGTTCCACAGGCTCAAGACACCCACCGCAGGCAGGGAGGTTCAGCTGTAGCACAGCACCACGAGGGAGAGTCTGCAGAGCTGCCCTCTCACCCCATCTGACACCTGAGTGATGCCTTCCCTACAGTTTGGACTCTGTGAAGGAGTTTATTTGGGGAGCTGCTGTCCCATGGAAAAATCCACCAGAACGATGCTTGTACAGGATGTCCTCTTTTGCCTTTTTCCATTTTTTGTTTAAGCATTTTTAGCAGAATGCAGCTGAAGTAGTAACCCAACTCTTAACAGGTTTGTGCAGAGCTTGGCTCAGCTCCCAGGACGCCTCTTCCCTGCACTGGGCACAACCAGTGAATACTCCACAGACTCTTGGGGCTCCAGAGATGTAAAGCGAACCAGGATGAGTGGGAATTCATGCTGGTATCTCAATCGTCTGCATAAGAGGAGGGTTTTGTATGGAAAACCAAGAACCTCCAGTGAGGATGATGTGTGACCATGGCAAGGTCTTTCTGCTGCTCAGCACGGCTGGAGAGGACAATTGCAGCTGGCAGCCTTGCCTTGGAGTTGTGTGGGGCTGGGAGCATCGCCAGGGCTCGGCTCACTGCAGCCATCTGTTCTGCAGCAGCAGCAGCAACGCCGTGGCTCTCACTGTCTCCTCAGATGACAAAGTAGCAAAATGCTCTAAGGCAGCAGCGCCCAATTTTTCAGAGCTGCCAACTCTCTGTGTGTCTCAGAAAGCAGCACCCACTTCTGTTATCTTTGTTTTTGAGTCCAAAGCGGTTGCACACGAGGGGTTTGCTGGTTACTTTGGACAGCCCTCAGATACCTGGCAGGCGTGGCAAACACAAAAGCTGCCACCCCAGAGCACAAGGTGCTGCTGCTCCTTCAGGAGGAGATGGTGGGAACTAAGTTGCTGTTTCCTGCTAACTCCTGTGTGACCATTTCTAGTACAATACTGTGAGGTGCTTCTTTTTCCTGCCCTGGTGATATAAGAAATGTGAAGCACTGTCCTGGGGACAGATAAAAGAAAGACAATAAAAGAAACTTCTTCCCCTTGTGCATTCCAAGTCCTCCATCTCTGCAGTGATATTGCACACTACAGATTGTGCTTGCCACCAGTGCCCTCTGAAGGGTCCTCTCCTGTCAGTCTGGCAGCAACACAACACCTTGCATCCAAAACAGATCCCTCACTAGACCCTGGAGGAACCCAGAGGAAATGACAAAACTGGGATTTGTCAGTAAAGCATGATGCAAGTTCCCATCTTCCATCAGGAATCCATGTCCACAGCTATCCCTGGTGGGGCAGGGAGGGATTGGTATTTGCAACCCATGGTTCCTCATGGACCTGAGGGGGGTTTGGCTGCTCACCCAGCCCGTGAGCCTCGTGTGCCAGCCACAGGCAGCAGCTGCTGGCTTCACCCTGAGCTGCAGGAACAAGCACTTTGCCAGATGGTGGAAGCTGGAGATGTGGTGCACCCAGTGCAGTGTCAGCCCCTGCAGTCCCCCCTCGAAGCCAGGCACGAGGACTCCAAGGTGCCAGTGAAAGGCTGCTCCTCACCCTTGGGGTGGGAGGCTCCAGTTCCCCCCACTGGTAACGAAGCGATGACAGCAGGAGCAGGACCACAATTGTTAATGCTCCTCTGTCAGGAGAGCAGATCAAAGCCACCTTAGAGCTGCAGACAAATGTCACCACGGGTGACCCAGAGCAAGTCCCAAGTGAAGACTGGATCATGACTTCACTGGGAAGGCAGTCCTGGCTCCGTGCAGCAGTGACCCAGCCTAACGCTGAGCCAGAGCTTTCCTCTGCTTGCAGCTCAGCAGCGACAGGGCTCGAGAGGGTGACGCCAGCTCTCCCTGGGTTTGTTTTTCTGCTGAGAGGCCTTGCTCAGCTCAGCACTGTGGCTTCTGCTCCTCTGTAGGTGTGCAATCTGCAGATGGTATCTCGGCAGGCTCAGGCACGGCGCAGGCCTGGGGCTGTGTTGCTGAGGGGTGAGGCGCAGCCTGGCGCTGTGCAGCGAGGCTGTCGGGATCATTTGGGAGCCCCTGTGGACGTGTGGAGAGTCCGTGACAGCCACCACTTGGTGCCCAGTTTGGAGCCAAACCTGGCCTGCTCCGGGCTGTCAGGGTGTCCCGAAGCACACCCTCACTGCAGCATCAGCTCCATCAGCTACCAACACCTCCTCAGCGAGGAGAAAGAAAATCCACAGGGCAAATCAGCCAAAGACGTGTCCAAGGGCAGCTCCCCCTGCTCGGGCAGCACGTGCCTCTAAACGGAGCACTGATGCCTGGGGGTTCAGGTGCCCTGTGCTTGGGAAGGTTCCTGTAGCTCACAGACAATGAATGATGTGGTCACCTCTAAAACCCAATTTTATATCCTCATTAAGGTCCACAGGAGGCAGATCTGGGCCCGCTGAACCTCACAAGAGCTTGTTTGCTCTCCACAGATCTCTGTGCCCGACACTATTCATGCTGCTAAAAAAGGGATTATACACAAGCCATGTCTTGAAGGGTGTCAAAACACAAGGTGACAATCTTCCATGACACTTGGTTCTTCCAAACACAGCCCCTGAAGCCCTGTGATGGAAAGGGGGTCCTCATCTGCATTTACCAAAAAAACCCACCAAAAACAAAAGAAGAACTCCAGCTTTCACTGCTGAAGGGAAATAAAGAAAAATATATCTTCAGTGAACAGTAAAGGCTCAGAAACAAGAATCAAATCCACAAAAAAAGTCCTCCCAGAGTGAAAAACAAGATCTTAAGTGCATGAGCAAACATGTTTGGGGGCATGAATCATGGTGTCTTCTGTTTTTGTGGGCTTTTTTGGGTTTGGGGATTTTTTTGCTTTGGTTTTTTTGGGGAGTTTTTCTTTGGTTTTTGCAGGTGTGTGTAATTCCAGTCCCAGGAATGTGCTGAAGCATTCAGTGATTCGGTGTAATTTCAGATGCCACAAGTGGTGTTAGCAGGTAGGTGCTCTGCACACCCCGGAAAATCCGTGTCTCAAGCTGAAAATTCAGAGTCATCACTTCAGGATGTCAACCACAGAAAATACAGAACGCACGCACAATTGCACTTAAATTACATGGGGGAACTCTGATGTCTTTAATTTTACCTTTGCAAGAGGACATGACAGGATTCTGAGCTAGAACTCATTGGTTTCTACCTCTTTAGCTTCTTGCATGGCTAAATACATCCAGACACACACACACACCCTTTTTCCATGAACAAGCCCTTGAATTGTGCCAAGGGCTGCTTGTGCCATGGGAGCAGCAGGACCCATGCACAGCCCCAAGGCCAAACTCAGCACAACATCTGAGTGCCTTAGAAGAAAACCATCTATGGCCATGTGGTTTCTTCCTTCTCTGTATCTCCTGACTGTGCTGGTGCTTTGGTTATTACAGTTTCCATCTCTGCCTGCTTGGTGTGTTTTAGTGCTGGTGTTTGTGTAAGCCCATGTATTACCCATTTTATATANTCCAGGGATTGTATTTGTGTTCCCTTCAGCTCTCACTGTGAAGGTGAGACTCTAAGCAAAGGCATTTGTCATCAAAGGGCACTTTGGAGCCTACAAAACATGGTGGTTTTCATACAAAGGCTTTATTGTCACCAGGTTGGTTTGCAGAAGGATGTGGGAGCAGCACAGCCAGGAGCTGCAGAGCCTCGCTGACACTCTCCAGCTTGTCCCCGGGATTTGTGGGACCCAGAAATAAAAACAGGAAGTGTGCTGTGGCTTCACTGGCTGTAAATAGTTAGTGCCTGTCCCCAGGCTGTGTGACATCCCTCCCAGGCGGCAGCAGCAGCAAGCACATGCCCGGCAGACACACATGGTATCACACACACCATCTCCCTGCCTGCTGCCCCGATCCTCCCTCTGCAGCTCTGCAGCCCCAATCCCTCTGTCCCCCTGTCCTGTTCTGCACAGCGGTGCTCCCAACCCCATCCAGCCCTCGCCCACAGCCTCAGCTCCCTGCTGGCAGTGGTGGCACTGGTGGCACTGGTGGCACTGGTCGTACCGTCCTGGCTTGGCATCTCAGCGCATTTCATTTCCTTCCCTTCCACCTGCCAGGCCACAGAGAATGTGCCACCCTCCCCAGCAGCCAGCTGCGTCACCTGGGTGTCCCCAGGGCCATCAGGGCGTCAGGCTGGCCCCGCAGCCGGGAGTGCCCAAGCCAGCAGTGACGCAGAGAGGCACCAAGCGAGCCCAGGGAGTGGCTCTCACCTCAGCTCTGGGCTTTATGGGCTTCTGCCCTCCGTGCCCACCTGCAGCTGTGCCTCTGGGAGAGGAAGCTGGACCCTCTTAGCCCACCCTCCACCTCTCTCCCCTGGCACGACCCCACGCATCTCCAAGCTCCATGGGAAAGCTGGAGGTAATGTCTGAATTGTGTTTGTTTCCTCCTTCAGCTGAAGTTGCTGTGGGGTATAAATCCCAGTGGTTATCAGGAGAATAATCCCCTTTCACCACATCAGTCCTAGATCCAGCCAGAGGCCTGTCTACCTCTCAAAGGAAGAAATTATGGAAGAACACTTGAGCAAGTGAGGAAAGAAATCACAAAGGGAGAAAATTGGGGAAGGAAGGAAGGAAGGAAGGAAGGAAGGAAGGAAGGAAGGAAGGAAGGAGATTACATGATTAAATTAGGACACATGTAAGGGAATGAGGTAAATCCTCCCTGGGAAGGGGCTCTGCTGCACTGAGAAGCAGCACAGCACAGAGGGACACATCCCCTCCCAGCCCTGCACCCCTGAGCAGCCGCAGGCCCCTGGAGAAGGGGATGCTGGGGCTCATCTGTCCCTGGCAGATCCCAGCTAGAGCCTTGTGTGCACTTTCCCAAAGCCACCTGTGGATGCTCAGCTGTTGGGAGACATCTTCTCGCCAGATTTGTGGGATGTCAGCATCATTCCACTAGGCTGGCAGAGCAACCATCTCCTTCTGACTGGGGCAGAGGGGTTTGGGTTTCCCTGTCATTCCCTGGCAGTCAGGCATTGAGGGGTGCCCTTGGTGACAGCCCAGCATGGGCTGTGCCCTGGGGATGGCAGTGCAGTGTCACCTCTGGGCACAGCCCGTGCTGTGGCCCTGCTGAAGGCCATCACTCGGTGCCAGCACAGCCCGTGCTCAGTGACACTGCAGAGCTCGTTGCCACGGGGAGCAGGCCAGGGACCGACACTACAGAACAGGGTCGGCCACTGGAACAGACAATAAGAACATCCGGAGTTGTCATAATTCATGTAGATAAAAATTTTGGAAAGGATGTACAACTCTTCACCTCGGGGTTTTAGCCAAGTGGAAGAGACCGAGGGACTTGGAGGGAGAGGAGGGGAGTGCAGGGGCAGATGACCTCACTGTCTGGCTATGGCCCTGCGCCTCCCCGGCCACGCAGCTGTGGCCACTTTGTGGCGAGGCACAGGGCTCAGGACCCTGGGGCACCTCCTGTCCCCTTTGCCCGGCAGTGCCATGGGGCAGGTGATGCTTATCTGCCTGGAGGAGCTCTCCCAGCTCCGTGGAACAGACTCTAACAGGGTCTGTCCATCCCCAGGCTGCCATGGGATGCAGAGCAGCTCTCCCACAGCAGCCTGTGGCCGGGCTGTCCCTCGCAGGAGGCTGGTGCTGCCCCGCTCCCTGGAGCCAGGGCTGCTGGCGGGGCCGCCGAGGGGGGCAGTTATAGTTTAACTCACCCAGCCCACAGAACCCGCTGCTGGGAGCGCCTGTCTAATGATTAAAGGGCTAATTGAGGAGGCCTGAACTCTCCGTGCTCTCCCCAGCCTTGCTACCAACTTACATGGAGCCAGGCGAGCCAGGGCTTCACCCCGCCGGGTCAGCCTGGCTGCTGCTGCGTCCTTTAAACCCCAGTGTCTTCACAGGGGCTGCTGGCTATTTCATCTCTTGGTGTTCTAAACCCTGCAGGTGGCTTGGCTCACCCCTCTGCACCAGGCCTGTGCAGGAGGAGCACGGAGTGGCAGGGAGGAGATGGGCTGTGGGAGAGCCATTCCTGGCCTGCCCTCCACCCTGTGGACCCCGGCATTCAGGAACGCTGCTCCAGACACCGAATCCCTTGTGGGCCCTTGGTGGGCTTCCCAGATCTGCGTGTTGGAGCACCAGGAAGGCAGGAACGAACCACACAGAGGAGCCACTGAATGTGAAGAGGTAGCCTGGCTCTGGCAGGGCTGCACATGTCAGCCAGCACTGCAGGCTGTCTCCACCTGACCTCTGGAGCAGCCCCCCAGCCAGCAGGACCGTCCAGATGGGGAGATCAGTCCCAGGGACCCTACAGGTGCATCACTGAGCTGAGGAAAGGTGTTTGCCCATCACACAGTTGCTGCATTCCCTTTGTGTCCTGTGCTGGTGGAAGCAAAGGGAATGTCCACCTCTAAAGGCAGCAGCTTCTGCCTATCCCCCAGGATGACCAGTGACCAGCCCCTGTCTGGCTCCTGTCTTTTCTCAGCAGGGTGTCCCCAAGTCCAGGATGGATTTTTCTTGGTGATGTCAAGCCAGATGAATCCTGGTTTAATTGACCGTGAGTGAAATCGTGCTTTGATGGTTAATGTTATACTTGGGGCTGGGAAAACTACTGCAAAATCATAGCAATTAGAGCTGGAAATGATTCAAGTCATCTAATTTATTTCCTCTCCCCCCTCGCTGTCTCTCCCTGGTGCAGGGGCAGTGAGGTTCCCAACAATACATCTCCCTCTGCATTGTCCCGTCCTGCCTCTCTGACTCAAGGAGTGGAGCATCCACGTGTCCCTGGGGAGACAATTCCATCATTTGAAAGACGTCAACATTAGAAAATGTTTCAGAAGTTCAGCCTATATTTCCTTTTGTGGAGTGCCACAGATTCTCAGGTCATGAGCTTTATGCCTCAAGGAAGCTGGCTGCTTCCCACGGGGGCAGCGGCTGGGAATAAGGCGGTGCTTTCCTTTGGTGTTTGCAGGGGCAGGTAGAGAACGTGGGGGTGGGTCAATGAAGGTTTTCACACCTGTGAGGCAGGTCAGATCAGGTAGCTTGTCTGGAACGAGCTCTCCTTTGGCAGGAGCTCAAGATTCTTTTTTTTCCCCATTTCCAGATTTTTATTTCATGAATTACGCCTTGACTCATAACAATCTCACTGCTGGAAACGTGTCCAGTTCCTCACAAATTCACTTCCCTCTACTTGCTTCCACTACTGGTAGTAATCCCACCACAGGAGTGTGAGGTAAGTGGTAAAGCACAAAAAAAGGTCCTTGTCAGTGAAAGAAGCAGTGAGCATTGCTCCTCCTTGAAAGCTGTCCCAGGACAGACATCACCTCTGCCTCGGCTCCCCCCTGGGTGCAGGGAGCAGGGGGAAGATGAGTGTGCAGGTGCAACAGGGATGGGAGAAACCTCCCAGGAGAACAGAGCTTATGAGCACCACAGAACTGCTAGACTGGGCTACACCTGCCTTGAGAGAAGTCAGAGCCATGTGGCTGAGTTTCTACTGATAAGGTCTCCTGCTTCTGAATACATTCTGCAGGGTCCTGCCCTAACTGAGAAGGATTTGTATTCCTTAATACATTTTAAATTGCTCTTCTCCTCTGCAGAGTGAGCTTAGTATTCCACATCTCAAATAGTCTGAGCACTTCCCCAGCCTCTTCCTGCTCACTTGTAGCAGAGACCAGTGAGGGGAGAGACACAAGATGCACTGCTGCAGTAGAAGAGAAGGAGGAGCATGAGGACAACTGGAGCCATAGGAATGTTCCAGTGAGATGAAGAGAAACAAACCAGCTTGTGCTGTCCAGGGAGCTGCATGAGTTAAGCTGCTTTTCGCAGCTGAGCAGATGGAACATCCTCCCTGGGTGTGCTGTACAGTGTCTCCCACCAATATTAGTCACATCCCAGACTCTGGATATGCACTGGAGTCCACATCCTGCCCAGACCCAGTGGTGGATGGTGCCCATCATTAAATCAGTGAGGCTTAATCATATTGGGACACGTAAAGAACATGTAGACAACACCTTTGGCAGCTGGACTAGGCAGCAGTGCCCTCCTTCCTGGCAGCTGTGCCCCCCTTCCCAACACCTCATAAGGATCACCCCTGGCTGGATACAAGTGCCCTTCTCTCATCTGCCCTGCTCTGAAGATGGAGGAACAGCTTCAGTGGACAAAAACTATGGAATGACATTCACAGGGTGATGTTTTGGTGGAGGATAAAGCGATCCTGTGGGGGAGACTAGAAGAAAACAAGGCAACCAACTTTTTTCCTTCCAGGAAGAAAACAAATTCATTGAAGCAGAGAGGACACAGTAAGGCAAAGCAATTGGTGGTCTCCTGTCATCACCCACCCACACCAACACCATGGCCAGCTCATTCTGTGGGGTTTTTTGTCCTCAGCAGTCCCCCTTGCGACACATACGCCTCTGAGATGGGCCATGCACCTCCTTCCTGCTGGCTGAGGACACTTCACCTCTTCTCAGGCCCTCCAAGTGGAATCACTCCCCCCCAGTTTTGGAGATACACACCCCCAGCTGTCCCCCCTGCCCTTCCTGGCACCCAGCATCCCCTGACACACACCTATGTCCCTCCCAATGGCCCTTCTCGTCCCACCAAACAGGAGTGGAGACATCAAGGAGGGACTAAAGCTGCAGGAATTCCCATCTTCCTCATGGGCTATGCTGAGGCCAGCATGGTATTTCAATAATCTGGCCTCTTTTTTGAATAATCCACACAGCCCATAGGTGAAGGTTTAAGGAACAGGTATATCCAGTGCTGCCCATGTGTCTCTGCTGGTGGTCCAGTGGCCCTGCCTTCCCCGTCTGCTCCCTCCAACCCTGATGCAAGACAACATCCTGGGCTGGGAGGCAGTGCCAGCCCCAAGAGGGCTCCTGTGAGGATGGATGAGGAGCTCTGGCCTCCTGACCTGTTGCGGCCAGCTGTCCCTTGTAGGACCAAAAGTGGAAAAGCACGTTACTCTACAGACCAAGCAATTTGTTAGCAAGCCTCAGTTCTGTGGCACTCCCCTTCACACCTCCAGGTCCCCAGGAGGGGTCCCTGCTGTTTGCTGGGTCCCCAAAGGACGCTGCCCCTCCCCTCTGCAGCCTTAATATTCAAGTCAGAAGTGTGACAGACAAGCAGAACAGCCCATATGGTAAACAGGCTTTACCTCGGAGCGAAAAAGCTGGCACCTAAAATTTCCTGCAGCCAGCTGCAATTTCAAGACTTCCTTTGCCCTCTAATTAGTTGGCATTTGCTGTACCAACTATTATCTTTCTAGTGACACAGCGCTGAGGACAATGGCTCTTATTTCCTGCCACAAACACTGGGTTACTATTTATCTCTAGCTGTACCTGCTCTATCTCCTACCCCCATTAAAAGAAAGTCTCATTAATGACTGCAGTGATGGGAAACACTGACGCAGTTGCTCATAAATTAAGACAGTTGGAGCCTTCAATTACTTGTAGTGTGTAGCCTGTGTTCAAACGCTTACCTGCTCCTCTGAAAATGCTCACACATTTCCACTCTGAACCCAAACGGATGCTCGGAGCTGTTTGAAACAAGATGCTTGTGTCAGGATGCATGTCTCAAGCTGCACTTTATCCCAAGCCAGTACATATCCGAGGAATCTCAGGGGGCCAAATGCCTCCCTGATGTAATTCCGTGTGGACCCTTGTGTGTGTGAGTCTGTAGGAGCAGCAAGGTGCTGTTTGCACTGCGTCTGAGGCTCTGCAGCTCCTGCTGCGTGGGGACTTTGGATGCCTGACGATGTGGGGCCCAGAGATGGGGACCTGGACAAAACAAGTGTAACTCCTGGCTGCTGCAGAGCTGCCACCAAGCCCGGAGACCAGGCATGTAAATCCTGTCTCCGTGCACCGGGATGCCCAGCAGCCCCGGGAGCCCGGCACTGCTTTCAGTCACACCAGCATAAATTTGCGGTGATCCTGCTAATGCCTGTGCAGCTACTCCCGGCTTCTGCCAGGAAAAGTGAGAACGGGATCTGGCTGTGAATCTGTGAGGTTTTATGGGAAGGAGGGTGGGGGACAGCCCCCGGTGTGATTCCTGGTGTTGCAAGCAAGGGATGGATGTGCTTGCTGAGTGCCAGCCGCATCACGAGCTTCACACACTGCCTCTTCTGCCAAACTTTGCCAGTCTGTTCTAACAGCATCCCTGATCCAGGCTCTGCCTCATTTGCACCCTCACTGCAACCCAGCCGCCCACCCTCTCTGGGAGACAGATGCCAAAAAGCCCTGCTGAGATGGAGCAGTAGGTCACCAGGTCAAAACCTGGGAACGCTGCTGCCCGTACCGGAGGGGTTTGGACTGCGAGCACGTTGTGTGCCGGGCCAGGAGCCACAGGAGCAGGGTGCCCTCACAGCGAGAGGAGGTGGAGGGCACGGAGCTCTCCCCAGCTCAGGGCGGCGGAGCGGGCCTGACACTCGGAGCCGGCGAGGAGGGAGCACCGCAGGGATGCGCTGGGAGCACCCCACGAGTGACCGAGTGTCCCTGCGGGGGCCGCGCTGCCGGGCACGGCGGGGCCGCACGGAGGGAGCCAGCCCGGCGGGGCCGCACGGAGGGAGCCAGCCCGGCGGCCCCTCACTCGCCAGCACGGCCCCCCTCGACGGCAGCGGGCCCGTAGCT
>VXAC01000791.1:950206-979762 GCA_013399225.1 Rhipidura dahli
GGCCGGCCCCGATCGCGGACAGGGGCCGTCGGGGCCGAGCCGCCGCCAACGCCGGGCAGCAGCCCCCGGGAGAGCCCGCCAGCTACACGGGGCACGGAGGGGCCACCGGAGCGCCGGGCTGGGGCCGACTGCGGGAGGGGCCGGGGGCGCCTTGGAGGTGTTACTGCGGTGGGAGAGACCCGCGGTGTCGGAGAGACCCGCGGTGTCAGGAGAGACGATGTCGAGGTGTGAGGGGCTGCTCTCTGGTACGAGGGATGCTGCTGGGGTGCGAGGGATGCTCCTCCGGGGTGGCAGACGCTGTGCTGGTGAAACAGATGTTCCTCAGGCATGACAGACATGAGTTCAGCAAAACAGATGTTACTCCAGGGAGGTGGACTTACTGTGAGCACAGGGATTTCACTGTCGGATGAGGATCCTTTCCCTGAGCACAGTGGCTTTCCTGAGAGCACTCACAGTGTCCTTCTCACCCATGCCTGTGGTGTGGCTGCGTATGCCGGCACAAGCCATGGCATGTGGCGTGGGAAAGGGTCCTTGTGCCCGCGGAAGCACAGGTGAGTGGTGAAAGTGTGCCCGGTTTCACAGTACCAGGGCGTGAGCATCCCAGTTAGGTCTGTAACAGACATGCTCTTTTATGAAACTTGGTTTTTCTTCTGGGAATTGTGGTGCAATACTTCCCTTAGTGGTACGGGTAAAACAACTTCCCCAAACGTGTTTTTGTGTGCTCTGATACACTTTGTTGCCCCATGTTTTTGATAGTTTTCCTCTGCCATCAGATGGGTGTCCCTGTAAGTCTCTCTGTCCAACTTTCACCTACCTCTTAATGCATTCCCGGCTACCCCGTCATCACTCTTGCCCTGCTGCCTGCACCCACATACTCACCTGTTCATCTCTGGGGTCGGGGTTTTTCTGTGTTGTCTGTTTCTCACACATGTACTGGCACTTATGTTATTTCTTACTTCAGTTTCTTCATAGCCGAAAACCTGGGTGCACTGTGTTCCTGGTGTGCACCTGAACATTTCCAGGGTAATCTGCTCTACTCCATCTCTCCTGCACTCGAGGACTGTGTGCATCAATTCTTCCTTATCTGCCTGGGTGTTGAGGGCTCTTTCTTGGGTGCTTTTTATGAGGGCTTTTGTGTCCACAAAACACAAAATGTTTGTGTGGCATCGGGCACACACAAGGTATCTCTCTCCTTTACACTCCTCTTTGTCCATCTGTCCCTTCAGAGCCTGCTTGGTGCATGCACATCTCTAATGCCTCCCCCACCTTCCCCCAGTCACACCAGTGCCCGGGTGTGAGCCTGTCATGGCCCTTCCTTCCCACATTTGCTGCTGGACATCGACACGTGAGTTGAAGGGACCACTTTTTCTGATGGTGGTAATTTCACCTGCAGGTGCCTGTCTTGTGTCACACAGGTGCAGTTGTACATGGAGAACCAAGATGGGTACGTGCTCCTCTTCCCAAAAGAGAAAGAAGTGGGCTTTCTCAAAGGTGGCAGGAGAGAGACAGACTCCTCTTAAACTAGTGTCCTGTGCAAGGGCACCTGGGTTTAGCCAAGGTGAAGGTTGGACTCTGCAGGAATTCAGGCGGAATGTTTTTCACCCCAAACATCCAGGGTATGGGATGAGTCACCACGTGTGCAGAGAAACTAGCCCAAGTGCTCGGGTTTTTATCTCCTTCTTCAGAGAAATAGAGAAATGAGCTGAGTTTATGAGGAGAGAAGCACGAGGGTGAAGTGCCAGTGTGGGTTGGGAGGCAGAACTGGGGAAGTGAGCTGGCCCCATTCCAGCCATGGGTTTCCTCTGCTCACAGGCTCCATTGCTCACTCACATTTCTGTGCCCAGGAGGGTCTGCGACAGATTCCTTCCTTTTGGAAAGGAGTCCCTCCCAGGCTCCTTCAGTATTAGCACAGCTCTGAGTAGCTGTAAGCAACCCCTGGGTCCTTTCCCTCATCTCTAGGGCATGGACATTGAAAATGTCCTTCCACATGAGACTGATCTCTGTTTAGGAAAGGTGAAGTTGTGGCTGCAGGCTCCCAGCCCTGAGAAGTCTTCTTTCTCGGCCCTTTCCTCCCAGTCTGCCAGAATTCATTACATCAGTTGAAAAAAGCAGAAATTTGGCAAGAGCTGGGTCTAGAAAGTTGGGGGTCCTGTGTTTTAAAGAAAAGTGAACATTCTTGTATAGCAAAGTCTCCAGGAGCTTGTTCGTTTAGGAACAGATCAAATACTGTGAAATTTAAAGTTACCTTTAAGCTGTTTGTCCCTTTCTCCAGCCCAGTAGGCCTCTCTGTTTCTGGACTGCTTCACATCTTGAGTCTTTTGTCCTGAAGTTGTTGGGTTTGGGTTTCAAGGCGCACAGGGAAACCAGCTCTTTTCTGAAAACTGCATGATTGCTCATTTAAATGAATATAAATTGTTTCTATTCATAAGATCTTTTTTTCCTAGCAGCTGATCAAAGTTCGAGTGAAAGCCATTTCATCATTTCCAAGTAAATTGGACACACACGCACGCACACACACACACACGGAGCATTTCAGAGAGATTTTTTAACACAGTACTTTTACAATCAGGATGTGGACAGCCAAGGCATGTTACATAAGACAGGGCAGTCTGTGATTTGATTCCACTTTTGCAGAGAAAGGGAGCTTCGCTTCCTGGGAGAAGGCACACAGACTTTGTTAGAACTGAAGGCAGCGCAGAGAGGGCTCAGGGGAATTTCTCCTGGACTAAAGAAATCAGTTTCTAACGGGGGATTTAAGGAATGAGGACCCGGCTAGCATTTCAGGAAGAACATGAAGATGTAGCATGGTGTGATACCTGACTGCTTTCAGCAGCTCTGAAAGTAGCTGGTACTTGGAGAGCTTTCTAATTCAAGAGGAGAGCTCAAGGCATGTGCCTGGGCGTTTAAGCTCTGTTAGAAACAGGCGGTGTTTTTAACAGCAGGGTGATTAACCTTCAGAACAAATGACCAAAGGCAGCCTTTGCTTCTCCAGCTCTTAAAATCTTCCAATAAAGACGGGGTGTCCCTTTGGAAGGGAGGCTTTACTGAAGTGCAGGTTCTCGGGCTCACTGCAGAGACAACTGGCTGAGACCATATGGACGGAATTACAGACGAGACCAGACCCTGGGAGGATCCACCGCCCCCTTCCAGGCTTTGGCTCAGGCCTTGATAAAGCTCCTGCAGGCCTTGCCTGGCTCTGCCAGGGGTGGGGCTGGGGGGCCAGTGGGACAGATGGTCACTCTGGGCAGGACTCAGCAGCTCCCCAAAGTGGGGATGCTCTCACGTGCCTCGTAACTGCCCAGCTGCTGGCAGCCCACTGTAGGTGGCTGTAGTCTGTGTGCCCATGGGGATGTTTCCCCTGTCCTTGGAGCTGTAAAACTGGCCCTGAGCTTTGATGGGCAGGGAAGGGAGTGCTCTGTGTCCCCCCCTGTTCGTGGGGTCTGGATGACTCAAACTCTAGAGGCTGGCTGAGTTTGCAAGGCTCACTTCTTGCTTCCTTTACTCTTTTTTCCTCCCAGAAAGGGAGCTCAGAAGGGCTCTGACACCCAAATGGCTACACTGGTGCTGTGGCCCCCGTGTTGCTGGTTGGGTTTACCCTGGTGCATTTCCTTTGCAAGGTCCCCTGGTACCCTGTGTACCCAGGACTTGCACCTTTCCTTAGGCTGCAGCGTCCTCCATGCTTCTCCCAACAGCTTTCCTGCTTGCTGCGGATGCTGCCAGGCAGGAAGATGCTTGGAGCGAATGCTGGGGTAAAAATGCCCGCACGGCTGTGTGCTCCCAAGCCACGGGCCCCGACAGCCCTATTCTGAGGTGCCTCAGCCCCCCAGCAGCTCTTTGAAGGGTTCTCCCCAGGGGCTGGCAGTGGCAGACGTGAGGGCTGTGTGAACCCCATCTCTTCCCCTCGGAATGTTTACCTGGCTAAATTTAACTCCCCAGCTGGCTGCATCCCTCCTAAGCCGACCTGTTCTCTTGTGGCTGAGCTGTGGGTCTGGCTCCTGCTGCCGCCTTTCCTGGCTGCCTGGGGCCCGTGGTTTGCTGCTTGCTCCCTCTCCTCGGCGGATGCTGGCTCTTTCAAGGTCCTGGGCAAGCCAGTTCTCCCTCTTGTAGGTTTTATTTTTAAGTCTGGTTGCACAGCCCTCAGGACTGGAGGGTGCCTTGTGCTCTCATCTCTGAGTATTTATCCTGCAGTGGGCTTCAGGAAATCTCCCCTTGTCCCTGCTATAGCCCACAGTCGTTTTTCTTCAGGCTGTGGTTGCTCCCAGAGCCCAGGCATGCTGAGCTGCTCCCTGGCCAGCTCTAAAGGGACAGTGCCTCTTTCTGCTCCCATCGGGCTCCCAGCAGTGGGGGAGCAGGAGGTGCTCCCCTGCAATGGCATCTTCCTTATTTCCTTATTTTTATATTCACTTTGTTCAGAGCTGGGCTTCCCCAAACTGGCTTTTGTGTGTGTTTTAGGAGCGAGTGATGTGTCCCTCAGATTCAGAGGAGCTGGAGAGAGGGACAAGCAGAGGAAAGGGAGTGCTCCTGTTTCTGTCAGGCTGGACAGAATTAGCTTTCTTTAGAATGTCCGAATTTGGGACAGTAAATAGGGCCCAACCTGGCAGCCTTGTCCATCTAAATAAAACCATCAGGATCAAACCGTTCGTGTCCTGCAGAACCCTGCAGGAGACCCCTGACTGATCTCTCTTCCCAGGCATGCCTGCAGCTAATGCTGTGGTCTGCCACATGAGAGAGATGGTTTGAGTCCTGGCCTCCTCTGCCCCTCTTTGAGCTAACCCGGTGGCCTTGGCTTTAATACTCTCATATTCAGAGCAAAGGTAACGCAGGCCAGGGTTTTCATGACTGGTGATTTGGGGTATCCAACTCTAAATGCTGTCAAAGGTCTCGTTTTTTTCCTCCAAGCTTCAGCTATTTCGGATACTTGGGCATTCTTGAGTAGTCTGGACTTGATTACTCAAAGTGACTAGTCCATTTTGCAGAGCTCCATCTCGGCATCTGGAGCAAAACAGAACGAGATGAATTAATGCACAACATAGCAGGGATACTCAAATGGAGTGAGTCTTCCTGGAGAGGGAATGGGTTTGTGGCCAGAGAGCTCATAGCACTGTTGTGTGCAGGGGTTGCTAAAGAGCTCTTGGTTTAGATTAATTTGTGGTTTTAAGTAGCTCATGGGAAAAGCTCAAAGGGTTTGATAGTTTTTGTCATAAGGAAAGAAAAGCAGAGCAACATTCTGTCTTTATATAGAGAGATACGTGCACGCATATATGAAGTTTAAGTCTTGGTGTATTGGAAGGATTTGAGGGAAAATACTTTTTCTGTAAACTCCTGTCTTGGTTGGAGGTGAGGGACACTGAAGTGATTGGGTGGAACATGTGTTTCGGGTTTGGTTTTGTCCATCATTAAGGGCAGAGGGTTAACAAAAGTCACAGGAATACCAGTATTTCAGTGGGCTCTCTAAATTTATCTTCCTTTTCCAGTTGTGTATTTAGCTTTTTGACTGGTTTGGTGCCGTTGTTTAACTGAGTCCTGAAGCGTTGTAGCACCTCTGTTATGGAGCAGTTGGAGCTGTAAAGCAAATTAAATGAGAATCTCCTCTGCTTAGCTGGAAAACCTTTCTGAGCTTTGTTATGTATCACAGAGTGTCTAGAGAGACATATGAACCCAAGCACGTCTTCATTAATGGGACATTTTTCAGAAAAAATAATTTTGTGACTGTTGGGTTCATCACTCCCTGAGGTGTTCCTGAGTACTTCAAAATTGTCTCTAATCATAAAAAATTGATACTGCACAAAGGAAAATAAAGTTCCTTTTTTTCCCCCTCTGTTTTTACAGCTCAAACAATTCTACAGGTTCCTTTATTATATTCTGTGGCCCAGATTTGTCAATAATTACTGTAAATACTGGTCCTGGCAGCATGTCAGGGTTTTGTTTAGTAAATATTTTGCCATTATCGTTTTTTGTGTCACAGCTGGGAAGGTTTGTAGTATCCTGTGGCTGTCATCACTGTCAACTTTGCCCAGTTTTGCATCTCTGAAAACTGACTGGAGCTTTACAGTCTGACACTGAGATGGTGCAGGCACTCATGGGGTAGCCCCATTATTCTTCACGCTGCAATGGAAGCTTCTGGTTTTAGACCAGAATGCTGGCCCTTGCTCCCCTGTGTGGTGTGCACAAACCAGGCTTCTCAGCAACATCTGCAGCCTGGTGGGTGGCTGCAGCTGGTGTCCCACCTGTGGAGGTTTCACAGCCTGGGTACAGGTAGAGTGGAGTGAGTGCTCCTGTGAATTATGACCAATTACCTGTCCCAATTTCTTTTCTGTTTTTATAACCATTCCCCATTTCCACCTATTCTCAACTAGCTGTTTGGGAGTTTTGCCAATGTTCAAAATGAACTTCTAATAATTTTTTATGAATGGCAAGGAGGTTTTCAGCTGGGTAAGCTTGGTAAGTGCAGCACTGGCTTTGTTCAGTTTTTACCGAAGCTGCACAGGCTCTTTCAGCATCTCTGCTGTTTTCCAAGGAGCCTGCTGAAAGGCTCAAAAGCTCTTCCATAGCATGCTGAGAAGATCTAAGGGTCTGTATTTCTGCATGACAACAGTTGCACCCCAGTGGTATAAAACCCCACTGCAGGTAACAACCCGAACTTTTATCTACAAGACACATAAAACTTCTTTATCTTTCCAGAAAATGGTGCCAATTAGGTCAGACTCACACACCAGGAATGATTTACTGTCTGAGTTTGGCTGCCCGTGTCAGACTGTGTCTGTGCCATAGAGCCCATGGAAGAAGGGGAGCCCACAGCATTTTCTGTGGGCACAGCTGTGGCCATGGAGGCATCTTTGTCAGCACAGCTGTGTGCACTGGGATGTTGGGAGGCATGTGTATTTATTTTTTTTCTTTTTTTTTTTTTTGTTTCATTTCTTTAACTAAAAAAAATTTTGTGGGGTAACCTTGATAGTCTGGACCAGGCCCTACTTATAGAAGCCAGGTAATGCTTTCAAGTCAAGCATAAAACCAAGTTAGAAGCAATAGGAAAAGCAGTTAAGTTTAGGCAGAGTTAGTTTGTGTTACCTAAGCCTTACTTTAGCTTAAGGGCAAGGCTGAACTAGGAAATGTGCTTTAAATACATCAGAGGGAAGGTTGTGCCAGTTTGTTGCTGCTTTTGGTAAAGCTGGGTGAGATCTGGGTTGGCAGAACTCGTGCCTCATGCAGTCCATCCCCAGCTGAGCAGATGGAAGTTCACCACCACAGGATGCCTTGGAGGAGGCATGGAAAGCTTTGCCCATTACCTCTACCTGCACCTCCCTGAGGCACCAAGGAGTATTAATGATCCTCTTACTTCCCAACTGGTCCAGTGGCTCATTCTTCCTCCTGGTAAAAGGGGTGGTGAGGTCTTCATAAAGCCCAGAACCCTTGTGCACAGCCAGGGAAGGATTATCCAGCACACTTGTGTGCAAGAAGATGTCTGTGCTGGGACTCGTAGCCGGGACAGGATCTAGTCCTATGGAAATTGTGTCTCACTGACATCTTGGGACAGGTGTCAGAGACTGCCAGGGGGTGGTCATTGCTTTCTAAACTCAGCCTGGGATTGAAAGAGCTCCAAAGCAACACCCATTCCCAGGCTGTAGATTGACATCCATGAAGTCCATCAACTAGCAGGTGCTGGTCTGATGTTAAAAGCTCCAGAGTTGCTTGAACATAATCTGTTCTCCATTTGGTTTGAAGCTCAGTCAGCATTTGTGGCTCCACCTAAATACATTTTAGTTTTCCCTTCAGCTCCTCTGTCCACACCTACAGACACCTTTAGCTTTACCAGCATCACCACATCAAATTCATATCCTGGTCCTGTCACGCTTGTCTTGGCAAGGCTTTCTCTTGGCCTGCCTCAGCACTGTGCTGGGGGGATCTTCCAGACTGTCTTGATGAGTGGCAATCTGAGGTCTTGCACGTGTGACTGGTCCCTGTAAATCGTCGTGCTGAGCCCTTGTCCCCTGGGTTTGGAGCAGAAGGTGCTAGGGATGTGTTGCCTTTTTGGTCAAAGTGCACAGCCTGGTGTTTGGGAACTGCTGCTTTCTGTCATTGTCCCTGCTTCCACAGAAGGCTTTGGCTGGTTGTTTCTCTGCAGGGCAGAGGTTGCTGGTAGCTGGTACATCTGCCTATACGTGTCTGTACAGAAATTTTGTGCATTACTGAGGTTGGACTTAGGCTTTTGTTTGTAGGGCTGGTTCTGCAAAGAAATAACATTAAATAAATAACAAGTTTTTAAAGGTGGTTTAGTGTTTCCAGAGGTCTACTTGCTTTCTCCTTTCCAAGGTTTTGCAAAGCCAGCCTTTGGAGGGAGATGTGTAATCTTGTATGCTGATGAAGAGATGCTGCTCTGGAGGGCATCCAGGAGTATCTGCAGACCCCACTCCTCCTTTGTGTGCAAAGTGAGTTTCTGTTAGCCATTCGTCTGACACCATAGACCACTTCCCTAAATTAAAGTAGCTAAATACTCTGTAATAGTTCAGGTTCTGAAGAAAGTCTGGGTGCAGGTGTGTTCCTGGACTTGTATGAGGAATCCTCAGTGTGGATAACCCCGCTGCAGACATCCGTATGCTTGGAGCAAATGTCCAGTCCTCAAGCAGCACAACAAACACACACAGAGCTGGTAAAATAAAAAAAAAAGCTCCCAGAAGAAAACATGGTTTGATCTAAACTGAAATTTTCAGAAGAAAAACAATACTGTTCTGTAGCAGTGTTTCAAACATAATGATTTCTGTTTCCAGCTGACATTTCAACTTAAATGTCATTTTGTGTTGAAATCCAGAAGGAGAGTTTAAGTTTCAGGTCAACACCCCAAAATCTCTCATTTTGGATCAACATTTCATTTTCACAGAATCACAGAGTAACAGGTTGTAAGGGACATGAAGGATCATCTGACCCACCCTTCCTTGGCAAGAGCACAGTCTAAACAAGATGGCCCAGCACCGTGTCCAGCGAATCTTAAAAAGTGTCCAGTGTTGGGGAATCCAGCACTTCCCTGAGGAGATTATTCCAATGGCTGATTGTTTCCATTGTGAAAAACTTCCCTTTTCTGCCTAGTTGGAACCTCCCCGGAGTAACCTGCACCCATTTCCCTGTCTCTTTTCCATGTGGCTCCTTGAGGGAGGGAACCTTGATTTCCTTTGTAGCCACCATTTAAATCCTGGAGCATGGTGGTAAGATCTCCCCATAGCCTGCTTTTCTCAAGGTCCAGTTCTCTCAGCCTCTCTTCACTGGCAGGCTTCCCCACTCCTTTGGGCATCTTTGTGGCCCTTCTCTGGACCCTGCCCAGCCTGTCCACATCATGTTTTTTGCACCAAAATGGCAGACAGGATTCCAGGTGCGGCCTCAGCCGGGTGGGATTATGAATTCTTTTCTGCAGGTGATGCGCTTGATGTTGATGTAACCCAGCATCCTGTGGGCTTTCTTTGCCACAGCAGCACACTGTTTGCTCCTATTCATCTTCTGGTCTCTGTGACTTGTCAAAGATGATGGAGAGCAGCCTTGCAGTGCCATCAGCCAGCTCTCCTCTCACCTTGGTGGGTAATACCAGGGCCCACAGATTTGTACAGTGTTGGTAAGCAGAGAAAATTCTGCTAAAACATTTTGAATGTTTGGTTTCCATCAATAATACCTTCCCTCCTGCCCCACATTTTCAAGTCAAGAGCATTTGGAACTATTCATACTATGAAATAGTATAATAGTTTGACCTTTCATCCCTATTTGGGTTGCAGGCAAATGCTGAAATCCCAGCCCTTCTTGGGGAGCTGAGATTCCATTCTGTGACCAGATCCACAAAAGTGTATTTCCACTGGTTTTGCTGGCTGGCTACTGCAGTGCTTTGTGAGTGGTGACTTGTAATTCAGTGCAGATTGAGTTCGTGGTGTGTCCACATGGCTGGTCTGGAGAGGCTGAGGGCAGTTCATCTTTCTGGCTCTGTGTTGTGCTTTCAAATTAATATCCACATTTCTTTCCCAAGATAAATTTTCCTTCCTCCCAGCATTTGGTAGTGCACTGCACAGCTGCCTGATCCATGTTCCATGCACAAATGAGGATTCTGGTGCTCTCCCAGTCTAGCTACAAGCTGTTATGGGAAGTCAGGATGTTTTAAAATTTAAGACAGTTTCTTGGTCGTCTATTGTTTGCAATCTCACAGCCTGCCATATATCTTTCTCCTCAGAAGTTACTTTTCCCCCTTGCCACCATTGTGGGGAGGCTTTTCCTGCCAGGCTCTGTGCAGTGTGTCTCTGAAAGCAGTTTTATGGTGTTCCCCAGAAGCTTGCTTTTGTCAGGCTGCCTCAATGCACAATCCAGAGAAAAGTCTCTGAAGTAAGAAATGTCCTTTTCTGTCTGGCTTTGAGGTGTTATCTTCTCTCTTCCCAAATGCAATTGGCTCCGTCTGCATCCCTAAGCTGTTTTGTTTGGAGCAAAGAGAGCTCAGAAAATCAAGGGAGGCCACACACATAAACAACTGTGTGTGAAATCAATTAATCTAAACGAGAGGGAGACTTGTTCTTGAAGGAGAAAAGCCTGGTTCTCACAGAAACCTCCCCTGTGGGTGGTGGGACTGTTACAAATATTACATCACTTGAACAGTGATGAGCTAGGTGAGTATTTTAACCTTTTTGGCCAATATTTAGAGCAAGAGTGGTGTTTGATTGTGCTGAGGAGTTTACCATGCTCTTTGTATTTTAACAAGGGATTTTCAGAGGTAGCGTGCTAAAGCAGGCACTACTGAAGGGACCTGAATTTTGACACCTTAATTTCAAATACTTGCACCATAAATTTGGTTCCAAGCATTGCACTCACCCAGTCAGGGATAAGAAGCTGTGCCTGTCATTCCTTTTGTTTGGGTAGCAGATATTGTCAGTGATATGTACACAACCTACAGGACAAGAATTACTTGCAGGATTTTTTAAAACCAATTTTTTTTACCTCTTAATTAGAGAAAAAATTTATGCTGCATTTTAAAAAGTCTGATAAGAAAAAGGGGTTTCCTCAACTCTCCCTCAGGAGGAGGGTTATCCACATGTCAGCACGCTGTGGTCCTCTGCTGTAGGGTGCCCAGGGGTCAGTAATTACAATCATATCTCACTCTCACTCTGCACCTCTTTCAGTAATAGTCTCCTCTCCTGGCTGGCTGGGACAGTGATAGCACAAACAAAAAGCTGTGCTTGGCCTCTCGTGACTGAGGAAAAGACATGGAAATAAGGCCTGTAGAGAGGACACTTTAGGGGAAAGGAGTGAAAGTCTAGGAGACAGCTTCTCCACTCAACCTCTTAAATTGTCACAGGAGAGGATGAAGTAGTGCAGGTCTGAGAAATCAAAAGTCTCTGTGCTTGTAGTGTTACTCAGACATTAAAGTCTTATCATGGCCACGAATCTGCCCTGACTCCACCTTACCTCCCTTTCGGGGATGAGGAAAATGGTGAGAGAAATGGGTTAGTGTTTTGCACTGAGGGCTCCTTAAGGAATCACACTCTGCTTGTGCCAGCTCCGAACTGAAAGCTCATCCCTCAGAGTGAGAGTTTCCCAAGGACTTTAGCTGCAGCCAGGTGTGTTGGGTAGAGCTGCAGGCCAGGGGTCTTGGTGGGATATTCCTGTTGGTGCAACTTTGTTATGTCTTGGTGTGATTGCTTGATTCACTTCTGATATGCAATGGATGGTTTGTTTTCCTGATTTGAGAAGTCTTTTATGACGAAGACTTCAGTGTGTAATTTCTTCAGCTGAGGCCAGGAGATGGCCCAGCATGGAAGCCAAGGTGATGCCCTGTGTTCCTGCATGGCAGAGAGCCCTTCTGGAGAAGGCAGCCAGCCTCCCTGTGGCTTTCTGGCTGGAAGAGGTTCATCACAACCTCCTGCAACCAGGTGTCAAAACCCTGCTTGGTGCATGCTTCTGAGCAGCCACTGCCTTCTATCGTTCTGATCACAGTAATTTGACTTGTTTGTTATCTGATTTGATGGAGGCTGAGGAGGAGCTCACTTTTCAGGGTCCTGAGGGCAAAACCTCAGCTTCCTAGAGCTACATTTATTTTCTAATCCTCCCACAGCCCTGGGGTGATCCCCCCGGAAACATCTCCCAGAGGAGGCGTCTTCTGAAATACACTGAGTGATTTGCAAGGTAGCTGTTTATACACTCTGAAATTCCTCTCCCTCGGGCTCTTTTCTGTTGTAGATCCCAAAAGCAACCAGTGTGCTCCTTCAGGCACCCAAGTATCACTGTTCAAGTGGCTTATTTTCCTTGTTTCACGTCCATGGAAGGAGATTCCATGTTCACGTGTACTGGTGCTTGGGCGGTGTTTACACCATTTTCTCTCTCAAGCCTTGGGAGAAATGGAAGATGCTGGTTTTTGTCTGACATTGGGGTGGAAGTACAAAGAACACCCAAGTAAATTAAACTGCTAATTTCCTGGACCTAATTACAACTCTTGGGTTTGCTGCCTGACCTGAAAATAAAACTCCTCTTGCAAGGTTTCCTTTTTTTGAGGTTTTGCTTGTTTGTTTACATTAAACAAAGCAAGTGAACAAGAGCCACGCTACTGAGTAGGAGAGGATGGTTTGCCTGGTTTGTTTTCCTCTATTCTTGCCTGGTTTCTGCTCAGCCAGTTGTGCCCCACACTGCGCTTTGGGAGGGGCATGCTGGGCTAAATATATCTGTACTGCCTGTGAAATGCAGTATGGGGTGCTGCGTCATTTGGTGGAGTTTACTTGGAAACTAAGGTGGGAAGCCAGCTTTTATTTTCAGCCTTGGGTCAGATGCATTGGTCAGTCATCTCACCCGGCTTTTTAGTCTTGATCAGGAGTTTGTCCTTGCAAGACAGACATAAAACCTGCTCTCTGAATAAAAAGCCAAGCTCATTGCAGCGACAAAATCATATTGGGGAAACCACATTTTTCTTATTCAGCAACCAGATTTACAGTCTGAGAGCTTCTTCAGCTAGGTTACCTTGAAAGCAGAAATGAAAGTCATAGCTCAAATATCATGGCTTAATGAGCAGAGGAGCTGGTGTGATGCTGCGAGCTCTAAATATATCAGAAAGAAGCCCAGCGCTGGCAGCACGCTGACAACTGGAGACCTCGGGCTTTCAGTGGTGTTGGAACAGAAATGTATCCCTCACCAAGTGTGTGAGGGACAGATGCAACTTGGTGACTAAAGAGGGCTTAGGTTTTGCAGTTTCTAGTGCTGCTTTTGGCTTGCCTTCCTCTGCTGTGTCTGCTGGTGATTTCAGGGGAAGGGAAGATACTCCTGCGGTGTGCAGGTGCCAGGGGTGGGCACAGCCCGCCTGAGCTCGGCTGCTGTGGTCTCTGCCACACCCAAACAGCAGCAGCAGGGCACCTGGGGCTGCACTGGTGACATAAATTTGCTGGGGCTCTCGGGGACGTATTCAGGCAAAGGAGTGGGTGGAAACTGCTGCTCTTTCTCCATGAGCTCTGCAGGGATCACCTGCCTGCACATCTGACACATCTCTGGCAGCTGAATATGTTTTTCAGTCTTCTCCCTCATGCCACTGTAAGTGAGAGGAATGCCAGTGTTGCTATATGATTGTCCTACTGAAAAAGGAGATGGGAAAACTCTTCAGTGTAAGATTTTACATTTATCTGGGAGGGTAATAACTATGTGAATGAATTTCAGTCTGGTGCTTTGTGGTGCCTAGCACACTGAGACCCCTGAATACTCCTGCAGGCCAAAGCCACTCAGCTTTGCTGGCAGAGAGCTCATGGCACACTGGGGTCCTGGTCTAAAGTGGGATCCGAAGGCTCTGGGGTATACACTTCGTACTAAGGGCAATAAAGTCTTCCAGATTTCACTTGGAGGATTCAGTGGTGAGGGTGAGGGCTGGGAACTGAGATTTATGGGGTTAACCCAACCTCTGTGACTTCTGTTAAGTGGCTGCTTTGCTTAGTGGGCTTTACCTGGCACTGAGAGCTGGGAGCAGCAGAGGGTGCAAAGGATTACAATTGTCATTGGAACGAGCCCAGGTGAAGTTCATCTTCTCCCTTACTCAGGAGAGTGAGACAGCAGAAGAGAAGTACTTTTCTTTATCTTCATTTGTGAGCTCTGTGTCTGCTCCTGCTTTTTTGGCTGTCCAAGGTTCCTCTGTATGTGGTGGGTAATTGAACAGCACTGGCAGATATTGTAGAAGTTTGGTAACTTTCTATCTCTTTGGCTTTCTTGTCCTTTATTGCCTGGAGCTTTACAGCATGCTCCAGCTGCTGTATCAAATGCTGTGGTGGAGACTTAATATTCATGGCTCTTAATATTCAGGGATTTTAATATTCATGGCTTTTATTCAGCTGTTATGTGACAATGGCTGTCTGCATGATGTGTCAAGAAGATGAGGCGAGGGGGTGCTGCATGGCAGTGTGTCTCACTTCATATTAATAACTAAACCAGAGTAACATTTAATTAGCCACTCAAAAGTCAGTGTTGCTCCTGTGTGAAGTTTACTTCCTTCCTTCTTTCCCCCTTCAGCCCCTCTCCCCATGGCTGTCATTGCTGTGGATCTCCTCCTGGCCAGGCATTTTGGCTGTCTCAGAAAAGTGGGCAGGCTGCACAGGGGGTTTTGGAGAGCATCTGTGGCCTTGCCTTAACTCCGGGGAAGGTGACATTTGCTGAACTGGTCACTGTCCCTGCACGGAGGGCAGGCTGTGGGACACGCAGTGATAATGCTGTGCTCAGGAGGACAGCACGTGGTTTTTGCCCTTGGGTAGTGCTTCTGATGCTCAGGGTGGAGTTCCTGAGTTACCCTGGGAGCACTGCAGGGATGTGCTGTGTGTTTCAGTATGTCACTGTCCCCAGTCCCTAGATCCTGCCTGCAAGGGCCAGCTGGTGTTGGGACTCTGGGTTCCTGAGCTGCGGCTCCCTGCAGGGCAGTGTGAGGTAGGGCTGGGGTGGGCAGGGAAAACGAGCCCCCCCTCCACTGGCTCTGCCCCTCGTTCAGCTGAGAGCATCAGGCTGTGTCCTGGCAACCCCTGCTCTCCTTTTGGCTTCCACGTGGACCTCTCATTTTGGTGTCTTTAAGAGAACATCTGATGGGTTCAGGGCTGCAGTTTTGGGGAGCAGGCCAGCCTTAAGGGAGCAATTCATTCAGCCATCCCAGCCAAAGAAACCGTGGCCTTCCCTGACCGTGGTGGGCATTGACTCAAGGGGATGGGGAAAGAAGAGAAAAGCAGCTTTGGGACTGGAAAAAGCAGGGACAGAGAAGAAAATGAACAGGGAAGGGGTAAGCCAGATGGGATATGGCACATGGGGGGTTTGATCTTCCACCCCAGTATTGATGCTGCTGTGCTGGTGAACCTGGCACAAAATCTCACATAACAAATGGGCAGCAGTGTGTGTGGAAGGAGATGGGGAAGGAGGGGATGTGGTGACACAGAAAATTAACTGCACTCCCATGAGTTTTTCTCTCTTGGCATCTATCTCTGGTTCTGTATTTTCTCACCCTGCAGAAAACAAAGTAGGAAATAACTTTCTTTTATTCTTCAGTCATTAATGAGCCACAGTTTCAGGGAAAAAAAAAAAAAAAAGAAAAAAATATGGTGTCATATCATGGGAGAAATTATCTTTCTCATGGGATATAAAACTTTGTGTGTGGATGGTGAAGGTCTCCTGGCACTGATGCTAATCCTGCCCAGGTCTGTCTGTACAGTGCTTAACATAAAACACGTGATAATTCCTTCTGCAGTTTCAGTAGAAATCTCTCGTTTCCTACACAAGCGTGCTGTGTTCTGTGTCCTGCTAAGCTGCTGCTGTGTGCCACCCCAGCAGCCCTGCCCGAGCAGCCTGCCTGGGCTGCTGGGTGGTTTGCAGCCCTTTGATGGCAGGCGCTATTTAATTATCAGCGGTGTTACTTTCCCAGGGCTCGCTACATGAAAGCAAAGTACCGGCAGCCTGTAATTAATCTCAGCTAATGTGCCACTGTTTACACTCCATCTCGGAAACCAGACAGATGTAAGAAGACACCCAGCCTTCATCTGGGATCCTCCCAGGTTATTTCGGAGCTATCTTTGGAGAGCTGCGCTCTATCTCCCCACCCCGCAGTCCCTCAGGAATGAGTACCTCTAACTTCTCTCAGGAATGAGTGGGAGACTTTGTTTCCTAGCAGGGAGCAGGGTTAATGCCTATTCGTTTGGCTCACCACAGGCGAGGCTGGCTGGCATGGCACGGGAGCACAGAACTCCTCCAGTAGTGGTGAATTTTGCAGTGTGAAAGGCTGAAATAGTGAAATACAGCCCTCCTTCCTTGGTCTCTCCCCTCGCTTTGGCTGAGGAGGAGGCTGCTGGCGCTGGGGATGTGTGGGATCTCTGTGGTGGGAAGACAAGGGATTCTCTGGGACTCCGGCCTTAAAAATAAAATATCAGGTGTTCATTTCTGATCACCCTGCTACAAATATTTAACAGAACAAGGTGATGAAAATGCCTGGAGGTGTGGAAAGACTGGAAAAGATTGTGCATCCTTCATTAGAGTGAAGAGTAATAAAAAGCAACATGACAGAAGTATATAAACTTAGAAGCACAGAGAAGTAAACCAGGCATTCCTGTGTATACTTTTTTGTAATGCAAGGTTTCCAATGAAATTGAAATAAAACATCTGACACACGTGAAACTTATTTTTTGGTTACAGCACATAGATAATTGGGACTGAGAACATAGTACAATGCAGAGAGGATTAGTTATATGGATAAAAATCATACACAGAGTTTATTAATTTTATTCTAGCTCATTTAGAAGGTATGGGGCTTCCTTCTCCTGGCCAGTCTTCCAGCTGTGGCCGGTTAAAAGCTCTTCCTGGCCCTATAAACCTCCAATACCTTCCTTTGAGACATCTGACAGTGGACACGAGCTTAGAGGAGTCACTGCCTAAGCCTTGCATTCCAAAACATCTTCATTGAATGATTACTGTGATCAGAGGTGGCCACGACTTTCTAATCACCTGAAGGCTGGAATGTTGAATGTGAGGCTGCTGTTGTTTTCCTCTTGGGCTGTAGATTCAAGGTGACAGCTGCCCCTCTTGTCAAACCACCAGCTCGCCTGTCTCAGGTACCTCTTTGCCACTCATCTGCTCCAGTGTTGTGGTGGATAGGTGACCTCTGCAGGTCGGAGCTGCAGGAGGAAATGTTCCATCCCCAGAGCCAGTGCAGCTCCATCCTCCTGGGGAGCAATGAATTCTAGGTGTTCCCATGGCATCTTTTCTCAGCAGTGTGTTTCGTGCAGACTCAGGGCATTGTAAGCAGCTCAGTCATGGTGGGGGGAGATGTTTGCTGGGTTTGACTTTTCTCTGTGGTGGGTATGTCTTTGGGCTCTGGTCGTTCTCATTGGACACTGATTTATGCTCTGGAGTGCCCTCACACAGCACACTGTGTGCCAGGGCATCCCCCGGCCAGGCTCCCTGCTTCCACGCCCCCAGCATTTTGCTGGGTGATCAGAGGCAGCCTGCCAGCATCGCTGGCCTGGAGGGGATTGAGAATTGTAATATCCAGCAGAGGGTGCTCAAAAGCAGGTATCCCAAAGATCGGGTACTGCTGTAGCTCTGCTCTGCCGTTCTCGGGCAGCTGAGCCCCAGTTCCTGGTGGCCGTGCAGAGTGGCCGGGAGGAGCAGAGCTGGGGGACACGGGCGCTGCTGCACACCTGGCACCCGTGCAGCAGCACTGCGGGCTGCGGGAGTGCTGCTTCGGGCTGGGCTTTGTGTGACCCCGTGGACCTGGAGAATGCACATGGAGCATCCTCCTGGAGCATGGTCTGCTGTGCGGTTTCATCCACAGAGAATCCCAGGTGCAAGCTCCAGGGTTGCTCACAGGTGGAAAGCACTTGCATGGGTGGTGGGATGGGTGGAGGATTTGCTTGGGAAGGGAGTCCCTGTTTGACCTACTGATGTGCCCTGTCACCCGTGTCAGGCTGAGTCTTTTGCCTCAGGTGAGTGCAGATCCTTTGGCTGCTCTCTGTTCTGGCCTCTGAGTTTGAGGCTAAGCTTGTGCCTAAACTGAACTGAACTGAAGCACTCTTCAAGTGCATCCTGGTCAAAGCTTGTGAGTTTGATCAGATTTTTTACTTGCCCAAGCTGCAAGGTACAGTTCCAAACTGTAATGTGCTCCCAGTTGTGCTGAGAAGGGTCACAAAACTTTTGGTGAGCCTTTGGGGAGTTTGTGCCAAATCCCAGAGCCGGGTGTGTTTTTCATGTGTTTTTCAGGCTGTGTGTTGTACATGTCACATGGCTCCAAAATGGAGTCCCCAGAGCAAATGTAGAGTGTGATCAGAGCCTTGGGATTAGGGAAGGAGAGGACAAATTTTTTTTCAGGTAATTACAGGCAGCTGAGTTGCCTGTGGAAAAAACCTTCTGCTGATGCTCAGCACCTTTTGAGAATTTCCTGTAGAGTGGGCATCACTGAACTGCCTCACATCAAAGGGGGAAATACCTGTCTGGTCCTTAACCCAGGGCTCTCTTGGATCAAAGGAAGATCATAGGTCTTTATTGTATCTTCACTTGTTTCTTTACAAATCTCCCTTATTTTCCTTAATGCCTTTTTTACTGCAAAAAGTCCCAGAATGTTTAATCAGCATACCTAATTAATAGCACCGTCTCACATAATTCACCTTCATGGTGCTCTCTTATGTGGGGTTTTCCACCAGTGTCTTTCAGTGCATTTTACAGAAGAGATTCTCCTGATCTCCCTTTTGTTCGTGGGGAAAACAAAGGAGAGGAGAAGGTAGGAGAGACGTGCTTAGGTCATGCAGCCAGCCAAAGGTGGGGTCAGCAATAAAATCCCAGGTTCTTAGTTTTGGGCTGTGCTGGAGCTGTTCCTCCAACCCTCAGGTTGCATTTAGGGCTGGGTGAAGCACAGCAGCCATTGGAACAGTTCAGGACAGAGCGTGGAGGAGGCAGAAATGTCATTACCCACACGGGGAGTGGTCACGTAGCCAAAAGCCTCTTGTTGTCTTGTGCAAAGCTTTTTGTCGTCTGTGCCAGCCACCAGCGTGGTCAGGCACCCACTGATTTCCTCTGAAGGACAGCAGTGGCCTCGGCGTGGTGCTGGAGCACTGGGGCAGTGCTGGCTCAGAGGAAGGAGCTCCACTGCCTGAGTCACCCCGTGTGTGGCTTCCTGAGGGACCCTGGTTGTCTGCAGTTAAATGGAAAAGAGATACTGATAAAAACACCGCTCACTCTTAAGGGCTAGAAGAGTGGTGGGGTTTTGTTTGGGGTTTATTTTTTTGGTTTTTCGTGGGCTTTTTTATGATTTTATCTTGAAGTCTAGATTTTTTCCTTTCCCCTTTCCCTGCCCCCCAAAAAAATAATAAGAAAGAAACCTTATTTAACTAATTTGGTAATAATAGTATGGTTTCAAAAGTACTTGTTTAGCCAATGCTGACTTTATGCTTACACAGCTACCTCTGGCCTGGGAAAGATTGAAACCACAATGGCTAAGTATAGAGGCCTCTAAAATATCTTCTTATATACAGTGCCTGAGTACACAGACAGAACTGGTCTCTCTTCTGTCTACAGGAGCAATATTTTCCATAGGATTTATATTGACAGAGGTTTTCCCCCTGTATATTCATTAAAATAAAGATCCTCCAGAACTGCATCCATGTGCTGAATCCCGTTCCATGGCCACCTTCAGCCTGATATAAGAAATATAATCTGTTCCTGAAGAAGAGTAAGCAGTTTTTCATTCTGTGCTGTAGCAGACTCTTGACTCAGGGTGTTTTTTTGATTGTTATTCTTTGTTGGTTTGGGTGGGGTTTTTTTTCTTTTGCTTTTAAAGAAAGCAGGGAATTATTACCAGGATTTCAACGTTAGCTTTTGAGAGCAGCTCATGCATAAAGGAGAGATGCTCCCATCCTTGAAGTGTGTAGGGTCTGTGGACTGAGTGACCAGAGCTGTGTGAGGTGCATTCACCTCTGCAGAGAAGCACACCTGTGTGCAGTGTGATGCTGCTGGGATGAACTCCTCTCTGCAGCCTGTTTCCTGGAGTCTGAATGTGTGTCCCTCTTGAAGCCTGACCCCCACATTCTCTGTGTGCCTCCTTTTAGAGTCTGTGACTCAAACTGCCTGCACTTTTTGGGTAGTTGTGGGCGAAGCAGTTTTCCTGTTCCTGCTCTGTGAGTGTGATACCTCAAGCATGTCCTGCCAATTCCCAGCTGTGGGCTTGGTTTGCACTGACACAACATATTCTTGGTAAATGACAGATTTCTCTGAGCTGGGGCTGGCGCTCCTCGCTCTGCACGTAGCTGCAGGCAGTGCGTGACATTGTTCTGGTGGGAGCCAGGAGCTGGTAGGAGTGGCACACTGAGTGCATGCCCGAATTATGTGCTCCAGGGAGCAACACCTGGTGCATGAGACGTGCACATGTTGTGTAGGTGGTCCTCAGGCGCTCGTAGATTCTCCTGTCGTGATTATCTGTCCTGGCTCTGGATCCTTTTGCTGGCACACCAGCAACCCTGGAAACCCCCCAGCTTTCATCATAATAAGGACTTGTCCTTCCTTTTTGGAAGCAGCAGGATCTTTCAGTGTTTGTAACCATCTGCAGCTGAACATGTAGACAGTTCTTTCAGCACCGAGCCTCCTGTGACACAACACAGCTCCAGTGCAGTAACTGCAGACAGATTTTGAAACCCTTCTGTCTGCAGGGCCCGTGCTTCAGGGAAATGGCATGGAGGGGACAGGAATGAACATGTACAACAACATGGGACAAGTTGTGTCTTTATTATAATATATCCCTTAACAAAATTGAAATATTGAGACAGGTCAGATCTTTGTAACATCCTGGTGAGGTTAAATCCCTTCACGTTGTTGGGATCCTGGTTTCAACTCTTGAGGGCCACAATTGTGAGGATACTAATAGTTTCCAGACATGCTTATCATAGGCCTGGAAATCCACCTGTACAATGCCACATGATAACTGGGCTCTTCAGGAGGCAGATGCTGCACAGAGATGAGCTGAACCATCTGAGGTGCATCTGCAGGGAGCTGAGTGAAAGCGGTGTTCATCCAGGACAGAAGAGGCTGTCTGAAACAGAAAACTCCTCAACTTTTTTTCTGACGCTAGTTGTGGAGAGCATTAAAAACACAGCTTAATCTGGTGGGAAAAATAGATTATTTGAGATGGATAGGGAGAAAAATTATTATAAGTAAACTGTAAGTGGTTGAGTAAGGGGACTGCAGGCTATATACAGGTAAAATAGACCCTTTTCAGAAATGGTCCAAGTGTATTTGATCCTACCTCTGTGCAGAATGTGGATGCTGATCTCTACAAGTCCCTGGTGTTCCAGTGACACTGCAAGCAGGGCTTTTCAAGGTAATCTGTGGACAGCAGATTTTGTATGAGCAGAAAGGCTTAGGGGTCCAACAGCAGCGACAGCAGGCTGGGGGAAGATCTGCTTCCTTGGAGGTAGTGAAGGATGGCTCCTCTCTGGGACTGTGCATGGTGCTCCATTTATTTGGGTGAGAAGTTGGGGCTGGAGCTGACTCTTCACCTGATCTTACACTTCTAGTGCCACTAGTGAATTACACAGGTGACATCCTGTGCTACTACTTACTGGTGGCTGTGCATTCCTTACCTTGGGATGCTGAAGTTTACAAGCTGTGTTGGAGAGCAGGCTCAGAGAGTATCTCAAAGCACATCAGCCTTAATGAACAATTTTGAGCAGGCTAGGTCATTTGTCTTTTTGTCTTAATGTCTTAAAATTCTGCAAAAACAGTGCCTATGTGGATGGAGAGAATGAGGTAGAGAGGGGCAAAAAAACTGATCCAAGAAAAAGCCCAAATGAAGCCAAATGACATTTAGGTAGCATTCAAAAACTGCAAACCCAAAATCCCCAGCTTAGGCACCACCCAGCTCCTGGGGGCATCGTAATTCCACAAACGTCTCATTTGACTTTTTCCCTGTGCTTGTCTGAGGTTTTATAATTATTTCTGTTTTAACACCCCTTGGGTGCTGAGTTTTTTACTTAAATGCCTGCCCCAAAGTGCTTGAGTCTGATCACCATCCAGAAGGCAAGCATCCTGGCCCCTCAGCCTGCCCAGGTGCTTTCAGAGCACACCCAGCACACGCAGGCACGCTAAGATCAAAAAAATCCCCAGTGGCAGCTGGCACTTTGTTTTGAAACATCTTGCACAGCAGCCAAATGGTTGGGCAGCTCAGGGATCACAACCTGATCCATTTTAACCTACAGCTGCTTTATGCCACATGCTGAGAGCTCTTGAGCCATTGCTTCCTTCACCTGTTTAGTTTCTTGCTGCACCTCTGGAATAACCATCCACCCCGGAGTGTGGCTGACATGGGAACAGTGAGGAGCAGCCCTTTTCCTGATGGTTAGTTAGTGCCTTCCCAGAAGGGATAGGTTGGAAGTGAGGGGAGGCAGGGATTAAAGCAGGTCTTCCACTTCCTCAGGCTGCAGTTGGGAAGCAGGAACACTGCTGCTTCCTCGGGCTGTGGCTCACCTGCTGCTGGGCAAGAGGCAGTGGGGCAGCTTGGTGGAAGAGGAGCAGCACCTCTGTGGGTTTGGACCCCGTGTGAGCGTTGGCAGCTCCCAGGAGCTCTGAGCAAGGCACGGAGCCCCTGGGGCAGGAGGGCTGGGGGCACCTCTCCCCTGGCCTGCCCGTGCTCACAGGGAGCGGCTCCGTGCCCGCCAAGGAGTGGTTTGGGATCCTTAGTGGTGTCTGGCTGTTCTCAGAGGCTGCAAAAGCACCAGGGACCCTCATGCTGGGATCCACCCTTGGAGCACAGCCCCTCAGGCTGGGTGTTGGAGTGCACACATCCGTGCCAAGGCTTTTCTGGAGCTCGCTGCGAGTGACTTGTGTAAGACCTCCTACATAATGGCTTGGCAGAGCCAAAGCCCAGCCTGTCCAATGGACCTCATCCCTCCTGGCTCCTTGACTTTTCACTTCACTGAGGCTCGTGGGGCTGGAAGAGTTCGCTTTTTCTCAAACTTTTCTTTAAAAAAATCCGAGAGTGCTGCTTCTGTGGAAAAGCACTTCTGTTGGTTGCACGCTGCTGGAGTGGGACTCATCTAAACTGGAGTGTGGGATCTGTGCTGTAGGACAGAGAGGAGGCAGGCTGCCCAGCCAAGCCCTGGCTTCGCTGGATCCAGCTGCGGTGGTTTAGGTTTCTGGCAGAGTTCATCTGAAAGCGGCACAGAGAAAAGCACAAAGAGAGGGAGGGTCGTAAGTACCCCCATTCTCTCCTGATAATCCCTTAAAAAATAATTGCAGGCCTAAACCTCTGGCCTCCAGCAAATTTTCCACTCGATTAGAGGCTTTTGTGAAGCCAGGGAAAGGGACACGCAGACTTGCACATTGTGCCGCTGCCCGAAACTTCCAGCTGGGATTTTTTCCATCAAAAGGGGATTTTAGTAAAACCATTATAAGGGGCTTAGTCACAGAAAAGCAGTTGAGCTGAGACAGGGGTAGATTAGCTTTAACATGCTTGTTTTTGGCACTAGGGACAGGGTGGAAGTTACACCCAGCCACTCACAAGCAGCCTCCCCCGTCCTGCTGACTGCCTGGCAGGTGTGGGAGGAAGGTGATATTTGCCCATGTTCCCCCTGAAGTCCCCCTGGCATGCTGCACTGGAACCCAGTGGAGGTGAGGGGAGGGAGCGGGCAGCCCAGGCACAAGCCCTCATGCCATGTGGTCTGGGTGAGGAGAGCAAAAGTTGCTGCTGCTCGGTTGGCCTTTGGTGTGCTCTGGGCAGGTCTGTGCTAATGGACAGGTGCCTCTGAGGCAGGGGGACCACGAGGGGAGACAGCATTTGCAGCCTTAGGGACCGTGTGGCGCCTTTGATCCCCATGGGTGGTCCCCAGGCTGAGCAGTCCCGGTGGATGGAGATGGCCGGGGAGCGGCCAGAGGGCTGCAGGCTGTCCTGTGCCTGTTGTTGTGGCAGGACACTGCCCTCCCTGCAGGGCTGTCCAGGCACAGCTTTCTGTCAGCTCTGCGTTTGGTGGGTCAGGCTTGCCACTGCCTGAAATAAAAGCTGGGACAGCTGCAGGGTTTGCACAGAGAGAGAGAGAGGGAGGGGCTGCTGCTGCTGGGAGCTCTTCCACTGCCCACACTCGTACACCAGCATTTCCAGGGTGCTCAGTGAGAGTCCTGTGTGGAAGACAAAGAAGATGTCCTCTGTGCTTAGTGTTTCTCTGTCCTGACCCTCCCTCTCTAGGACTACCTCAGGCAGGAAAACTCATTTCCATTTTTGCTGCTCCAAGAAGCAGAAACCAGCAGGACTGGAGATGGAAGGGGTGGACGCTGGGCACTGTTTGGGTGTTACCTTAGTCAAGATGCTTCCAACCTCTCTTCCCCCATTAGTGCTGATTTTCCCTTTTTGATGTCTGTGTATGTAATGAGCCTGCAGAAGCTAATTATTAAAATTCTGTAAATTATAAGGTGTAGTTGCTTCTGAAAAAGACACCATCACTGTACCTGATGCAGCAGCAGCGTGAGAACTGGATAAAAAAGACTATTTAAGTTTATGTGCTAAAAAGGACACATGCATACAGCTCCAGATACTTGAATCACTGCAGAGCTGTCCAGTGGAGTTACTGTGCCAACAACATAGCAAAACCCTGAAATAAAATAATCTAAGCATTACTTTAGGTTTGGTCCTGCTCCATTACCATTCTCACACTTGCATGCTTTAAAAAAAAACCAAATGAAATAATTTTCTTGGTGTCAAGCTATAGACGTCAAGAGGTGGAGTCTTAGGGAAGCAGTGCTAAGTGTAGGATGGATGGTTTCCAGGATGCAGCCCTTTGGGCTGGGCTGTGAAGCTCTCACATGATGGGGTGCATTGATGCATATCCCAGCATAGGAAGGAGGTGAACCTGATGGAGCAGGTCCAGAGGAGAGCCATGGAAGGGATCAGAGGGCTGGGGCATTTCTGTGAAGACAGGCAGAGAGAGTTGGGCTTGTTCAGCTGGGAGAAGGGCAGGCTCTGGCGAGGCCTTGGAGCACTTTCCAGTACCTAGGTGGGCCACAAGAGAGCTGGAAGGAGAGTTTTTGCTATGACATGAAGTGATAGGACCAGGGAGGATGGCTTTAACCTGAAAAAGGTTGGGTTTTGATTACTTTTCAGGAAGAAAGTCTGTATTGCAAGGGTGCTGAGGCCCTGGACGGGGTTGCCTAGAGAAGCTGTGGATGCTCTGTTCCTGGAAGTGTTTAAGGCCAGGCTGGATAGGGCTTTGAGCAGCCACGTTATAGCAAAAGGTGTTGCAGCCCATGGCAGGTGGACTGATGATCTTTAAGGTCACTTCCAACCCAAACAATTCAGTGGTTCTATTATTGACTCCCAGTCCAGCTACGCCGAGTGTGGCTTTCCAGTCTGGTTTATGGTGCAAACCCTCAGGCCCCCTCACCACCCCCGAATGCTGACGGTGGTGATGATGTGATGATGATGATGATGATGAGCAGCCTGGAGTTCCCCATCCCTTCGCACCTCCCGCCTCGGCCGCGCAGCGCCAGTTCGTGTGCAGGGCTGGGCAGGCGGGCCCTTTAGCCCGTCCGATTTGTCAGCGCTCCCGCTCGGCCCCTCAGAGCCAGCAGCCGGCGCGGAGCGGGCTCCCGGCGGCCCCGCAGTTGTTAATTGCCGTTAATTACGCGCCGTGCCGGGGCGGCAGCGCACTCGGCGGGCAATGCTGCCGCCTGGCGGGCTCAGCGCGCACTGCAGGAACGGGAAACGGGCACGGGGGTGGGAACGGGAACGGGGATGGGAACGGGGACAGGAACGGGGATGAGCCACCCTGTCCGTGCCAGTGCAGAGACCGTGCCGCTGTCACAGGCAACAGTGTGGTCTCCATCTGCTTCTCTGGTTTTCCTGGGTGTTAGGCAGACACGGGGATCTCGTTATCCCCGACACCTCTGGTCAGTTTGCATAGGGTGCCTTGGCCAAGTGGAGGGAGGTTTGCAGGAGCCAAGCCAGGCACTGCATCCCTGGCAGCCCCAGGAGCCCGGGGGAGCAGAGGGAACCAGCTCACGTGTGGTACGACTGCCTTACAAGGCTTCTACCCAGCGTGTGGCAGGAGGAGTTTATGATACTGAAGGATGCACCTGGTTCACACTGAAGCTGGGGAGGCAGGAGTGCCACTGCAGCTGCCATCAAGGGAGATAATGGCAGGGATTTATTGGCATTTCAGATCACTGAACAAGGAGAGAGGCTGCTGGCTGTAGGGCTGTGATCTGTGTGCCCCTGTGATGCTGTCTGTCTGTGCCAACTGCCCTAAAGATATCCAAGGGTTGTAAAGCTGGGACTTTGGTGAGCAGAAAGAGAGAGGCAAAGGAGAGGGAGGAACAGGACCAAGCTGAGATAAAATTTGTTTGGGATTTTTTTTTTTTCCCAAAGCTGGGAAGGGAAATTGCTTCATCATGAAATCACTAGACTGTGCCCAGAGAAACAAGACTCAGAGAAAGGAAAATAACTAGGAGGAGGTTCCCATTTCTAGATCTGAGTTAGTTTCTGTAGCAGAATGTGAGTTTGGTTTATGCCTTGGTAACCCTCTCATGTGGAAACACTTGCTCAGGGCATATGTTCAGGCCCTGGTATTAAACTTCTGACACCTTTTCTAAGACACACCACAGACTTTAGGAAATATTTTAGAAAAATCCCATTTCCATTCATCTTGCAGGGACAGATCAGATTCGGATCATTCAAAATCTCCCATCATGCTGTTTCAGTTTGGGCTGTCACTGAGCTAGTGCATATGGTAAATTTAATTAAAGAAGGGGGAGAAGCACTAGCATCCCTGCCAAATGTGGCTGGAGGCTGAAGTTCTGGCACAGGAGCCTGATGAACCCTCTCCAGCTCTTTCTTTCGTGCAGCTTGGGGCTGGGGAATTGAGCAGGACGGCCTCTCTGGCTGGCCACGGTGGGGAGTGTCAGTGCAGCCCAGCCAGCAGCTCTGGCGCGGGGCCTCGCTGATGTCCTGAGGGATCCAGCCCGCACCACCCAGTCAAGTTTATCCATTTATCTTTTTCCTCCACAGAAGGCACTCTTAAAGAGCTGCTGGCTGAAAGAGTGGCATTTAAGGTAGAGGAGGAAGAGAGAACAAAAAAAAGGGTTCACTTTGCTAGGAGCATCCTCCATGCATGCATAGCGAGGCTGCCGGATGCAGGGACATCTACCCTTGAGCTGCTAATGGTAGCCTGTGCTAACTTCTAGCTTTGCTTCCAAAATGTGTAAGTGCCTTGGCCACCCAGGTCTCATTTTAACCCTTCCCTGACCCCCAGAGGGCAGGTTCAGTGGTAAGCTCTATACTGTCTAGCACGGAGATCACCTCTGGCCGTGGCACAGGCCCCAGGTGGTTTGGCTGACAGCTGCCCCGTGACCCCGTTATTTATTGCCGTGAAACAAAGGACCCCAGAGCCACCATGACAAACTGATTCAGCCCAACCCGCAGTGTGCAGCAGGAAGGTATAAAATGTATAAATCTGTCATGCATGGACCTCCCATGTGCTAGTCCAAGGGCGGTAGGACCCAGGTGGAGCCTGCTTTCCCTGCCATCTCCCAGGGAGAGGAGCCAGCCGTGGATCTGGCCGGGGGAGCAGCTGCTGCAGCCAGCTAGGAGCCCCCCACACACGCAGGACTTCACTGCAGCCTGCGAGCTGGCGTCCCCAGCTGCTGCCCCTCGGTCCCTGGGCACCTCCTCTCCTGCTCAGTTGCTTCATCCCTCTTGCACATCGTTCCTGCTCTGCTTTGCTTTCTGCCACCTCCTCTTGAGCGTGGCCCCTCCTCTCCTCAGAGCTGCCGGTCCACAAAGTGGGTCCCTGGGTCACCCGCCGTGCCCTGGCTTGGGCAGCTGCAGGTGAGGAGGGCCCTGCTGCCCCACCACTTCTGCTGGGCACAGTGGTGAAGGCTGGCACCAAAGCTGCCCCTGGGGCACTGTGGGCTCTCAGACAGGAGACTTCCAGCTCGTTTCCAAGGAGTGGAGTGTTTTTTTATGGTTTTCTACCCCAGTTGCCAACGGAGTCATGTTCAAAAATTCAAGAGTGGTTGGTTATGCTGAGAAGTTATGTGGTAATTGGTCTATGGTTGTTGGCCTGCATCTGTGTCCGACGGGGTGCTGTCACTATGGAGCATGAGAGGAAGGTGTGAGGAGCACTTGTTCCATCTATGGTAACAGTCCAGGGTATCTTAAGAACTGGGCTTCAGAGAGGCTTTGGTTTTGGCAACTTCCTTTGGCTTGGGTTCACCTTAAAAGAGGATGTTGGGCCATGTGGGCAATGCTTTTGGTTTGTTTTTTTTTCATAAGCTGGAAGAAGTAGTTCAGGGGATTTTTAGGGAAAAAATGCTGTTGTAGTTCTGATTACAGAGTTTATGAGCACACACATTATAGTGCAACACAGATGTCCCACCGTGATCCACATGAACATGGGGCTTAATTAGGAGATGCCATTTTCACTCAAACCCAGCATAAAAAAACCTACTTTATGAGAGGTTTATCATTCCCCATCCTTGGCTGGGACTGCTGCTGACCCCAGGAGCAATTACGTTTTCAGCTGTTAGGGGAACCTGATCTGGAATCCCTGTTGTTTATAACATTCATACATGCATGCTCTTTTTCCATCAAGAAGTTACTGTAAACTCTTTTCTTAATGCAAGAAAGACAGACCCCAACACCTCCCTCCAAGTAGAGGAAGATGGATATAGTGTCAGGCTCAATTAGATCCAATTGTGGTGGCTTTCCCTAAAGCGAACAATGCAGCTTTTGTGAATGGACTCCCAGCAGAAAGCTTGGAAGTCTTGGAAAGGAGGGAATAGAACAACACACACCCCAAAGTCCAGACCCTGAGATAGTCCAGGTCCTTGGGATGCAGAGGAGATGGTGTTTCTTTGTAAGAGGGCCAGAGTCAGGCACTACTTTCCCCTTTGAAATGCAGCACTGACATCAAAGAGGTGAGGTGGGTAGAGCTGGCAACAAGAGCACGGCCAGGCCAGCCTCAGCCAAAATACCTGTGGAGGCAGAGGCACCCAGAGCAGGCAGGCGCCGAGGGGACCTCCCCTGGGCCAGCATCCCACCTGGAGCAGCACCCAGCCAGGGCTGCTGGAGCGGGGAACAAAGTGGCCTGCTCAGCGCTGGAAGTGCTTAAAATGCAAATATACAGGAACTTCAGACCATCCCCCTCCCTCCTCCTCGGCGCGGAGGAAAGCAGCTTAAATACAGCCAGGCCTGGAGAGGAATGTTAAAAAGAGGGGAAGAATCGCCCTCCTCCTTTCCATAGGGACCCGGGCCCGGCCAGATTGAGTATGCATGACTGAGCAAGCAAGCAAGGACAGCTCCTCTTTTAACTTTGCTGAACAATGGCTCTGGCTTCTTCCACCATTTCACATTCCCCCTCCTTCGAGGCAGGAAGGGGGCAGCGGGCAGAGCCCCGCCGCCGGGCTGGGGGAGACTGGCTTTGTGCCTGCCCTATAAACACCGCTTAAGCTCCATCTCCAACAACAATAAAACACCCCACGTCAGGCAGGCTAAAAAGGGACCGCATCGGGTTAAAAGTCATAACGTTGAGGAGAAAGATTATGGTGGAGGACAAAGGACACCTTAGATTATTCTAA
>VXAC01000791.1:984397-1116917 GCA_013399225.1 Rhipidura dahli
GCTCCCCGCTGAGGGCCGCGCTGCCCCGCGCCGCCGCCGGGGGCGCCCCGGAGCCCGGCCCGGCCTGAGGCACAGCGGCCCTCACCTGGGCCCAGCCCGGCTCCCGCACGCCGCACCGGCTGGCACCCAGAGCCTCCTTGAGTGGCCAGAGAGCCAGCCTGGTGCAGTGCATGGGCACCCACACAGGAGAGAAGTTCTTCCTCGTATTCAGGAGGAACTTTGTGTGCATCGGTTTCTGCCCGGTGTCACCGAGAAGAGGCTGGCCCCATCCTCTTGACACTCATCCTTCAGATACTTAGAGACACTGATGAGATCCCTTCTCAGTCGTCTCTTCCTGAGGCTGAACAGGCCAAGTTCTCTCAGCCTTTTCTGATAAGAGAGATGCTCCAGTCCCCTCATCATCTTTGTCACTCTTCACTGGACCTTTTCCAGGAGCTCCACATCTCTCTTGTCCTGGGGAGCCCAACACCTGGGCTGACTAGAGGGGCAGGATCACCTCCCTCGACCTGCTAACAGTACTTTTCTTAATGCATTACTAATCCTGAGTGTTGCCCCAGTTCCTGCCCTGCCAGTGCAGAGAAGCTGAGGTGGGTGCTGTGTTGTCACCCATGGATGACAGGTCCCCACCAGGGCAGGAGTGGCGGGGCCGCAGACAGCAGCGCTGCTTCGCAGAACCACAGAGTCAGTTAGGTTGGAAAAGCCCTCTGAGACCATTGAGTCCAACCTGTGACCAGATACCACCGTGTCAGCCAGACCATGGCACTGAGTGCCACGTCTGGTTTTTCCTTAAACACCTCCAGGGATGGTGACTCCAGCACCTCCCTGGGCAGTGCCTTCCCATGTCTAATGCCCCTTTGCTGTGAAGAAGTTCCTCCTAATGTACAGACTGAATGTTCCCTGGCTCCAGCCAGCCCCCTCTCTTCATCCTGGTGTCTGCCACTGGGCCACCTCTGCATTGAGGTTTGCAAGGCCATGCTGGGCTGGCTGGTAGCTCCTCGAGCTCTCCGGGAGCCCCGGGCCCCATGAGGAGGGACAGGGGTTTGTGCAGCTGCGGAAGGCGGCAGAGGGAAGGCAGGCGAGTGACTGCGGTCTGCGGCGTGGCCGTGAGACAGCGTCACAGCCTTGAGGACCAAAGTTTGGGAACCCTGTGTCCAGGCATGCCTGCAGGAGCGATAAGACAGGGCTGTAAACAGCTCAGAGATCGGGGTGGCTGTCAAGGTTGCCGTACATCTCTGCATGGACCATTTTAGGGCCTCTGTAATGGGAAATGGAAAATCTTCTGAAAATGGCTTTCGGCTAATGGCCTCCTTGAACTAGCTCTGAAAATTGCTGAAGTACTCACATAAACCGAGCAACTTCCAGTGATTTCCAGCAATTTCAAGAAAGAATGTTTGAAAACCATGTTTCCTATGTGTCTGTAGCCTCATGTAATGGTAACTGTGCACATCTCAACCCTGGACAGTATTGGAGCAGTGTTTAAGATGGCCTAAGTTCTACCTGAGATCAGGTAAGGCTTTTCAAAACAGTTTCAGAAGAGCAGGAGTGTCCTTTCTTTGTAAAGAAAAAAATAAAGTTTGCATTTGTTCAGCATGACAGGGCGTGTTTTTAATACTGTCTGGATTGCTAAAATACTGCACAAATCAGCCTAGTTCTGATGTGTTTGCTGTACTGATGCCTTCATTAGCCTGAAGGAATAGGCTCTACCTCAATCATCATTTAAATTTATCTACTGCAGAAGCAGTCACGGCTCCCCCTTCACGTACAGATTCCATATGAGTAGATTCTGTTGACTACTTAGAGGTTAAATGTTTAGATTTCACTCTGCTATTTTCTTTCCTTTTTGCTTTAAGTTGGAGGCGAGTTGAAGGACTCTGAGGCCCTGATTCTGCAATGAGTTCCCCATGCATATAAACATCACTATCGACATTAGGCTGTGGTTTGGCAGTGCACAAAAGCCAGCAGTACAGCTCCTATTATTGGCTCCAAAATGGGGTGGCCACATGATGTGAAGCGCTGACCTGGTATTCATTCACCCTGCCTGCTCAAGTTAATTCAAGAAGTTTTTGACAGGTTAACTTTTTACTAGCAGACTTTATGCCGGCTCAGGTGTCACTGTAGTCAGCTCCAGCCAGATCAGGTATCGTCTGCACCCCTGTGCCTGGCACGTGGCCAGAGCAGGATTGGCGTTGGCCCCGCATCCTGTGCTCTGGCTCATTCAGCAGCAGCCTGATCACATGCCTTGGCCTGATCCCGATGAAATTTGTACTCCTGGGTGATCCAGCAATGCGCAGACCTGGTTTTAGTGACTGTGGAGCTGCAGTCACACACAGGAACTGTACTGAGGTGTCCCCCAGAGTGAATTACCTTTATAGCATTACTTGTGCAGTTTGTGCTGCCGGGAGGTTGGTTAACTGTCGGGTTAATAAGCAAAAGAATAGGGGCAATAGATTTTTTCTCTGCAGATCGGCTGTGCTCAGATGAGGTGTAGAGCATCGGAGCTGAAATGGAGAATTTCTGTGGAGTGAGGAGCAGGTGAAAGGTGTGGCGTCTCACGGGCCTGTCGTGGCAGGGATTCCTTGTCTGGAGGCAGTGGGATTGCTCACAAGAAGGGAGTCCAGTAGACATCAGGCAACGTGTGAAGGAAACATGGTGCAGAAGTGTTGGTGTATCTTAGAGATTGTGGCATTACTCATAACTGGCAAAGCTACAAGCAAGTTATACAAGTCACTTGAAAGAGTGCTAATGAAGGCTTTCACCGTATTAGCCCAAACTCAACTGTGGAATCTTACCATGGAAATAATGTGGTATTTCCTCTCTCTAAGCCTTTCAAACCACACTTGAAGGGGAGTAGGAAAAGGTGTGCTCTTCAAGGCAGAAAAGCTTACCTGAAATACTTTTTTCCTAATGTCTTGGCACGTTGTGTCAGTAGTACCTCGTGTATAGCCAGCAGAAGTTAGAAATAGATGCTGCATTTTCTGGAGACTCTGAAGTTCTCTTTGCTCATGTGTTACATACTTAAAACATCTGTCCTTCCCTGTGAACAGTTAAGGTTTACATGTTGAGTGGAACAGCCCAGAACTTGGATGTATAATCCTAATCTACTGTAGCACTGATTTGGGGGAGTGGAGGGCACAGAAATTACTATTCTAGCAGATTTTTATTTCTCAGTCTAAGTGACATGTTTGGAAATAGAGGTTTAGAAAGACAAAGTACAAAGTGCATGGAAGGGGCCACTTTGTCTCATGGTTGTTTGGTTGACTTTGTGTTTCCAGGAGTAAAGGGATATGTGCCATGTTTTCGTGCTCTCATGTGGTATAAATAGGAGGTGGTAATCGCTGTGTGATAAACTGCATTTTATTAAAAATCCCTGCCTGCCTCTCATGCACTCTGATGGCTGATCCATCCCCCTGGAACCATCTCTAGCATTCCAGCCCCTCGAGCAGCTCCCGACAGCCACGCTCTCTTTTAGAAAGCACTTGCCAGATAAAGGCTTCATTTTTTTTCCCTCCAGTTACACCGGTGTTCAGCAGAGGCCGTACAGTTTTGCTTGGCAGGGGTTCAGGAGGATCCACATAACTCACTCGTGGCTTCTATGACTGGAAGCAGCTCGTGCTGATAAAGCTGCACTGTTGTCTGTCCTGCATCTTTTATTGCATGGTTGGGCATAACATCCACCAGGTCTCTCTGTGGCTGCCATCTCAGCCTGGCCTTGGTTGTTGTTTTTCTTGTCAGTTTGCAGGGTGACTTTTGGCTCAGATTAGTCATTTAAGAGATAAGGGAGTCCTTCCCTATTCTTCCTTTTCTTCTACCACCCTACTCCATGTGCTTTCTGCATTTTCACAGCTTCAGCTGCGGAATGAAAAACCTGTGAATTTGCCCTTTTTAGCCTTTGGCTTTTTTTGCATCTGGGCAGTGGCCATTGGGACTGCAGGACCGAAGCAACACAAAAACTCTTGGACAATAAAGCCCATGCCCAGCTAACCCTTCTCTCTCTTTTGATCCATTTAAACTTAGATGCAGCCACACTCCAGGGGCTACAGTTGTGCTTCACAAGTTGGCTTCCAGACCTTCTTCATCAGATTTGAAGTGTGACCACAAAAACCAACTACGTGTGATACAAACCACGGTTTGTAAACTGGGTTTAAAGTTGGTTGAGTGGAGCTTCTTCAAATTCAGTTTGGGGAATGTTTTTTTTGAGACCAAAAGGGTCCTTTTGGGGTTGTTGTAATAGGACAATAGTAAATGGTTTTAAATGAAAGGAGAGTCAGTTTAGGTAGAAGTTTTTTACACTGGGGATGGTGAAACACTGCAACAGATAGCCCAGAGCGGTGGTGGATGCTGCATTCCTGGAAACATTAAAGGGCAGGCTGGACAGGACTTTTGAGTAATCTGGTCTAGTTGAAGATGTCCCTGCTCATTGCAGGGGATTGGACTCAGTGGCCTTTCAAGGTCCCTTCCAAACCAAACTGTTTAATGATTTTGTGCTTCTGTGTTGCTGACAGCCAAGCCAGTGTCTTTTGACAGTGTCTTTCTGGCTCAGCAAAGTGAGGGTGCCAGCTTGTGAAGGGAACGTGCTGCTCATCTCTGGTTCATGCTGACTGCACTCCTGACTACTGCTGAAGAGCTTTTCTGCACTTAGCAAGGTGTCAGGGAAGCTGGGCTGTGGTGTGTTAGAGCTTCCTTCTCTTCGTGAACGTAAAGCAAAGACCATCCTCATGAACCCTTCTGGGAATGGAACGAGTAATTGCATGACAAAGATCTCTACTAAGAGTCACACATGAGTGTAGGCAGAACGGATGGGTAATGTGCATAATTTAGGCACAAAAGCAGGTGTGCATATCTGTGTGCATGTATACACACACAGAAATCAGCATAGGGTGTTAAGTGAATGGATTTCCTTGGGAATTCATGCTGGCTGTGATCTTTCATTTTTTGATCAGAGATTATAAAGAAAACTTAACTGGTCAGAGGATTATTTGGAAGTTGTAATATTGGGATCCTTTTGTCTATTGAGCTTTGTTGTGAAGACTAGGTCACTATGAAGCTTTCCTTTAAAATAAAGTGAGTTTTTGTACTTTGCAGGCTTCATGTCTCCAATAGGTGCTACATGAGGCTGTATTTTAGGATTATGTGCTTTGTCCTGCACAAAGTAATTCTCATATGCCATGTATTTCCTGGCATCAGGTGATTTATTCAAAATACAGTGTACTGTGGCTATGTGGTTAGATGCTGGGGCATAATGCAGAGCTGATGTCTCAGTGCAGACTCCAGCTATAGATTTGAGCCTTTGGGATTTCGGTATTTTCTTCAGGTCTTCCTTTTACCTGTCAGTCTTATATCTGACAAGAACATAACCCTGCTGATATGAGGAGGACTGGTCAGAGGGTGTAAAGTGTGGGAGGTCTGGATTCTATTCCCAGCTTTGCTCTTAAATTGGCCAACGATTGTTGCTGCTGTAACAGATTGAAGCAAACAGAAATGAAGGGATTTACTGAAGAATCAAAACAATTTGTTATTGTCCAGACAACTCCCTCGAATGCCATGTGCCTCTCATGTCTGGCTGTCTGTCTGCTGCTGTGGGACAGGCCTGTCTGGTGTCAGAGCAAGGGACCTGGGCCCCTGCCCCCAGGCGATTCCCTGGCTCGGCCATGCATGTCACACCCTTCAGGGCTTACGTGGAGCTTGGTATTCAATGGTTAAAATCATCAAAGAAAAAGTGCTTTGGGAGGGCAGATATAAAACCTCAAACCTGAGTGCTTGTAGTTGGTTGTAGAATAGCATTGGGTGCTATTCTAAGTGTTGGGCTTTGTCATTTCTTCATTAGCAGTACCAAAGAAGATTGAGATGGCAGAAAATATCTGATGCAATCGTTATTATTAAAAGCAGTGGCACAAAAACAAAGAGACCTTTCAGGTGGTAATTGCTTTCATAAGCCATTCCTGGGGATTGAACTCTGAGACCTCTACAACTTGATCTAAAAGGGGCAGCCCCTGCAGTCACAGCAGAAACGTGTGTCTGGCATGCTGTGTGGTACCTGTTACAGCAGCAGGTCTGTGAACTCTTCCTTTGTAACAGCTGTTTAGTCCAAAACCCAGCAGAGGTGGATGGATGCTCTGTGTGTGCAGCTCCACTGCCAGCCAACACATTCAGCCTGGGATGGGGGAGATGTTATGGCCTTTGGCTGAGGCTGGAGCAGAGTGGGTGCAGCCTCCTCCCTGCCAGAGGCTTCCATGCAGTCAGGGCAGATGTAGCATCGCTGGCCAGCTTGTGAGTAAGGGTTTCTTGGCTGTCAGGGAAGCTTCTCCCTGTGCTCTCTGTCAGAAGCTGCAAGGAAGAAAAGACATCAGTCCCTGGGCTTTCCAGCCAAGCCTTGCACGGGGCCCCCAGAGCGAGGTCCTGGGACAAGTAATTCTTATATTCTTGCTACAGTGAGAGTGAAAGGCAACCTCACAAGAGGACAGGCTCAGCTTGGGGAAGGTACTGATGCAGCTGGTGGTTCTTAAAACACAAGATTTTTGTGCCGAAGGATTACTGCAGCATTATTTTTGTCTCCTCCCTCTCTGGACTGTGGCCACGAGCACATTTTCAGGTAGTAAATGGCATTCTAAAATTGGCAATTGACTTAAATTGGACCAAGTTATGTCACCTGCCTTATGAGCACTGGCTCTGAAGTAAGTTCTTGGAGGAAAACTGAAAAATAGGGCAATACTGTTTTGGAAACATGCTGTGAAAATGAGATTTACCATTAGAGCTTGGCACAAAGGTGAGAGTTAGAAAATACAGTTTTATGAGGAGGGCAGGCTAAAGACACAAAATGTAATGTTATACTCAATGGAGGATTTGGATTGCTTCTGGCCAGAGGAAGGTCACTGTAACATTTTATTCCTTGAAGTAACAGTGTAGAAACTATTTGTGCTAAATTCCCTTGATTTTCTGAAAGTTTTGGTGCAACTCTAATGGATGCACAGGAAAATGGTCGCAAAGGGAGGTGCCTTTCAGAAACTTCTTTTGTTCTTGCTTCTCTTCTTGGGTTCATGTGGAAACTCTAAAACCCCATTTAAGCAGCTGAACTGACCAACACGTTATCTCTCTGTGCCCGACAAAAATTTTGGAAATCCTCTCTGGAAATGCAGGGGGTAAAATTAAGGGCAGACACAAACAGGGCAGGGAGAAAGTATAGAGTTCACTGTGCTGGAGGTAGAAATATAAATGGGTAGAACAAGATCTGTGTTTTACACTTGTTCTTTCAACTTGTGTCTACACTGTTCATTAAAAAAAGCCCTTAATAAGCCTTTGCCTACAGTATAATATAAATTAATCTGTGTGATCGGATCCTGTCACATACAGTGAGAATACAACTTTCTCTAATTCTGATGGTTCCAAATTTCTTTAAATGTATGCACACAGAAAAGTATGAGCTAGAAATATAGCTTTTACTTCTGGGATTTTTTCCTCAGCATACATGCTGACTAAATTATGTGGAAAAGCCTTTTTCTTTCCACTATTTCACCCTTGAGATCTAGTATTTTCCTAGTCTTGTCAGTGTTGTTGTTCCATACTTTTTGCCAGCAATCCTGATCTGTGTTCTTTAGGTTCCTTTTGGAACAGTGAATCCTTTTGTGAGAAGATTATTCCTTGATGCCCCGAAGCAGGAAACATAAACAAAAGTCTTCAGATGTATTAAAATCTGTGAAAATATTTCTAGAATGACAGTGGTTGCCACAGGACAAGGGAAACAACAGGTAACTCAATAATAATAGTTTGCATATCCATATCCACAGCACCTCTTTTGTGGCAAGAGATGTCTGTGTAATCATGTAATACCTGGAGTTTTGTAGCATTTCAGGTTCCTTTGCAGGTTTTAGCCCTGTTTCATCCCTGATGAAACTAAGTCCCCAAATCTGTGTTCTGCATGGATGGGAAGTGAGTACCTGCAGCTTAACTTTGTTTGAAATCCGGGATGTTTGGGCTCATGCTGTCTCACGCTAGGTGCCCAGGAGTACAGGCATGAAATCAGGTTTTGGAAACTGAGAGCTGAATGACTTCCCAGCATCACATGCTGGGTTTGTTGCAGGGCCAGGAACACAGCCCAGATCTCCTGGCTCCCTACCCACTCCCTGAGCGGCAAGGCCAGTCCTCAGCTCTGTTTCAAGGGATCCTAGAGAGCACTGGCATTTTAGCAAGTCAGCTGGCAACTTCCCTGTGTTTTGTTTAGAATGGTTCACATTCTTCCATTTAATTCCCACACTGAAAATTTCCAGCTTCCTATTTTCCCCGAGCTGTCCCAGCAAGACATATTGAATATGCAGATGTGGTGGCACACACTCACACACGTGCTTTTCCTGAAGCAACCCCTCAAAGTTTCTTCTGGATGTTTGTTTTACTCCAGTTCCTGTAATCCCCAAAGTGACATTAAACAGCTTTTTTTTGTTTAACCTTTGTATGAAACTCTTTGTCTCTCTCTGTCCCTTTATTTGTAAGGATATGTGGTTTTAGTTACATTTTGTTACATTCCCTTGTGCGTGGAGGAGATGCTGTGTAAGTGAAAACATATTATAATTTTTACACACCACGCTCAAATGTCTTCTCAGACATCTCCCATACATGCCTTCTCTAGAACATGTTTTTGAATGTGCACATCACTATTTTCAAGCCCATTCATGTAGCAAATAACTTCTTTCTCTCTACAAGTGTTCAGAACAGGGGGGCTGTTCACTCGAAGTCTTGGAAATGCATCTCAGAGGCAAATGAAATTGTGACTGAGAGCAGGAGTAGGAACCTTGCTAGCCCATTTCCTGATGTTGAATCTCTCAGTACAAAGCTGGCACTAGGCTTGACTGAAGAACTGCACGCTGTCAGCACGAGTGAAGTCAAGACAGTGAAAAAGCTGGCTTCTGCTTCAAGTGAGGAAGTTATTTTTGCTGCAACAGCATAAATCCCTAATAGGATTTCTTGCTTTCCCTGCAGTGTAGAGACTCAGGCAATTCCCTCTTTCCTCCTACGCCTTGCCTGCTGCAAGGATGGTGCACATCTCCTCATACAGCAGCTTTCTGAGGTCCACACCTGCAAGCAAGCCTGTAACCCCTCCATGCAGTGCAGCTTGCTTCCCTCTCCTGCAAAATGAGCAATTCCTTATCTTCTCTGCAGATACACCAGGGTTTTTTGCAGGACATTTTTCTTTGCAAGAACTTTGTAGTCGTCCAAAAAAGCAAAGGTTACATTCCAGATGTACAGCTGTTCCACCTACAGAAATTCTCTAGTCCTGTCTAGTCAACTTAGTAGCATATTGGCAGAGAGAATAAATACATTTAAGAGATTGGGGAAAGAATCTCCACGACTGTAAATATCCTTTGGGATTGTAGCATAAAATAGATCAGTGTAATTTTCTCTATTTGAGTGGCAGTTGGAAGAACTTAACCCCCTGGATATCTCCCACTGAGTATGTGTTTTCCCTTTAGTTTCTAGGGAACAATAAACACGTTTCTTTCTTTTAGAAAAAGCTGTCTCCTATAGACTGTTCTCTTGTGTTTGGTAAGTTCTGCACAAGGTTTAGTGTGAACATGGATTAAATAATGACAATATTTACATGTTTTCACTGGAGGTTATTTAAATGCATTAGATCCTGTAACACACAGTGTCCACAGGCAAAATCACAATGCTGGCCCTGAATTAAATTCAGGTCCCCAGCAGATGAAAGAACTGAATTTCAGTCTCAGTCAGCTGTAACCAAAATGAGAAGCTAAGCAGATCAACAGCAGTGCTGGGAAGACAATGTCCGACCTGAGCCCTGGGTGCAATCACCAGCCTGAGGATCAGATGCCCACCCTGTCCGAGGGTCAGATGCCCACCCTACCCATGGTCAGATGCCCACCCTTTTGGAGGGTCAGATGCCCCCCCTACCCAGCTTGGCAGTGCTGCACACACAGGCACTGCAGGGAGGGCTCTGTTTGTGCTCCCCACTGCAAATGGCAGTGCCATGTGTTCTGTGGCCAGAGAGGTCCATGAGCATAAAGGAGTGATGGTGAGGGGAGGGGAGGCAGCTCTGTCCCTGCAGGACACCTGGCCTGAGGCCCATCCTGTGCCCAGGGTACAGTTTGGCCACAGGAGGGGCCAAAGCCTCAAGCTTCCAAGTGCTGCTTGCTCCTGAAGAAAACGCCCTTCCCTCTGATAAATTAGCACATTGTCACATCCATACCTGAATTTTCCCCAGGAATGGGAATCACTCAGTACCTGCTCATTTTCTTCTTCGGCTGAGATTCTGAGACCTGGTGCCAGTCTCATGCCATCTGACCCCGTAGGTGTATGATCATTCAGAGATGCCATCAGCCCACACTGTGGCAAAAGAAGCAGTCCTGCCCTCCCTCAGCTCTCGATAGCAAACTGGATTGAATACTGGTTGGCATTAGAAGTCAAAATATCCAAGTGCCAATGTGAAGTTTGCAGGATCGTAGTGATCTGGATTGGGTAGCCTTATCCAGCCCAGCTGCACCTGCTGTGGGAATGGTGACTTTTCAATCCGTGTTTGAAGGGCTGCAAAATGTGGGTGTTACCATCTGGACTCTCAGAACAACTCGGAGCCAAATTCTCTGGTGCTAGTCATTCATGGGTTTGTGCATTGCTCTCTGAATAGATGAGGTGTTAGATAAGCACCTACATTTCCAGATAATTTAACCCCTTGGAGTTACGTTTCTGGTGGCTACAACATTTTTCACGTCCAAAGCAGGAAAGGAAAAACACCGTTTTCCACAGGCACCTCTGAAATGTGATTCCTTGTTTTGAAGCTGAGGTGTGGGCTGAGCTCTTTGGAGGATGAAATTGCCACTGGTGGAGTGCAGGATGTGCTCAGAAAGCCTCACCGCGGGTGGAAAGTCAGGCTGGTGACAGCTTGCACTGGCTGTGTTGATGTAAAGTAAGTTTTGATTTTTGCTAACCCTGCTGGGCAGGCAGAGCTGTGGGAGGAGGAGATGGATGCTATTCTAGTGTCTGTACCACCAGCAAAATGCCACATTAGAGTTTGTGTAGAGGAGAGAAGCAGGAAACAAGGGCAGCTTTTTTTGGAAGGCTTTTGGATAGCTTTGGCAGTTGAAGTATCAATATAATACACTTTGAAAACTGAGGCAAAGTCAGTGAAAATGAACAAATTTGAGTAAAGTGCACTAGCAGCTTCAGCTACTTTTCCATTTTTTTTTTTTTTTTTCCCCTTTTGGGGAAGGATTTACAAAGCAGCAAATGCTGGCATAAATACTGGGCACCTCATCTGTTACAAATCAGATAATTTTACACAGAGCCATCTTTCAAACTAATGCTTTGTTATCAATTTTTTTAACACAGAGATTTTTTTTTTCTTTTTTTTGCTATCGTGTTCTTGCACTCCAGGCCTTGCCCTGATAACACAGGGGCTTTGGCAGCATCATAGCTTTGTGTATTTCCTGACCAGGAGGCTGATGTTCACTCTCTGTGCAGTTGTGCCCCCAGCCTGTGGCAGTGAACTTACAAACAAATCTGTCACAGGATACCTTTATTTTCTGCAGTTCAAATTGCACATAAGTGATTGGTGCTAGAATGAAGTTGAGATATAAAATTATCTCCTTTTTGGTGCAAATATGTATGCAGTCTATTCCTCAGACAGTGTGAATAGGTTCAGCTTAAATCTGTTGCGCCCAGAATTAAGAGGAAATTCCTTCACTGAAGTGTGACAGTATAGAAGATAAGTTCTGAAATTGGTTGAATTGGTGTAATCTCCTGATACAGACAGGGCTTTATTTATACTGCTTCAATCTTTACTGTAGTTGGGGTTTTTTTAATATAAAACACAGTAAGCATGCTTGGAAAAAAATGGTTTCTTCTTTGGTTTGGAAACTGTTTGTGAAAACTATGAAAATGATAGAATTATACACTTGGGCATTTTTCCCAAAATGTTCTGTATTTGAATCCACTGTATTTGAGCAGGAACAACATTTAATTGATGGCAGAAGTATTTGATGGTTGAAAGAATGGAAAAAGCAATCAGATTTTAATTTTGATCCCAATTCAGCAGAAATGAGGAGGGATATACTTACTTTCACGCACCTGGTTTAATGCTTTACTGAAAGGAGGGAAATCTGCACCACGGATTTACTGTTTTCAACCTGTCACTCAGCCCCTCCTGCACCTCTCTTTCCCTTTCTGTGAGGTAAGTGAAAAATACAGGCTGTCAGGGTTGTGGGGTCTTAGGGATGGGTGTATGTGCTTGCTTTGCAAGTCTAGAGTGGAGGAAAAGCTGGCCATTATTATTTTTATTAGACTAGACTTTATAAGAACCTCTTTGAAGAGTCTGTTAGGAAGGAGAAAAATTATAATGAATTTGGATTTATTCCAACGGTTTACTGTTTCCTCTGGAAATGTGCATGCCAAGCTTTGCTGGCAATGATTTAACTGACAGGAGGGTCTTGATGTGACCCAATCTGATGCTGGTCCCTGTGACCTGCACTGAGGTGCTCCGTGTCCAAGACACAGCAGTGAACTGTCTCCATTTCCCCTGGTCATTCACTCCTGCAGAATTAAGAACCATTGCAGCAGCAGTTTAACTGTACTTTGAATATTTGATTTCCTCTGGCAGTTGATGTAATTATTGCAGAGTATGGAACAAACTAAAAGGAATATATATCCAGAGCAAAAATGAGGTTCAGGCCTGTGAGATGCAGAGACATAAATCTTCTCAGTTTGGTATGAGTCCACTGGGACGGGGGGGCTGGACATCCCTTTGGGGAGGATGAAGGTGCTCTGTGCTTTCCGAGATCAGTGAGGAAGAGAACACTTAAAGTCATCCAACTGTTTCCATCCCCTGACCTGTTCTACAATCTCTGCAGAGAAGTTGCTTTGGTTGCCGTGCGCTGCCTCCTTGTCCTGTTGTCAGAGAACTTAAGTGTTCTTATGCTTCCCAGCCTTCAAGGAGGGCTGACATTTGTGCTCAACACGACCCTAATCTGAGTGCAGAGTTCTCATACAAACCCTGCAGCCAGCATCAGCTCCCCAGCAGGGCAAGGGCTGCCCTCATGTCGCTGCTTGAGGGGTCTGTGCCGTGGTGAGAGACAGCAGGAAGCAAACCAGCTCCCAAGGCTGGCCTCTGGAAAACAAAGGAGGGATGGATGTTCTTCTTTTCACTTTCTTCATGTCTTATTCCCCTGTAGGATGGTTAATCCTTTGTGTAAATTTAACATTTGGGAAAGGTAGAAATTAGCTAGGTGGCCTTAAAGGATGGAGTCTGTCATTCTCAGGAACCTGATATTGGGGAGCAGCAACTTGGGCTTCCCAGTCCTGCCTGGGCTTGTGCCTAAACCTGACCCCCCATGGCTCCTTTGAGGGGGCCTGGGGAATGTTTTCTGAAGATGGAATTATTAGTGCAGTTTAAGGGGTGCTCATCTGGCACAGAAGCTGTGACACAGTGGGCATCTTAAATAAGCTGCTGCATGGTCAGCAGAGGATAATGCTTGGTCCTTCTTTCAGATATATGTATCTAGTGATTTGTTAGATTTATAACTATACATAGTAGAACCGGTCTAATTTCTTACGGGACTTTCCCATAGAAACAGAGAATGCTAAGAGGGTTTAAGTTTGTGATTATGGGTGACTGCAGCAGCCCCAGAAGCCCTGGTATTATAGTAGTCGTGGGAACAAGAAGTGCAAAATTTGGGCTAGACATGTCCTGGTTCAGGACTCTGGCTCTCAGCTGAGGCTGCCAACATGCAAATAGAGTTCTCGTGTAAAATGGAACCGGATGGCTTGGATCTGTCCATGGGAATATCATAATTGGAGAGAGTTTCCAGACAGCTATATACCTGCAGGGATGGGTTTGTGTTGCTTCCTTCTTGATTTCAAAAAATATTCAGTTTTGTTTCAGCACATGCAGCTTCTGCCAAGTCTCTTGCACTTTTTTTTGGGACATCTTGTGCTGGTCTCAGTGGACCAGGTTGGCTCAACACTAGGATTTAATCTGCTGTAGGAGTGAGTATGAGTAGCACTGAGTCCCTCTGAGAGGAAGGAGGATCATGTCCTGATTAATCTTTGGAGTTTGCTTCTTTTCTTGTAGTGAGTGAGATGGTCTTGATCCAAGTGAGCTCATTGCCTGTCGTGAAACACTGTGTTGAAAAGGACAGTGTTCCTTAGGCTGTACATATATTCTGTATCTTTTCACTAATGAGAAATGGTTTTATTCATAGAATTATTATCCTTCACACATATTCTGGTTTTAAATGGTCAAAATGTTTAGTATCTGGCCTCTTTTGTTGTCTAGTGCTTTTGCTTTATTTGCAAGCCTCCTCCATTCTTGCTCTCCTTGGTGAGGCACTTCAGGGACAGCTGTCACTGAGTCTGCTGAGACTGGCAGGTATATCTTGGCATTTGCTGCACTACATGCCCTGGTGACAGGGAGGCTGGGTGTCATTGGCCAGGGGAGTCATGGAAAAATGAAAGGGCAAGGTAGTGGTGAAAGGAAATCTGGATCTGTCAGCAGGGGTGACAGGTGATGAGATGCAGAAAAAGGTAGTGCATGAGCACATCAGGAGATAAAACCAAATCTGTAAGTACCAAAAGAAACAAGCAGGATATAAGCAGGAATAATCTGCCTTTCCAGCAGAGACAGACAGTGCGTGACAGTTCAGTGAGGCAAGGCAATGTCAAGACAAAAGGGCAGACATGAAGGACTGATGTGCTGGGATACTTTAAGAAGGTTTTATTACACCTTCTCTAACACCCCAGCTGTGTCTGGACCTATGAAGGTGGCTCCAGCTGCTGGTTAAGTAATAATTGCAGTACAAATAAATAAACACAATTAGATCTGGGAAGGTTGACGCCAGTACAGCAATGTGGTGGTACAGTGCTGAGAGAGGACAGGCTGGCAGCAGGGGAGCAGCACAGAACCAGACAAGTCAGGGAGTGGTGAGATAAAAGATGATTTACGTTTCTGTGTGAAGGCTGCATTTTAGCTTCCAGTGATTTTGGCTTTTTTTTTTCTTCTTCTTTTTTTTTTTTTTTTAATCTACACTCCCTCTAAAACTGGTTCAGCTGAATGGGCAAGTATGTGACTTTAATGAGATTCCTGAAGTCTTAGTAAGAACTGTGGTTAAAGCCTGTCTGCCAGAAGCAGATGGATAGCAGGACGTTATGATACATCTCTTGATGCTGTCAGCAACAGGTCCATGGCACAGAACCAGAGGGCAGGGATTCCCCTTGGAGCAGCACATGCAAAGCCTCCTTCCTGGGTGTGCTGGTTTTGGCTGGAGTAGAGTTAAGTTTCATCATAGTAGCTGGTTCAGGGCTGTGTTTTGGATTCGTGCTGGAAACAGTGTTGATAACTCAGGGATATTTTGGATGGGCTTGCACAGAGTCAAGGCCTCCTCTGCCTCTCACCCGACCCTGCCAGCGAGTGGGCTGGGGATACACAAGGATTTGGGAAGGGACACAGCTGATCCCAGGTGGCCAAAGGGGTACCCCAGACCGTATGATGTTATGCTCAGCAGTACAAGCTGGGGCAGGGAAGAGGAACAGGGGTTAAACCATGACACTGGGCAGTGCATCTCTACTGTCTTCTTAAGCAAAGGAGACTGCTTCAGTGAACATCCTTCACGTCCTGAGTGTCTCATGTCAGAGAGAGCAGTAAGTGCTTCTGGATGCACTGGACATTGCGAGGCATTAAAAGCAAGCACCGAACTGCAGTCAAGCTCCAGGAGTAAACAGGAACTCCAAGGAAGCTCCTGACCATTACAGGAAGAATGGATGTCCAGTTGTCCCCAGACCAGAAGAAATCAGACAAATTGCAGAAATCAGGAACATTGGAGTTATGTGGAAGAGATATTTTCTTTCAACACTCCTTAGAGCACTCGATAAAGATCTGTGTCACATTTGGGGACATCCCAAATTTTTAAAAAAACAATAGGGGTTGGACAAGGAATTTGCATGAGTTACCCTCCCTTTCTCATTTATCAGGGCTGTCTTCCAGCAAGGGTTCAGCTCTTTTCACGGTCTGCCAAATCTTTGCAAATGATCTCATGGACATGACCTCCCTTTCTTGGAGTCTTGCAGCTTCCCTCCAGCAAACATGGCAGGGACAGTGCTGGGAAAGCAGTGATAGCTCTCCAGCTGCTTCGCTGTGACTTTGGAAACTGGATGTGTAAATTTATGCTTCCTGCACAGTTGTCACCTCTGAAAAGTGAACAAAGGCAAACACAGGTACAAATTTCAGGCAGCCAGCCAACACAGTAGACAGTTGCCTAGGGCAGCAGACTGTTGAATGCAGCAGAATGCCAAGGCTTTACTTAGATGAAGGCTTGGTGCCGCTGCTCTGCCCTCTAAGAAGCATTGGACCTTTAATCTAAGGGTTGAGATTCATGTCCTGTTTTCAGGCCACAGCTCCTTACTTGGCCCAGGTGATCCTTAGCAGTCTGGGTGCAAGCATCAGACCTGCAGTGCTCCAGCAGGTTCACTTCTGCTGTTGCAGTGATCCATGCCCACTGAAGGGGCTGGGATGGGGCCTTTTTCCACAGAAGTAAGAGCAACCTGTGGTCTTGGAGTTCTTCCTCCTGCTCCTTCATCCCCCAGTGTAGCAGGAGTGGTCTGAGTTGGTGCGAGTGGGATGCTGCAGGTGAAGGATGGGTTGAGATGAAAGTGGAAGTCACTTGTACGGTGAAGGATGGACAGGGATGATGGCCAGGAGGGGTGGTCTGCCTGCAGCGAGGTTGGGCTGTCCTACCTACTGCTTTACTGACTCCGTTCATCCCAGCCCACCAGCAGCCCTGCTTCTCCCCCCACCTCATCCTCACAAAATTTCACTGATGTCTCCCACCCAGCCCTGCTCGGGCAAATAACCTCACAAAGCTGTTTGAACCAGCCCCACAGCTGGGCTTAAAAAATAAAGCAAGCTTTTTATTTACAAAATCAAAACCTCGCGTTCAGGATTTTGGTGGCAAGTAGAAACAGGCGCAAGAGGGGCAGACCATATTCTTCAGACCACCAGCCAAGTGCTTTTCAGCTTTTGGTCTGCAAGTTGCTGGCTGAGGCTAAATCCCTGCAGCAATGCCTCACCTGCTATTATCACTTTATCTGAAGTCATAAACACAGCCAGTGAAGAAATTATTTCCAGCACCTTGAAAAGGACTCGCTTCCATAATTCACATATTTGCTCAATGGCAGCTGCTTTCACCAGCAGCAGATTTTAGGTAGAATTCAGAGTTTGAGACCTCTGCTGCTGAAGGAACTCCTTTAGTTGCCACCTGTAACAGGATATTAGGCTGGCTGGATAAGCGATCTTATCCCATACAGCAGTACTTCTGTCTCGTGTTTCAAAATAAGATTATCATTGCCTTGCTTGTGCTCATTGGCAGTCAGGTTGCTACCAGCAGTATTCATAACACTTTACTGTTGTTAATCATCGTCTGCCTGGGCATACTAATACTTGAAATGAGATATTTAATTAATGCCACTTGTTTCTGGACCAAGCTTCACATGAACTTCTCCCAGGCTTTCTCGGCTGGAAAGGTTTTAGTTTCCGCCACGCCACGGTGCTGTCAGTGGCCCCCCAGTGCAGGGCTGCCTGGTGCTGCGTCCTGGTTGCCCCAGAGTGCTCCGACTGCGCGCAAGTGCTCGGAGAAGCTCACACGAACACGGACATTGACATCACCTGTATTTGTGGAACTGCCTCATCAGCTGCTGCAGTCTCACATTCCTGGCTGGGAGAGGCACCCGGGCAGCTCGCCATGGTTTACTCCTTTCTCAGAATCCGCAGGGTGAGGGCAAAGCTTGGAGATACACTTCTCCCATCATGTCATCTGTTTACATGGCACATGCCTTGTGTGTGTGAGACAGCGAGGGCTTTTATTTTTTTCCCCCTGCCCTAGTTCTTCTTTCTGGCTGTGGCGAGATGGAAAGGTGGGATGCTCTCATCTCTGCCAGCGAAAAGGTTTTCTGTATCTGAGGCTGGCTTGGAAATTCTTTAGGTGACATCACACCATGTCTGTGCAGACTCATTGTTTGTCATGGAAAAGCCATTCATCCATACACAACTTCCTTCCTCCCCAGACTCACGGAGATAAACTTTCCATTCTGTCTATTCCCTATAGAAACAGACCCAAAACATGTATGCGTGGCTACACACACATACACCTCGCCATCCCTCCGTCACGCTCGGGGCTGTGGGAGGAGGAAAAGGGAGGATATAGAAGATGTGAATAAAGTCACCCTGTTTTCTTCAGACATGGATCCTGCTGTGCCCAAGCAGTAAAACTCCCCTCCCACTGAGGTGCTGGGTCACACAAGGCTTTTTTGTCCTGAGTCTAATTCTGGCACTTGCAGCCCCACATCTGCCTGCCAGGTGAGATGGGCCACCAGCTGCAGGTACAGCACATCTGGATGGGGGAGGAAGCGAAGCGTGCTGCAAACAAACACAGCAAGTCCACCGTGGCGGGTGCAAGGAATTCGATAAAAAATATACTTCAGCAGTCTGAGCTGCTGAGGCTGGTGATTCATGTCTCGGGTGCTGCTCGCGAGGCAGACGGCAAGGCTGGGTACTCGTGGACCCCGCAGCCACAGCCTGGGGGGGACCGCACGTTCAGCCTGCCTTTGGGGACCCGCTGCTGCAGGGGCTGGGCTGGGGAGGGGGGACATCTTTCCGCGAAAGAGAGGTGGGAACCGTGTGATGCAGGGTAGGACAGGACAGTGGGAAGCCTTGCAGAGATGGAGGCAGCAGCGGCAGTATCGATGGTGTGATAAAGTGGCTGTTTCCCCACGGCATGAGGGAGGCAGGGTGTGAGGAGCATGTTAGAAGTACCTGCACGGTGCAGGATGCCTGCACTGCTTTCTGCCGGTGTCTGGGACAGGGCTGAGGGGCTGCTGGATTGCCCTGCCTTCGAGGTTCACGGTGACTCCAGGGGGAAGGGAGAGGGTGTTTGGGCAAGAGGAGTCTCGGAAGCTTTTCTCCTGTCCACCTCCCCTGCCCATAAAGCCATTAGGCTCCGGTGCCAGCCCCATCTGCACTCGTCGCTGGCGGCCCGGCCGAGCGTCGCAGACCCCTGCCCGGGGCGCGGGGCTGGGGCCGTGGCGTGGGGCCCCTCTGGAGGCCGCTCTGGGGAGGGGGCAGCTCCTTTCCGAGCCGACTCCGCATTACAAAGGCAGCGGGGCCAGCGCGCCGCTTTGATGTGTCCCGCCGGCTGCCCGCACACCTGCGGCCGCGGGGCTCCGGCACCGCCGGGCCGGGGGCGCATCGAAGGCGGCCGTGCCGGCGGCGGCCCCGANCAGCCGGGCTGAGCTCGCCGCGCCCCCGCTGTACGCAGGCCCCGCTCCAGGGCTTCTCTCTCCTCGGCACTTCTCCGCAGGGCGCCCCGTCCCGGCGGCCGGCTCCGCGGGGGCTGCCCCCGCAGCCCACCATGACCGGGCCGAGGCTGGCCCTCGCCGCCGCGCTCCTCTGCAGCTGCACCTCGCCGGTGGCCGACGCCAACTCCTGGTGGTAAGTGAGGGGAGCCGGCGGCGCCTTTGTCCGCCGCGGGCCGGGGACCGGCACCGTCCGGGGCCGTGCGGTAGCTCCCTGCCCCGCGCCCTCCGCGGGAGCTGCCCTGCCTCCCGGGCTTCTTTCGCAGCAGCTCGCTTCTCTCCAGGCTTCCCCTCCTCCCGCTGTCCCTGCCCAGTTTCGGGAGACGTGGGACGCAGCCCCTCTCCTCCAGGGGTTTCTGGGCTCCTTTTGTACGGGCTCGCTGAAGTGCCGTCCGGGCTTTAGGATGTGGGGAATGCGCAGGGAGTGGATGGGTAAGGTTTCCTACCCGCTGCCAAAAGCCCTGGGAGCAGCCGCGGAGCCCCCTTCCCCCGAAGAGCGGAAAATAGCCCGGCTCAGAGGCAGGCATCGCTCGCTGGCGCTGTGTAAAATAGCTGCTCGCTTTCTTCTGCAGAGAAAGTGCTGAGCTTTCTCTCTGCCCCCTCCCCATCCCGGGTGTCCTCTGTGTTTAAACTCGGGTTACAGACGAACAGTGTTGCTCCCGCTAGAGCCCTGGAAAAGCCTCGCATCTGGCAGAGCCGTGGAGGGAGGCAGCTGACATGAGAAATGCGCCCGGGCTCCCGGAGCAGGGCTGGGCTGGTGGGGAGAGGTGTCGGGCGCTTCGCGGAGGGGGCCTCTCCCTCCACACTCCCTGGGATGTTTTTCTCATCGTAGGTCTTTGGCCATGAACCCCATCCAGAGACCTGAGATGTACATCATCGGCGCCCAGCCGGTGTGCAGCCAGCTGCCGGGGCTATCCCCCGGGCAGCGCAAGCTCTGCCAGCTCTACCAGGAGCACATGGTGTTCATCGGGGAAGGGGCCCGCAGCGCCATCAAGGAGTGCCAGTACCAGTTTCGGCAGCGGCGGTGGAACTGCAGCACGGTGGACAACACTTCCGTCTTCGGGAGGGTCATGAAAATAGGTACGAGCACCAGGTAGTGCCGAAGTGCACTCAGTGGTGCGGGGCGGTGCTGGGCGCGGGCCGGCTGTCCCTCCGCACCTCTCTGCCGTGCTTCAGATACACACTGAGGAGCCACGAGCCCCGTTAGCAGGGCTCCTAGAGCTGCCTTCAGCGAGCTCTCCCATTCCCTGGCGTGCAGGCGCTGCTCAAGTGCTGCCCGTGCCTGGGTGGTGGCACCAGTGCACCTCGGCCACAGCAGGAGCCAGCGGGGGGCGAGGGGGACGCGGTTTCTTTTGGGGGGGAGCACGGGAAGGTCAGGAAGAGGGGGGACTGCCTCTGTTTGTGTGCTTCTTTAAAGGTAATGGGGGAAGAAGCCGGAGCCAGGAACAATGGCCCCGTGTTATCGTTCCCAACATCTCAGACAGGGAATGCAGCCCTGAGATGTGGGAAATACGGACTCTCCGGGCATGGAAAGTCCCCCCTTTCCCGGTACTGCCACTTTCTGTGTAAACCTAAGAGATTTTTATAATTCCTGCCCTGCTGGCCGTAAGAGGCACATTGACAGGCCATTGCTGCACTTGAATTGAGGTGTGACCCAGCTGCATTGTCCCAGCTCCTTTTGAAATGCAGTCATCTGATGGCAAGAAACTGAGAAATGGTTTGATATGTCCGACAGCCAGGCCAATAAAGAAAAGGTGTTAAAACAGCCACACACACACACACACACTCACACTCACACTCTCTCGGTCTCAAAACCCCTGTCTGAAGGTTTTGTTTCCCACCCACAAAGCCAATCATTTACACTGAAGAATCAGAACTATTTCTCGGTTGTGAACTCGAGGGATGGAAAAAGACCTTCAGCTCCTGTACCCAGTATTGCTTGCACTTTTTTTGGCTTCACTCTCAAAAAATCTGCACAGGCAGCAGGACACCAAGACATGCATCTTTAATACCTCTGAGGCATTTAGGTAATAGGGCACAAAGCCCTGTGATCTCTCCTGTTTGATCCTGAAATTCATGTGTCATCCTAGAGAATTCTAGGGATATTTCTGCATGTGTTATTCAGTCTTGCAGAATTCCTAATTCAGCCCACTAGAGCTGTTCTGATTCCTCCCTTTCTGCCCAGCTCATACCCCCACAATTCTTCTCTGGGGTACTCCCCTGAGAAATGCCATTTCCTGACACATACTTCCAGTTCCTGTCACACATCCAAGGCATCTGTGCATCCTTGATCTCTCACTTTCTGATAGCAAGGGTGGTGGCCAGATGGGGCTGCATGCAATTCCAGATTGTTAAAACTTGTGCTTTGGGCGATGAAAACTGAAATTTCATCCACCAGAGGAAAAGGACAGAAAATACACCTCCATCTCTCCTTTCTGATGTCACTCCCTCACGTGTAACTTCTCCTAAAGAACAGTGTAGATTTCAAATCCCCAAAGAAATACTTTGTGACTCCACAAGGATGCAAGAAAGTAGGAATCTCCTTCTGGAGCAATCCTCATTCTCCAGTAGCTTCCTGCAGCTCTAGGTTGGTGTAGTGAGAGAGTACACACTTGGAGAAGTAAGGGTGAACCAAGAGAGAGCAAAGATCAGAGCTGAGGGATGAAAAGCTGTCAGGAAGAATCCGAATGTGTAGAGGAAGAAGGAACTGGAGATGATAGTGGAAATGGGAGGATTTCTCCTCTCTGAAATGAGTTTGATCCTGTTAGTTAAGATTGGGAGTAGATTTCTTTGTGTTTTGGTGAAGGCAGAGGTAGGTTTGTGATGGGCATGGCCATCGGTGCTGCTCCTGCTGCTTGGTTTGTGTGTGTGCATTTATTGGTTGAGCCCTGTTGTATCTGCAGTGGGAATCTGCTGATTGCAGTGTCTGTGAGGTGACTGCCTGCAGTTGCCCACTCTTTGAAAACCTATCCCATCAGGGCTTTGAAATTATTCTCTGGTCAGTTAGAGCACGTTCAGATGCTTATACTCCAGCACAAGACTGCTCAAAAGAAAAATGTCATCAAAGATGTCCTGGGGTGTTCTGGGATCTTTGGTGATTCATGGCTGTTATCTGTGTCAGTGATAAGCTGCTGTGGAGGGAGATGCTGCTTCTCCTCTTTTTTATAGCTTCACCTTCTGCTTTTACATTTTCCTACTTCGTAATGAGTCATTGCTTATCATTTCAGCAAATACATTTTCCACACTGAGGAAGAAGACAAAGCTTTTCAATCTCTTAGGTTATGCCAGATGTAAAGTCATTCTTTCCTGGGTTCATACTGTGTGTCTGTCTCCTGTTTTCAACCTCTGAGCCCCAAATCTGGACCACAGCCCTTTTTCTGTACTCTGTGCCAATGGCACGAGAAAGGTCTGGAGACCAGAATATCTGTAAGAGTGCACAGGCATGCCAGATTGTTGTGGAGAGGGAGGGGAAAGGAGATAAGAAGGACCCAGAAGGTGTGTAGTGTGCCAACAACCCTCGGCTGCCCACCCACTGATGGGAGCATGGCATACATTACATGATGCACTGGACTGTGAGAGGGGAGGAGAAGCCGACTGGGCCAAAGCCTGGGAGATCTTTGTGAGAGCATTCACTCAGAAACCTGGGAGAGCAGTTTCCTTTTTCTGTCACAGAACTTGACTCAGCTCAGAAACAGGAGAGCTGGTCGGTCTGTGTTTAATCATTACACCTTCATTCTGTGCTTTTCATGGGAGTGAGACAGTCCAGTGCTACAAAGCTTTTTGGAGGGGCACCCACAGCACTGAAATAGGCTGCTTTGGAGCATTGTTTTCCCCATGTGTTTGTGTTGTCATGAGACTTGCTCTCAGCTTTTAAATGTGGTTTATTCAGTAACAATATCTAACGATGTAAAAAATTATCCTTCCGAAGCTGCTTCCTGTTCTGTCAATACAGATTTTAAACTGCACATGTGTGTGTGTATATAGCTCTATGCATTATATACAGACACATTCCTTACTGCTACATTTATGAGGGGGAGAGGACAGAGCACCCCAAAAGGTCATGTTGGAATTTCCTCAGGGGGAGGAGAGAACAGATCTTCTCCAGCAGAATCTTAAATGCAAGGCTGGAGTTTCCAGGTTAGTCAAGTAATTTTTGGAGCCAAAGATCTTATCTCTTCTGCCTTTTCAAATGCTAAAAGGGGGGAAAAAAGATAGTCATAAAAGCAGAGAACAAAGAGAAATATTTTTTCCTTGTTTTTCTTTGAGATCGGCAAACTTTTTAGGGTAACGCTTTTAAAAACAACGAGTTGAAACGAAAACTTTTTCATTGAAAATGTTAAAGCGGCACACTTTTGTGTCAGTCTCCCCAGCGGGGTCCGTTCTTCTCCGGTTTCCTTCTGGAGCGGCTGCAGAGAGGCGTGCGCTGGGAGCCGAGCCTTGCCTGGGTGCCGCATCCTCGCCGGTGGCCCGAGCGCGGCCGCAGCCCGGCTCCCCGGCGCGCCGCCGGTGGCAGCGGGCACAGGAGGGCAGCAGAGCTCCGTGCAGCTCCCGCCGGCGGGCAGAGCCTCCCGGGCCCCGGCAGCACCGGGACACAGCTCGGCAGAGATGCGGGATTCGGGGAGTAACATCCCCGGCCTTTGAGACGACAGCACAGAACTGGAGTGAACCTTGATAGGATGAGCGAAAACCCAAGTACTTCTCCAAGTGTTTGCTTTGTGGGCAGCAAGGTGGGGAAAAATACCCCACCCTGCTGTGACTGCTTCCAGCTTCTCCCACCACCATCCTCAGCAGCCTGAACAACTCGTACAGATGCGGGGGCTGCACACTGAGTTGTGCTGCTGCATCTGACAGGTGGACATGGTTAAAATACGGACAGTAAAAGTGTAAATCCCAGTGTCTTTTCAGGGATCTCAGTCAGGCTGTAAGGATGCTAAGCACCTGAAGTCATGCAGGCTCTGTTGCACGAGCTGTCACAGTGTGAGGTCCTTTCCTTGCATGTATTTTAATCCCTACAGACAGGGGAGTGCTCTCCTTAAAAGGATGAGTGGTGTGTCCTCAGGGCTTTCTCCATACAGGCAGGGGCAGAACTGCACATTGGACTGTTATCTTAAAATACCCATAACATGCAAAACAAACCAGATGAGTAAAAGCTTGATTTTGTGTCCCTTATGGTCCAGTTTCAGCTGAGTTGCCTGAACTAGGAGTCACTCCTCTGTATCTCTTGGACCAGGGAAGTTTGGTGAGCAGAGTTCTCTTCTAATGACCTGCGAGAGGACGTCCCTTTTGTATTATGTGTCCTGTAGCATTTTATCAGCTGTGTTCCAGAGCAGAAACCCTTGGTGTTCATCTCTCATTTAGGTGGGGGGATAAAAAAATCAAAAGTTGTTCTGCAAGGTGGAGGCCATTTACGGCTTCCCCTTTGTCTTGGGTCATTACCACTAAGCTGGTGATAAGCTGCTATTAATTAGAGATTGTCAGCACATGCAAATTGGAACAAGAGCACACCAAATGCATCAGCTCAGCCCTGCTGAGGGAGCTGGCACTGAGAGCCCCCTGAGCTGGTGATAAACTATTCTTTGAGGATCTGCCCTTTGAAGTCATTAAAATTTGCTTGAGAGCATCTTGCTGGGGTTTGGTGTAAGGAGCCCTTCACAATTAGATTGCTCATTCTAATGAAGCTTTGGCAGTTCTCTTTATCACCTGGAGGCTCTGTGATGAGCACAATGGCTCTGAAGGTGTTGGTTTAGCTATTTATTGGACATGTGGTGAGAGCGCAGGTGTGGACTGCCTCCTTGTCCCTCTCGCCCTCTGCAGACACTCAGCACTCGTGGTGCTTGGCCTCATGCAGTGCTCTGGCTGTGCTTGTGCCCCGGTCACACTGGGGCTGAATCCCTGCCAGGAATACGGAGCTGGAGACCCGATCCAGCTGCTTGGCTCAGCTGCTGAGCTGTGCAGGGCACACACGCCAAGCAGGGCAGTCTCTAGTAAAGCTACTAATGGAAAGTCTTTTCATTTATTATGGTCTACATGGGAGCTTTACTTCTTGCAGCACTGTGGTTCTGCAGGCGGTGGAGGAGCCTCTGCCTTGGTGCTGTGGTGTAAAAATGAGTTTCTTTCTCTTTGTCTACAAATAATATTCAGCTGACCTTACCTAAAGCAAAATTAAGTTCAATGAAGAGGAGCCCATAAAGACTGCATGTCCCCATTAAATGAAAGCCATTCCAGAGCACTAATTTACTTAACCAGAGTGCTCCTTTTGCACAGACCCAACCTCATTACTTGTTCTTAATGATTATTGGCAAATGCCGTGGCTAAGTCAGCAGCTGTATTTTCAGCAAGTGAGCAACCCTCTTGCTGGTTGAGAGTTTCCTCCAGGTCAGAACGAAAGGATAAGTGATGGGGAAAGAAGCTGAGCCTTTCCTGCCTCCGGAGTTGCTCTCCAGAGCAGGATGTAGTTCTTGGACTTGGCCATCGCATTTCTTTGTTCCAGTCCATCCTGCGCAGCCTCTCGGAGCGCGCCGTGCCCGCCGCCCGGAGCCTGTTCGCCTGCTGCCCGCAAAGCGAGCTCTGCGCGGCGTTAATCTGCTGTCCCCCCTCGCTCGCAGGTAGCCGAGAGACCGCCTTCACCTACGCCGTGAGCGCCGCCGGGGTGGTGAACGCCATCAGCCGCGCCTGCCGGGAGGGAGAGCTGTCCAGCTGCGGCTGCAGCCGCACCGCCCGCCCCAAGGACTTGCCCCGGGACTGGCTGTGGGGCGGCTGCGGAGACAACGTGGAGTACGGCTACCGCTTCGCCAAGGAGTTCGTGGACGCCAAGGAGAGGGAGAAGAACTACGTGAGGGGCTCGGAGGAGCAGGCTCGCATGCTGATGAACCTGCAGAACAACGAGGCCGGTCGCAGGGTAAGGGCAGCGCCGAGCCTTTCCTTCCTCACACAGGGAGAGCCAAACTGCTTGGGAGCTTTGGTGGGGGATAATCCAGTGATGCCCCAGTAAAAGAGTACAGTCACATCTTCCACATCTTTGTGAATGTTGCAGACAATATTGACAGTATTCCAGTTTTACTGTCAGGCTTCCACTGGGAGCTAAAGCCAGTGAATTTTGGGGTCTGTTGAGATACTGTATGGCAGACATAGACATAGGCAGGCGTTTAAGCCCTTTCCAAATAAACTCGATGCTGTTACGGCCCATTTTTAAGGTTTTATGTCTAAGAAATCAGCTTCCCAGAGCTCTGAAAGTGACAGGCTGGTGGTGAAAAGAAGAGCCTTTTGGCCTGTAGAGTTCTCTTCTACTACTGTTGATGCCTTAAGAGGCCACCTGAAAACAGAGCCCAGACAGGAGTAAGGGAATAAAGGTGGGGATTTATTGGAAAGGCCTTCAAGGTACCCCTGGGGAGCCAGAGGCTGCTGCCCAGATGGGCCCCGAGATGGACAACAGGTCACGAGTTCTTCACACTTTTATAGGTTTGGTTCATTTGCATCTCAGGGTTAATTCTCCAATTAAAGCTTCAGTTTAATGATGTAATTCCCCTCAGCTTGCCCCCCTTTCAGAGGCTTTTAGTTTACACTTTATGGGCCCAAGATGATCTAGGTGTCCTTGGAGAGCAGGCCCAGAGTCTTTGTTATGACTACTCAGCAGGAGAGAACGGAAATGAACAGGCTGCAAGAAACCTCAGAGTTACACACTGGGCAGTACAGGATTTTGGAAAATATAAAAGTTAAAACTTAATGCATCACTGTCATTTAGATTTTTGGGAATATAAGGCCAGGAGCCTGGCTATCTCTGAAACATAGGCTTTGCTCAGTTACCTTGGGCACAATAAATAGTTTGCATTTAGGTGACAAACATTTTCTGAGAAGATTGACAGTTTTGATCTGGGGACCCCTAGGGATGGAGAATCCATTACTTCCCTTTGTAGTGTGCTACCAGCATTAATCACTGTTTCAACTCTGAACCTAATGATCATTTGAATTTATCTGGCACCAGCTTTCAGTTCTTTTTCTGACTTTCACAGCTAAATCCAAAACCCTCCTAGTAATCAGAATTTCCTTGGCATACAAGTATTTATCTACTGTAATTTATTCACCATTCTTTCTTGACAAACTAGATTGAGCACTGAAGACACTCTCAGAGGTTCTCATCAGCCGTCAAATAATTTTCCTGTCCCTTTCCAGTTTTCCCACACCCCTTTTGTATGCATTCAGTGTATGCACTTTTGCTTTTCACACAATTCCTGTGTCTGTGATTAATAGCCTGGAAGGTGTAGCATCGTTCACATGCAGTGCAGCTGTGTAATCTGCCTCTTTCCAAAAGCAGAACAGGGATACTAGCTTGAACATTTGTGCATTTCCCCCAGGGTGTTTTAAATTTTTATCATTCTTCCCTAGAAGTAAGCTTTTCAAAGGTTAATTTTATTTCTAATACATGTTAAAAAATCCCATTAAATGTACTTAGTCTTGCTCTTCTGCACATACTTAACTAATATCCTTAGTTTCCTTATCAATTTTCTGCCCTTTCTTACTTCTAATTGTTACTGAATCATCTTTCCCTTTCCCTTGGATGTCTGTCTTTCCTGCATGTAATTCCAGCTTCATTTTGCCACCAGAGATGATTTGTTCTATTTTTTTGATTGTGAAATCAATGTGTCAGGTGGAAGCATTGCAATTACTTCATGGTTCTTTTGCAAAACCAAATTGGGGTAAATTTGCAGTAGGTGAAAAACTGGGCTTGAAAGCTGTGTAACTCAGTGAGTTTTGGTTTGGTATTGGGCTTTTTTTGTGGCTTGGATGGGCAGAGGCTCTGCATGTGCTTAGCGATGGGGTGTGTGTGGTGGAGTAGTAGCCTGAATGTGCCATTCTTTTCTGCATTACTTGCTCTGAACGTGTTACATATCTGGAGCATGAACTTGGATTACTACAAATAAATACCCTGCCTAAAGCAGGGAGGGAACATGAGACCCCAGCAGCCAGAGCTGCTGCCTTGAGGGGTCCAGAGGCAGAATGTGGCCCCTGGTCTGAGGTGCACTGCCAGGTGAACTGCAGTAACACACATTAAACAAACACAACTCATTTTAGATTAGATGAAATTAAATGGAACTATAAACCAGTGTGTAATTAAGCTTGTGTATTAAAAAAAAAAAAGCCCCACAAACTCTGATAATCAAACTAAGGGAGCTGGTTAATGAGCTCAGCTGAGGAACTGGATGTGGAGGAGGTCTGGAGCTTTTTCAAGTCAAAGGTGCTAAAGCCATTACAACTCTGCATGCCAACGAGAGAAAAAAGGTTGTAGGAAGAATATCCAGACCTCACTGAATGAATAACTGACCAAGAGCCTACTAAGAGTGGAGGAGAAAAAAAAAATAGCAAATAAATAATGAAAAGCTCTGTCTTAGAGGTCAAGAAGTGTAAAGAGGAGGTGAGAACAGTAAAAATCATGCCGAGTCAGACCTTGCAAAGGCTAATAAAATAAACAGCAGAAGTTCTTTAAACTTTGTATATTGGAGGAGATTGGAAGAAAGGAGACAGCCAATGAGGATGGGGCTGAGTCTAAAGCAGAGAAGTTTTGGTACCCAGAGTGAGTGAGTGCTTTGCCTGGGGCTTCAAGTTGGAGTGGGGGGCACTGGATATCTCAGAGGAAAATAGGAGATAGTTTGAGAAGTCTTTTCCAAAGGCTGATCACACAATCATTTAGAACATCACTGGTTTTCTCAAAGCAGACTAGATCTGATAGGTCTCATTTATATCAACTTCAGTGAAACATTTGAGGTATTTTTTCCCACATGGGAAATTCTTGGTTAAACTGGGAAGTACAAAGAAAATTGCAGTAGCTGTGAGATGGACAAGAAACTGGTTCAGGGAAAGACATCAGTAAGCTGGGTGAAAGAATGTAGCTTGATTTTAATGGAGCTTGATTAGCAGAGCCTCATCAAGGACTTGCCCTTAGTATTTTTGTTTCTCAGCCACAAGCATTAGGAACGGGCTGATGAACTCTGCTGTTGATGCAAAGGTGGCAGGTATTGTGACTGCAGAGGAGAATCTGAATGTTGTACAGCAGCTGGTGACACTCAGTAAAACAGCATTAAGCCCATCATCTGAGGCCTGGTATGAAATACCTCCTCAGCCATTAGGAGCAGAGCAGGAAAGAATTGTAGCAGTCGGCTGCAAATGACTGCAGATGTAATGTGGCTTGGAAGGTGGTAAATATCCTGTAACACACTAGACATAAGTCTTTTTATACAGCATGGGGAATACTAATGCCATTGTATTAAGCTCTCGTGAGGCCCCAAAGTATTGTATGTTCTCATATTCCCAAGTAAAATGACCTCAGACTAGAAAAGGCTTGTTAGAGCTGACCCAAGGGATAGGAATCTTTGCTAAAGAAAGTGGGTTAGAACAGCTTGCCATATTTAACCTAGTAAAGTGAAAGTGGAGAGAGGATATGACTGATGTCTGTGTTCGTGGGAGAAATAATAGGGAAGGAAAAGCACTTTTTAAGCAAAAGGCCAATTTGGCACAATAGCAAATGGGCATAAAGTAAATACACATAGTCTGGAAATCAGAAAAGGATATTTTATTGTTGGAATAGCAATCAGAATAATGGTGGCTGAAAACCTAATTGCTTTTAAAAGGGCATCCTGTGCATTTAGGGAAAATGTTACTTGAAGCAGTGCCCACAACAGCAAGAGATCATAGTTAATAACCCAGGAGGTCCTGTCTAGTCCTGCTTTCCTAAACCTCTGAGATACTGCTTTTGTAAGTAGGAAGGTGCATTTGTAACTCCACATTCCCACAAGCTGATGCTGAAAGAAGGGGCTGCAGGAGACCCAGCAGTGAGCACTGCAGAGTGACCACCAGCTGCCATCCCACTACAGCCCTGCCCTGCTCTCACAGACAGTGTTTCAGCTGATACCTCCTGATTTATTGGCAGGTTTTTGGCAGGTCCCTTCACTCAGTTTCCTGTGGGTGAGAAAGTTCTCCTCAAATCCTGAGGAGCTCTGGTGGCAGGAGAGAGACTGTCCCTTCTCTCTGTGGTTCTCAGAAGGACCTGGGGGGGGGGACAGGAGGCGATCAGAGGTCTTTTATCTTTCTGGCAGTGCTGACCCCATCACCCCTTCCCTCCCCATCTGTGTCCTTGTGGTGCTGGCTTCTGGCTTTGTTGCTCTTGTTTGTTTGTCTTGGGCTGTTATCTCAGTATGTCCTTTCCTTCCATCTGTCTTTTTCTCCCAACTGGTCTCCATTAGCGTCCCTGGCTCCCCCCCACTCCTTATCTGTGGCTCTGTCTGGCAGCCTGTGGCAGTCAGTCCTTGCAGGCTGTTTACCCAGTCAGCATATGGCAGCCCTCAGTCATCAGTCACTCCAGCCACTGCCAGAAGGGGTCTGGCTAATTGACCACCTAGCAATTACCCATTAATTCTCTTCCGCTTCCCATTCTTGCACAAAAAGAATTGGAAGAGAACTTGGGCTTATGGGAATGGGCTTTCAGCCTTTCCATTAGAGGCATTTTCAACCTGTTTAAGTGGCATGGCCATCGATCAGATCCTGCCATCAGATCTGCATGGGGGGTCTGTTATTCTGTACCTTGACCCGAGCCCCATCGGAGAGGAATTCTCCAGTTTCCTCTGCTTTCTCCTCATCTGGGTAGCAAAGGGGGACAGTGGGAGAGTAATTTAGTAGCAGGAGCTGTGGTTGCCTCCACGGGACGTGGGTGGTGGGAGCTGTGGGGGCTGAGTGGCACCATGCTCACCTGTGATAACTGGTAGCACCGGCCTTCCCCAGAACAGCTACTGCCCACATGGGCGAAACAACAGATGTTTTGAGCATCAGTTGCCTAAAGCCAAGTCAGAGTGAACTCATTCCCATGACATTAACTGAGGGGGATTGAGTTGCAGTGTTTTTCTAAAGGAACAAAGCTCAGGATTAGGAAGAATCATAATACTTTATAAAAACACGTGCAAGGGCAAGGGAGGCATGAGTGGCATGGGATTTGACAGAACCATAACCAAAAAGTGCTAACACAGGCTTATAACAAGCAGGCTGGCAGTGCACTGAGGATATAGTAAGTGTCTGGGGCTCAGGAAATTCAGCTGTAGCCTGTCTGGTCACAGTGCAGCAGGAATCCTTAAGTAACGGTGTGGTTGGTCCTCTGCAGTTGTAGTTTGATCCAAGACAAGTGCTTAACTCCCAGCTTGTAGCTGTTACACTGCACCATGAGGGATTGCCTCAGTAAATTGAGCTCTGAGGAGCAGAACTAAAGCTTTTCTGTTTCAAGGACTCACTCCATTGACTTTCTCAGGAGCTGGACTGGCCTCCATGTGATTTAGCCATTAAGCCAAATTGAATCTTCACTGGCTGTCAAAAGCACTAGACATTAGTTGGGCAAGGAGCAACCAGTTGCTGTAGGAGAACTCTGACCTCTCCCTGCTGGTCCAGAACGTTGTTGTAGGCAGAAGGTTTTGCTTGCAGTATGCTCAATTGCTTTAATCACCTTGGCACGTGAAAGCAAGAGGGCTGGGAAGCTTTCTTCTGTGTCAGTGAGTGAGGCAGAAAAGAAACCTCTGTGTTTGGCTGGTTTTTTTTCAGCAGAAAACCTGGCTGGAAAGCACATCTCCGTCTCTTTCAGAGCACCCTGTTTTGTTCTCGTGTTCCTTGCTCTCCCCCAGCAGATACAGCTGGTGGTAATTTTGCAGCTGATGCCAAACATCTCTGCTTGGCACGTGGGATCTGGCAAAAGCACTGCAGGATGCAGGATGGTCTCGGGAGAGCAGATGTGAGCCTGATGGGGAGAGGATGAGGAGCCAAGGGCTGGGGGATTGAGCTGCTGTAACATGGAGCAGCTCTGATGGTGAGGGGATGCCCAGCTCTTGCTTTGCAAGCTCTGTCAGTGCCTGAGAGCTGACAGGACCTCACACGGTGTTGTGCTTTTGTACTGGTCTCTGAAATGAATGGGAAGAACAAACCCAACCTGCATTTCAGTTGATTTGCCTTGGTTTTTATTTCTCAGTATTTCTCCCAGCTAGTGTGGGGAGGAGGAGGAGAGTAAACACCGTTCCCCTTTACATCCTGTGCTTGCTCTGATCAGGGTTTTACACTCCCTGCCCTGAATTTTCAAGACTCTGCTAAGTTTGATGCCGGATTTCCAGGGGTACGATGCATCTGCAGCCCCCGCAGGCTCCTGAAAACATAGCTGGAAGTGTCTGGGAACAGGCAGCACGGAAAGCTCGGTGTGCTGCTGGAATCCTGGCTCTCCTGCCTGGCGCCAGCCCTGCTGGAGGAGGGGGTCGGGCACGAGATGGCGCAGGAACGCAGGGAGGGCTCCTGAGCACAGCTCAGCCCTGCGCTGCCTGCCGGGGGATGCTTGGGGAGCGCCCCAGCTGCCTTCCAGGGAGATGTGCCCGTCCTGTGCACCAGCACCACCCCTGCCTGCCTCCCTCTGGGCACTGCCCCTGGGCGAGCTCCTCTCGGGAGAGAGGAAGGGAAAGGGTGTGGGCCAGTGGATTTATTTCCAAAGGATGCAGATGTGTCCCCGTACTGATAGCGTCGGTTCCTGGTGCGGGTGGTAGGAAATGGGCTGGTTCCCAGGTGTTCCCTTTCTGCAGCACTGAATGGAAAAAACATGCCACACCGTGGTGGTCTGCGAGGTGGGGAATTTCCAGAGTCCACGCAAAGAGGACTTCCCTTTTTCTCCTGCTCTTGACCAGAAATGTGCCAGAGGGAAAGAAGGTGGGGTGAGGAAGTTGTGTTTGCGGGCAGCGTGACCAGAAATAGAAATATTTAGGGAACGGGAACACAGCAGTCGCAACAGGGGGAGGAGAGGACCTTTGTCTCTCTGAAGGGCGAAACAACAGAAATTGCGGGATAATCACAGCGGCTCTGGAAGCGCGATGAATCCGTTGTAATTAAGCCAGCTGCCAGTGCAGCAGGAATAAACACAGCTCTGCCTGATTGCATCTCTTTCCCCACAGGCCGTGTACAAGCTGGCAGACGTGGCCTGCAAGTGCCACGGCGTGTCGGGCTCGTGCAGCCTCAAGACCTGCTGGCTGCAGCTGGCTGACTTCCGCAAGGTGGGCGACCTGCTGAAGGAGAAGTACGACAGCGCCGCGGCCATGAGGATCAGCCGCAAGGGCAAGCTGGAGCTGGTGAACAACCGCTTCAACATGCCCACCCAGGAGGACCTGGTCTACGTGGACCCCAGCCCGGACTATTGCCTCCGCAACGAGACCACCGGCTCCCTGGGCACGCAGGGCCGGCTGTGCAACAAGACCTCGGAGGGCATGGATGGCTGCGAGCTGATGTGCTGCGGACGGGGCTATGACCAGTTCAAGAGCGTGCAGGTGGAGCGCTGCCACTGCAAGTTCCACTGGTGCTGCTACGTCAAGTGTAAAAAGTGCACAGAGATCGTCGACCAGTACGTCTGTAAATGAAAGGAGCCGCCAAAGCAACAAATCTATATTATATAAATCTATATAAATATATTTTATATTTGTATAAATAAACAGATGATGATAATAATTAAAGAAGCTTATTTAAGAGACAGTTTTGGTTTTGAGATTTCCCCCATCAGGCCAGCTAATTTGACATTCCTTCAGTTCTGTTGGGGAATTTGTCTTTGGGTGCATCTGCCCTTGGATGTTTCAGTCAGGGTGAAGAAGCTGAGGAGGTGCTGGCAAACCACACCAGCTATTTCATTACAGAAAGAAAGCCAGCGAGAAGAAGAGGGGTGGGTTCTTTCTTCTCTCTGATCACTAAAGATCAGCATTTTGCAATAGTTACTGCACATTACAAATTACAGCCAGACATGGGTGAGCCCTAGTTACTCAAATTTCAAAGCCTGCACTGGGGAATTCAGAACTGATTCTCGGTCCCTCTAAAGGGCTTTGCCTCATTAGGGGGAAGGTTAGCTAAGGCTACGAGGGTATGGCTTAAAATCTGCAGTCTCCTAAACCATTCCTGGATGCTCCCCAGACCACAGTGGGCAAGAGGAAAGTTCGCAGCCTGCTGTTGGGAGGAAGGAAGGTTCAACCTGTGGCTGACCAGTGCCCAGCCGCTGGAGCCAGCACCCAGCTCTTCCATACTGCCTGGGCCAAGGGAAATCTGCCCAGCTCAAACCACACGGCTCTGTTTGTGAGGGATTTTTTTTTTCTTTTCCTTTTAATCCCATGCTGAAACTTAAATTTCACTACAGAGGCAAAGCTGTCGGTGCCAGGGATGTTTGCAGAGTATATTTTGTCAGTGGAAAGAAGCACTGCACACACACACACACGCACATGACTGCCTAAGCACTCCTCATCCTGCTGCCGCCTCTCCTCTCTCAAGTGGATGCAGGTGGTCACCTTGTTCAGCTCTCCTAAATCCTCCTCACCACCAGCCCAGCTGTATAGTTTAACATTAAACACCCCTCAGTGACAATTCTTTCCCTCTGTTGCCTGTGTGTGTGTGTGTTTTTGTTTTGTTCTTTTGGCGAGGTCCTTTTATTTTGCCTCTCTGTGTTTCAGAGGGCAGGGGCCGTGCTCTTCCCCAGCACAAGTTAACCCCAGGAGCGTGTGCTCCCAGAGTGTGGATGTACATTCACTGATGGAAGTCTTTTCTGTATCTTTCCTTGGTAATAAAAGACTATAATAAAACTGTACCAGGGCAGAAGGCATTACCGAAGTCTGCTAATCAGTCTTACCACACTGATTTTAGTACATTCCAATTCCTAAAGCAGGGAGCAAATGCTGTTTCTAGGACAAGACATTTCCTGTACCTCTCAGCATCTGCGGAGTTCATTTGCAGTCAGAACAATCAAGAGAAGCCAATTCCCAAAATACAAGGGTTTGCTAATATACATCCCCTTTGTTACTGACACTGCAAGGGTGTTGGGGTTCTTTTCCCTGTAAATTTTAAAATGCTCAGAATATGCCAATAAGCAATGAGCCAGTCACGAAGATTATTATTTTTATATAAAACCTCTGTTTCATATAAAACATTGCAGTTTTACAGATTCCACCATTTCAACCACCAGAGAAGAATTTATATGTACCTTTCATACTTCAAATATTTGAGGACTCCAGAAAAGCACAAGGAAGAGAAATTATGCTTAATAATTAGGAGCTGTTGTTTTTTTAAACCAATGTGTCCACTTTTTATTTTATTTTTTTTAATCCAACAGGCAATATATTTGCTGGCATCCCAGAATGCAGTTTTTTGGAATATAAACAGTGGCCTAGATTTACTTTATTATATAAAATCCAAAGCCAGTGGTATTGTAATTCAAAGTAACGGAAATAGTTTTCCATGCATGGAAAAAATGTGAGTGCAGTGGCCTGATCCAACTCCCATTAAACTTCAGTGGGAGCTGGACTGAGCCCAAGATTGGATCAAATGTGTGAGCTGTTCACTCCTGGGATACTCTGTTTCTAACCCAGTAATAAAATTCGCTGTACCTTGGATACATCTGAAAAAGACCTTTCCTCCCACCACCCTCACCTCATGTTCTTGTCCATCCTTACTGCATCAGTGCTTGAAGGTGTCAGCTATTTGTATATGACACCCTCAGGCATTGTTAATGTGTCTAATAGTTCAAAATGACTTCATCTGGCCTTTCTGATAAAGACCACACATTTCAGGGAGTCGCAGCTCTCCTCGCGGTTTGGCACCACAGTTCATCTTGTGGATGTAAACAACTCTGGGAGCCGAACAGTTGGCATTGTTAGGGCTGCTATTCATCTGGGTGTCCCAGGATATGTCCTTCTTTTTCCACCTAAAATGTCTGGATGGAAAAAAAGATGTTTTTTGGCCTTTTGTCCCAGCATTCCAGACCTCTGGCAGCCTGGCTGGAGCCAGCAGTTCCTATTGGACTTGGGACCTTACAGCGATAGGAGAGAAGTGACCATTCGATTTCTTTCCTCCCCCTTTTTCTTCACAAGACCCAGATTTCAGTATTTTAGATTTTCTGGGAATTTTGTATCCAAAAATTTGATCCCACTATATCTTCAAACTTAATTTCAATGGCACTCACACATAAAAGAGCCTCTGTAGGGTGGTAGGAAGTATGAAATGAGAACACAGCCAGATGGGTTTGTTGCAAATCCAGAGGAAGTCAAACGGAAACTTGCAGCAGAACTGCTGCTTTCCTACAGAAAGTTAAAAGGAGTGGATTTTCAGTTGTACTTTGTTTGATGCACAAAGTGATAGAGAGGGGTATGGGGCTGGGAGCTAAGCTGAATTCTGAGCTCTGCCGAGAAACTGCTTTGCAATTTTCATATAGTTACTTAATGTCTTTACATTTTAGCCTCCTTCTGTATAAAATAAGGAGCAGGATACCTCCTTTTTCTGTAAGGCTCTTTGAGAAATAATGACTGAAAAAAGTTTAATTGCAGGCCTAGGTTCTGTGCTCATTAACTCTGGCGGGCAGACAGCTGTACCCCCGTTGTGGGGGGACACTCAGCTGGGCACAAAGAGGCTCAGCAGCACCTTGGGGGTCGGAGGTGATTGCTGGGGGCTCAGCAGGAGCCTCAGAGGGTCTGTAGCAGCAAAGCACAATGCTGGAGGAAGGATTGTGCTACAAAAGAGAGGTCAGCTCAGGGCGTTTATTTATGGGTGTTGAAGATGTTGTAGCTAAAGTAAGGCTTAGGGAGCTCAGGCTGGTTTCTGCCTGCTCAGATTCTGGTTTTGGTTTCATATGGTTGAGATACACAATCTCACACACCATGGGCTGGCACCTGGCTGCCACAGTCCAACCCTGAGCTCACTGCACCTCCAGGCTGATCGAAACGGCCACCCTGGAGTCAAGTAAAACTAAAATACTTTAGGCTTGAAGGCACTGTGCAAATATGCTGTTACTGCAAGTCAGTGAGCATGGGCTCCTAAACGGAGCAGAACAGGATGCAAATCTGTCATCATTTTCCAACTGGCAAGCACTGCCTGAGTTAGAGTGGGAATGAATGAGGCCTTAGTATGCTCTGCTGCAAGGTAAGCTAAGCAGTAGCTGATCCCAGAACAGAAACTTCCAGTTGATTTTAATCGTGCTAAGAAGAAGGTGGCAGGGTTGTGAGAAAATTTAAATGAACCTTTAAACACTGCTGAACTTCAGGCCATTCGACTCAACTGGAAGCTCCCATTCTTTGTCCCCAAAAAGTCTGTGGCTGCTCAGAGCTCAGTGTAACAGAGCAGCTGCTGCCTTTTGTGATTCAGGAAACAGCCACACTGAATCCAGACATGCAGCACTGGTGTTACTTACACCTTCTGTATGGACCAAAGTTTTGTGGCCCTAGCAAAGCAGAAATGGAGCAGATCTTGTTCAGTCATACAAAATCAAACGTGGGAGTCTCTCTCTGTTCACTTGACCCCATCCAGGGAGAAGCCTAGTAGGTTTAAATTACACTGTGGGAGCAATTCCTAATCACCTGTGGCTACAGAAATATAGACAGTATTTTCATCTGCTGACACAGCCACAGAACATCCCAAGGAGACCTTGGGAAATACCTTCCAGTGACTACAGGGCATTTCTCAAATGTCTATCACAAGGCTTTTCCAGAATCAGCTGCTTATATGGTCATTAACTTCCATTTAGCTTTTGTTTAACTACATTTCAGGTTAAATAGTTTCTAGCAGATACTCTATGAAGTCAAGTTCACTGAAGGGCAGGCTCTGAAGGAGCTGTCATAGGACAGACAGAAGATGTGAACATAATACCAGATCCACTTCTCAGAGGCAGACTGGGGCTATGTCTAATCCCTGGGACCCAGAGATGCATCCCCTCTCCTTGGTGCAGATGTGTATCCTGGCCATGTTCTGACTCCTTGGCACCAATACCCTGTGTGCAAGGGCTTATGGATGCAGAGACTGTCGAGTGGGTAGCCTGTCCCAGCTCCAGGCCTTGGGACTGGGCCACATCCTGAGCATACCAGCTCTGAAGTCTAAATATAACCAGCTCGAAGATAAGCAAAGATTAGATTTCCATGCCCAACAGAACATGTGCCAGAAAGGACAAAAAGAACCATGATCAGAAGTTATAAATCCCCAAATAATAATAAACCCCCAGTATGATAACAATGATCACAGCATGCTCACGCCCTCCATCCATCAGTCTTCTTCTGCAAGACCTGAAGATGACACTGTACCCTCTTGTTTCTTAGCTCTGTTTAAATGACAGTTGAAATCTACTTTTTGTTTTTTGCATTAGAATTCAAAAAGGTATGACCTACATGACAGCATTTCCTCGAAGATAGAAAGAGAGAAGGGAGAGCAGACAGGGTCAGGAGTTGTCCCTGTGAGCAGTGATAACATGCAGCAGCCATAAAAAGAACTACTAAATACCACCCTGTGACCATACTTCAGTTGGACACCTGCCCTAAGTGTCCCAGTTACCTCTCCCTGTTACCCACCCAGTGCAGGCTCTGATGTTCCCCCCAGTACTGGCAACAGTTCCAGCTGTTTGGAATGTGGTGGGTGCAGCAGGCACTGGTCTTCAGCAGCTCGACTGGGAGTGTGGTGAGAGTCAGCCCTTGGTGGTTTGGGAGGAGAGGAGGACTCTGATCTTGGCTGGGAGGCAGGGAGGCTGCAGTACCTCCCCCCATGTGGCAGCTGTCCTGGGGAATTGAGAGGGGAGCTGCTCAGGTGTGTCTGCCAGCAGAGGTGAAGCAGTTTAAAGGCTTGCAGCAATAGCACACATCCTGAACAAAAAAGGTCCAGGCTCTTCCTTACCCTAAGGCAGTTTTGTTCTGAATCATCACTTGTCTTATGGCTCTTCCTAGAGTGCCATGTTGCTGTGTCAGCCCTTCACAGGACTCCCGGAGCATGGAGGTCACGCGGGATGGGCAGGATGAGGCATTACCATGCCAGGACAGCACTGCCTTTCAGGGGAGAGAAATTAAAAGATGTGGGGTAGGCCCAGTGCTGGAGCAAATTGTAACCCTGTCTTGTCCACAGCCTCAAGGAACTGTGTAAGTGTTCAGCATCTTCTTGGGCTGAAGAAACATCTGGACCAGCTTTTAGAGTGGCAGCTCTCTGCAGTTCACTGGGATGATTCTGGCCAGTCTCAGTTTCATTTGCCACAGGCAAATTTGTTTTCTCTTGCTTGGGAACAACAGAGTTAACGTGTAATGACCTGCCAACTTCCACAAATCACAGGGCTGTGTATATAGGACAAACATTCTGAGGGAATTAAGGCAATGAACATTTTATTACTGCTACATTTTCTAGGAGCCATCTGTAAACGCCCAGGCTGTACACAACTCTGTTTTTGAAACTGTGTTTTGCTGTGTTACAGAGCACAGCTTTGCTTTTTGATTTCCAGGCTCCTGAACCAGAATAAACTACCCAAATTCCTTTCATTTAATATTCATTGAATCAGTATTCCTATCCCATTTTCCCTCTTAATTGGCTGCGTGCTCATTAAGTTATGGTGACAGGAAATGACAGATGAAAATGACATGCAGCTTTTACATACATTTTTCGTCAACGAAGCTCAAAATATTTGAAAATCATTAACGCCATTTTACAGGAGAAATCCTGAAAGACAGGGCAGGAAATACTTCATCCGACAGGCATGGGGTGGAGCTGGAGCAGCCACTGCAGCTGCTGCTCCCCGTGCTGCTGCCCAACGGCTGCCAAAACACATTTTGATTGATGAGAGCAACCATAAGAACATGTAAGAGTGCAACTGTAATGTTCAGCCACTACCTTGCTCCCTTCACAACAACAACAACTTTAATGAATGTGGGAGATGGGACATATTTTAAAGGAGACAATAGGGAATCATACTTGTTTTAAGGAAAGGGCAGGATGCATTTGTTGTTTGTGGGTATTAGGGATCAAAACAACTCAAATATTAATCTGTAGGGGTAATTTTGCTTCCATTAATTAGCTCATTCACACTCACTGGTTTGAGCTAAAATTTCTGGTCGTGGGGACAAGTATGTTGATTGGCTCAGCAAAGCACGAAAGTACACAGAGCCACACAAATTACAGACAGGCTCTCCAAACCATCCAGTTATTCTCCCTGGCAATTGCTGGGATTGTCCTCTGACAGAGTAGCGCTCCCTTCGTGTTTTGACTGGTCTCACTGTACAACATGCAGGTGTAGGGTTTCCACCATTTTCCCCAAGGACAGTATTTTGGGAGGCGAGATCTCCACGTCACACAGGTTTTCCTGCTGCTCTGCCAACACTTCCCATTCCTTAACAGGGCAAGTTCTTGTTCTCTTTGGTGCTCCCCCTCAGTGCCTCTACACCAGACACAAGCATTAGGGCCCTGTCCCCCAAGCCAGGCTTCCCAGATGCCTCCCACCACACCAGCCCTGGGAACGCTGTCTGGTTCTCACCATCCTTCTGCTCCTGTACCAGCTGTGGCCTCCTCACCCAGTGCCATGCCTGGAGCAGGCAGGTCAGTCCCCAGCCCCATCCAGCAGGGCCTCTTGCCCCTCCTGCCCTGGACACGGGGGATATCCACAGCACAGAGTCACAGAAGCACAGACTGGGTCAGGCTGGAAGGGACCCCAGTGGTCATCGGGTCCCACCCCCCTGCTCAAGCAGGGCCATCCCAGGGCACACGGCACAGGAGTGCATCCAGAGGGTTCTGGAATGTCTCCATAAAGGGAGATCCCACACCCTCTCTGGACATTCTGTCCCAGTGCACAGTGGCTTGAAAAGTAAAGAAGTTCTTCCTCGTATTCAGGTGAAATTTCCTGTGCATCAGTGTCTGCCCATAGCCTCTTGTTCTACTGCTTGGCATCATCGAGAGGAGTCTGGCTCCATCCTCTTGGCACCCCCTTTAGATACTTACGGACATGGATGAGGGCCCCTCCCAATCATCTCTTCTGATGCAAAAAAAAAAAAAAAAATTCAACTGTCATTTAAACAGAGCTAAGAAAAGACATTATAGTTACAGCCTCAGGTCCTGCAGGAGAAGACTGATGGATGGAGGGCATGAGCGTGACATGATCACTGTATTTTAATGGGGATGTTGTTATTGTTATTTGGGGATTTACAACAGCTGATCATGAGTCTTCTTGTCCTTTCTGGTACGTGTTCTGTTGGGCACCTTCCCACAGCGAGCTGTGCTGTGCCTGGGTGGCTCTGGGCCGTTCTGCAGGTGGCCTCTGTCCATGGCAGCGTTGGGTGGGATGGGGTTTCCCGTGACAGGGTGACACTGCTGCCAGCTCAGGGCACCCAGGAAGCGCTGAAAAGGGGAACCCCCTCCAGCCCGGAGGCCATCGCTGGGGGCTGGAAACTCCATTCTTTGCCAAGTCCCTCCATTCTTTGGCCACAACCATCCCATGTAGTGCTACAGGCTGGGGACAGAGTGGATGGAAAGCCCGCTGGGAAAGGACCTGGGAGTGTTGGTCAGCAGCTGGCTGGACATGAGCCAGAGTGTGTCCAGATGGGCAAGGAGGCCAGTGGCATCCTGGCATGTACCAGCAACAAGCAGAGTCTTAAATTGCACCAGCTGAAGGCTCAGCTTGCCCATTAGGAGGAATTTCTTCACAGAAAGGGTGCTTAGACACAGGAATGGGCTGCCCAGGGAGCCGGTGGAGTCACCGTCCCTGGGGTGTTTGGAAGGAGCGGACATGGCCCTGCCACGGTCTGGCTGACACAGTGCTTGGTGTCTGGTCACGGGTCGGACCCGCGGATCCCGGGGTCCTTTCCCCATCGACTCCTCGAACCTGCTCCCGGCAGGGCGGGGGATGAGCCCGGGCCCGGCTCCGCTCTCGGTGCGGCTGCGCGGCCTCGACGCCGCCTCCCTCCGTCCGTGACGGGCCGTGCCGGGCCGGGCCGGGCCCGCTCCGCGTCCTTCCGGCGCCGGGCNGTCCGGGGCGGCGAGCGGAGCCTGCGGGCAGCGAGTTCGCTCTGGGGCACGGCGGAACGCCGGGGGATTGCCCGCTGCTGCAGGAGGCTTTAGGCCAGTGGAGCGCTCTAAGTGGGTCAAGAGCACCGTAAGTGGGTCTTGTTTATAGCGTTCCGTGCACTTGTTGCTTGTCAGGGTAGGGAAATCTGCTGCTGCGCCTGAAATCTTCTTAAAGAGGCAATATAAATAATAATTCCTCACACAATATGTGCACATATTGCACAATATGGGAACCTCTTTTTTTTTGCAAGCAGTGTGTTTTTAAGTGCTTGTATCTATAAACACCGGCATTACCAGCAGCAGATAACGTAATATAAATATTTGATATAAGAGTAACCGCAATTTGGATATTCTCAAGTGGCATCTGAAGAAACTTTTTAAAAAGTTGGTTTGATTTTTTTTTTCCCTGAGAGAATCAGGTATTCATCTCTGGTTTGATTGGGATGAACAACAAAGACGTTTAAACATATGGTAATCGCCTGGAAGACAAAGAAGAGATGACAGCTGTTGTTCTTTACTGGGGTTTTCAAGCAGTGTTAGTTTCTTTTTGTGTTTGTCGTAGCCTTACAAATCAGTTGATTTTGTGGCTTCGGTAGATGTGTGGGCATTTGTTTTGAGAAAACCATTAATATTAAATTATAAGTTTTCCTTGTCGTACGGGCTTTGTCACTCTGTGTATGTAAACCATCATGCACTTGTCACGTAGCAGAAAAGCTTTTAGATCTTGCCCTTTGGTTAAGGAAACTTTGCGTTCTTCATGCAGCATTGAAGTTTGCAGGCAGTTGAATTGCCTTGTGTATCACAACCATGTTGTGTATTTTTAAACATGGATTGAGTTTTGTGGAACTGGCCAGGCCCTGTAGGCAAACCCTTCTCGGCATAATCTCATTTCTGGAGTTGATGTCTTGGAGTGTAATTTAAACTCTTGTTTTCACTCCCTTGCTGTAGTCAGTGTTGCGGAGTATTGAATTTCTGGCCCCATCCTGGCTCTGGTCTTCACAGATCTGTTCTGGAAGTCAGTGAAGAGCTGTGTGCTGCACTTCACTCTCAGTATTGTTGTAAAAATCCTCAGCTTTCAGAGCCCTTTTTGTGGTATTTCAATGTGGAGGTGCTTATTTGCTGCAGAACCTTAGAGAGACTACATCACATTGGTGGTAGCTGCTGTAAGAGAGAGAAACACGTTTGTGATCAACAGAAGTAGGTGTTGTGTCATGGAATTAGGGGTGCAACACAATCATAAAACCTGGCCAGTTTTCCTTGTTGTCTTTGGCTATGACCTAGTCTTGTTTATAGGAGAGAGGAAGTTTCTGCTTCGAGTTTGTTTTTTTTTCTTTTCCTGCAGGGTTGCAAGCCAGTTGCAGTTACAAAGATTTTGTGCTGTGGTTCTTGCATTGTAGGGATAACTTATAAATAATGTGTAAACTTCATCTATTCTGTGTCTCTTAAACCTATATGAACACTATAAGTGTGTGTTAGTAGGCAACTTAGAAAGAAGGTCATTGTTGTGTTGGAAGTGTAAGATTAGTTGATAAAATACAGAAATGATTCCCTTGTCTGAGCTGACAACTAAATATGGTTGTGAATAAGGTTGCTGGCAGCTTTGCTGTGCAAGCCATGGAGGATAGTTGCTAATGTGGAAAACTGAATCAGAATAAGTGATGGAGGAGCTAAAAGCTGCATCCCAGCTCAGCCCAGGTTTTCAAAATGATGCTTTCTGTGTGTAAATCAGATAGGAAAACATAACGTGGTGTGAGGGACAAGAGTGTATTTTTGGCTTCTTCAAGCAAAACCTTTCATGGTGAAAATTTCTTCAAGAGATTCTTATATGTATATTTTCAAGTGTAAACTTAAAATGCAATGGGTATAGGAGCTTAAATTGTCTTCAAGAGACAAGAGAGCCAGACCCACGGGGCTTTCCACCATCCCCCGTATCCCGGTCTTTGCCTGGTGGACTTGCATCAGTGCTGTTGAACTGGTGATACTGCCACGAATTTGTCCAAGTGGCTAGTGACCAGTGGTTTTGGCAATGTGGGTGATTCAGACTGGAAGGCTGACTCCTGGACACACAGGATTAAAAGGCTGGGCTTTGGAAAGCCTGTGCTTGCTCTAGGCAAGCGTTTCTGTAGATCTGCAGTGAAGGAAAGTTAATGGGAATTGGCAGGGCATGTAATGCCAGTGATTTTACTGCTTGGATCTCTGCTCTTATCTCATGTCTTCAGTTGCATGTTCGAGGAGCTGTGTCAGACATTCATGTACGAAAGATACTCAATATTAGGCACTAAAATTTTTGCAAGTTTTACAGGTTTTGGATTGCATAACCATGTTGTCCAAGGCACTGTGCAAAGCGACAAGGCTTGCTTTCGTCAGTGGAGATGCTGTTTGTGCATGAGGAAAATCTTGATAAGGAAACTTCAGGAGGTCGTTGGATTATTATGACATCAGCAATTCAAATCTTCGAACAGAAGTAGTTCTGAAATGGAAATAGCAGTTTTGAGTATTTATGATTTGAAAGTGTCTGTCTGAGTCATTCAGTGAATTTTCTGACAGACGGTGTTGGTAGATTTGAAAAGACGTTACACAAGATAATGGTGGTGATTATGAAAAAGTATTTGGGACAGTGTTTAAGGGGAGGACTCTTATTTTAGACTATTGTTTTCTGATAGAACTTGTTTTAAATGCCTTGTCTTTTTACAAGACATTGTATTTCAGCTGGTTGTGCTTAACAGGGTGACTGTCTGCCTCTGCTTTTTAAAGCACTCTGTTTGTCAAGAAAAGTTTAACAAAGAAACTGGTTTTTGAAAATTAAGACTATGGAAACAAATAAGAGGCTAGTTCTGATTCTTCAGGAAACTGATTTCCAAAAACATTTTTAACTTTCATTTGTTTATTTGAATATGCTCCTACTGCTGGAACATTTGACTTTTGAAGTAGGGTGCTGCAGATCAATGTGTAAACTAATAAGAAGCAGGAGGTGAGTTGTTTTCACATAGTTTCTGTTACAGAGCTTTGAAGAGAACAATCCCCTTGCCTTTTGTGTTGTGGAGTGAGAGGTTCAGGCTTTTACCATCATGTAACTGTAAAACTCAGCTTGCCCAGTGATTACATGTGTTTCTGGAAAGTTTGTCCCAATGGTTTGACATAAAAACATAACCTTAGTCCAGTTTGAAGATGAACCTCAAGGTTTCCTCTCAGGACAGGGTGACAGGCGTTCTGTTTCCAGAGGCTGTTCACCACAATGGGATGTGGCAGCTGGTGTGGTGATAGGCAGGCAGCCTCTCTCAGGAAAGGACATGCCACACAGCTTATGCTGTTGCTGCTTGATTTGAGAAATAGCAAAGAACTTGAAGTTAAGGTGCTTAGAAATTGAAAAGCAAATATTGTATGTCTAAATAGCATTTTCCTTTCTGATGTAACGTGATTACTTGTGTATTCTGGAGTTGCAGGTCTCCACTGCTCTGTTGGTGGAGGAGAGGGTCTGTTTTTCTGACCAGGAAATGCAGGGACATCTCAGGGCTGTCTTGTGGTTAAATTGACTGCAGAAAGGTGTCTTCAAATGTATAAGTGGATATAAATTTCACAGGACACGTAACTGTCAGTGTAGAAAAATTTGCTGCATGGTTCAGATGGATTTCAATAGCTGTGAAAACGCAGTGGAGTCTGCTGGGATGTGCCAGCTGCTGTAGCACTCTGTGAACAGGACTAATTAAGCCCTTGTGAGAACAGAAAATAGTCAGGCACTATTTACAGGAGGAAAGTGTTGGAACAGGCAAAGCCATAATCATTGGCTCTGAGGTTCCTTTAGACAGCAGGAGGCAAGAGAGCAGACAATTTACTTGCAGAATGGGCTGAAAGTCGTATCTGAATACTCAAAGTGGGTATTTCAGTGTTCTGCCAGCACATCTAAGTGCACTGCAAATTTCTGGTGAGACCTGCTACAGGAAAGGCTACTTCCTGGTTTTTGACCTGCTTATTCTCTTGCTTCTGCTAGTATTTTATCTCAAAATGCTAAACATTCATGTTTCTCACCTAATGGGGAAAACCAAACTTACACCAGATATAGATGTCATAATGTTACAGTGTTGCCTGCATTTGAACAGGTCCTGTAAGAGTCTGTCTGCCAGAGTGAATGGTTGTTTTTCTAAGGGTGTCTGTGATCATCTGCATATATTCTAAGATAAGGTGTCACTAGGCTGCTTTATCACAGGCACACCAAAGCCGTTTTTCATATCTGTTCATCCAATTTCCCTCCTTCTCTTCGTATCCAAATTAAATGCTCTTTTCCCCTAACATGTTTGGTTCCATCTGCTTAGAGGATTGCAGAGACTGCCATTCCTTGTTTGAAGCCAAGGTCAATTGTGCTGCTCTGTTTAGGTCTAGAGGATGACAATTTATGTGCTGTGGAATTTTTTACATCACTGGATGTGTTAAGCAGTCCTACAAGTTCTAGATAAGGGTCATTTTGCTGGTAGGAGCCTTTAGTGGGCTTTTCTCTGTTTTAATGACAGCATTCTGGCAAGGTTCCTGTTTTAGCTCCTTACTGATGGATGCTTTTATTACTTGTCAAGTTTGATTTTTCTCAAAATGTTGTCATAAGTGCGTGTTAGTAAATTGGATGTTTATGGATATTTGAGTAACAGGGTGTTCCTGAAGGGATCGAGCCATGGGCCTTCCTTCTATATGAAATGCTTTCTTCATGTAATTCTGCAGACTTCATTAAAGGCACTTACTTGTGCTCCTTTGGCTTCTTGTGCAAACTACATGGTAAGTGATACTAGATTTTGGGAGGTGTAACCATGATAAGGACTTCAAGATCATATATGTCTGTACATTGTTTCCGGTTTTTGTAAAATGCAGAACTTGTGATGGAAATGAGATAGTTGAATAGAAGCAGTAAAGGCTGTCTTTTGAGAGCAAATACCAACTCTGCCTTCTTAGATTAAATCTGAATGGTAAAATTCCTTTAGCTGGTGGTAAAACTCCATAAGTTAATCTTTAACTCTTGCTTGTACTGGGAACATGCAAGCAGTGGGACAGCAGCGGTGGGAGCTGTTTGACAAAGCCATGCAGTGCAAAGAGAGGTATAGCTGAGACTGACTGTATCTCAGTCCTGAGAGTCCTGGCAGGCTTTTAGCTGCAGGGAGAGGGATTTTAGCACTTGGAACAAGGACTTAGGAAGTGGCTGGCTGGTGGGACTTGGGATGAGGAGTCACATGCATTTCAGCATCTCTCAGCTGACAGCTTAGGTATGCTGTTGTCATGAAGAACTCTGCACTGCATTTCCTGGTGGGCTGCTCCTGAGACTGAGCAGTTGCCATTCCCTGGTGTAAACTGAAGGACTTACCTTTTCTGTTTTCTTTCCTAATGCTTTAATTTGTGTGTTGGTCTCCATGGCTGGTGGAATTTGTGGGCATGTGATACTTAAACAAATACAAAAGCTGTGGAGGTAAGTTAGTGGTGGAATGTGGTGCTTTCAGACATTATGAGATGATACAGCCAATTTGCTCATGAAGAACGATGTGCTTTGCAAACTGTGTTAAGAATTATTTGTGTCTGTGTATTCCCTAGAATGGCATATGGCATTGCAAGGCTGGTCACGGTAATGTTCTGCTGTTCTCAGTATTAATCTTTTAGGCGAATAGTTTTTTGTTTTAATGGAACATGACTGTAGAAATAAAAGTAAGAGCCTATTCATAATTTTTATTAAAGTAGCTATGTGACAAAGCGCCAGCTATTGGCTTTCTGCCTGCTGTACCTTCAGTGGGGGACAAAATGGATTATTTTCTGAGGTGAGTGTTCTGAGAGTTGAGAAAAGCATAACAAAGTCAACAAAAGCTTTACTTAGTGGTTTTCTGACCTTTACGTATTCCAAGCTAGAAGGAGGATGCTGAAAAAGTCCTCTGTCATGGTTATCTTAATGTCCATGGTTAAGTGCAACTGCTCTTTGACTTCCTACTCTGTGACATTTTAATAATTGGCAACCATGTGAAATCTACAGTGTTACAGAAATAGTTCAATAATAGATGTCTTATAAAAATCCTTTCCCTTTTACGAGCTTCACTAATGCAGGGAAGGAAGTTGCTAGGTAGCTTAGACTTGATTTGTAAGGTATTTCTCAAGGGGCAATTTTCAAATACATTTTTGGTATAGAAGAGGAATACAAAATTTAAATATAAATACGATATTACTTAAATATATACCAATTATTTGTTCTCTTTTTAGATCATTCCCCAGAAACACAGAGTATAATTTGCTGAAGTCTCCTTTCTCCCTATTAGGATTTTTCATAGGTGTTTTTTCTGGCATTCTTATATCAACTAGGACTGTAAAGAAAGAAGGTCAGTAATAAAATGTTAAAACTTGCTGGGTTACAGAAGAAATCTTTGATTCAGTGAGAAGTGACTTGTTGCTAAAATAACTGAGGGAGTGTGTCTATTGGTTTTGGTTGCTTTGTCTGTAAAACTCTTCTAATTTGGCCTTGTACCTATGCTCTAGGTTATAAGGGTGGGATGTATTCTGCCTTGAAGGCAAAGTCAATTTCAAGTTACTTGTCCTTGATGGACAGCAAGAGAAGCTGACCAAGTTTCAGGGCCCTGGCATGAATGTTTGTGTCCCAAACATCGGAGCAGCGCGTGATGCTGTTGAAAATGCCAGTTGTGACAGCTGATTTGGAAGGGCTCCAGGGTACGGGTCAGTGTGGGGAAAGGGAGATGATGCACAAGGCTGTTGGAGATGATACTCCACAATCTCAAACACTCAGATAAGGTCAGGGTTGATGTAGCAGTACAGCTCTGCGGGACTGTGGGTAACCAGGGCACGCGATGGGTTGGGAGCAGCAGAATTAAAATGCTGTTGGAAAGGTGGCACAAGATGCTCTCAGAAGCACATCAGTTTTTCATTCCTTCGTGTAAGCCCTTTCCAGCTGACTTTTTCTGTATGGGTTAAGTGGATCAAACAGCCCCTTGTTGCACATCACAGTAAAGGCATTGTGAGAAACAAAGCATGATCGCAGAACCCATGACTGTTTTCCTCTGAAAACTCATGTCTTGGCTCTGCTTCAATAGTTCATTATTATCCAAGTGCCTGAGGGCTTATCTGCCTGCAGGACTCACATGAGTGTTTTCTGTAGGCTAAGGCCATCCTTGAAAAAGCACAATTGCACATTCCTGTTCTTTTAGCAGTAAGTGTGATGTGTCCAGTAGTTCTTGTACTGCCACCTGAAATCACATTACATTTTGAGAGATGATCACAACATGATCACACAGATGATTTAGAAATTAAAACTTCCTTAAAGCTCAGTGCGTCCTTCTTGAAGATCCTGTTTTGAGGTAACACTTTCTCATTTCAAGCTGAAGGGACTCGTGAATTGGACAGTAATGGAAATAATGTCTTTGTAATAAATGAACAGTTCATAAGCGTGTTATTTGTTACAACAAATCGGAGTCACAGGTAACACTGGTGGTATTTGGTGTTGACCAAAGCACAGTTGCATAATTCCTGTCGTCCAATGACATTTAGTCATGCTAATGATGGAGCAATTGAGAATTACTGGCACTTAAAATTAATTACTAGGCAAACATAAAAAGGAAAGGTGGGGAATATACTCATTACTGCTGCTTGCATCCGAGACTGCTTCTTCAGGGGACGTGACAGGTAATAGACCAGCACCAATATGTTGTGCTGGTTGTGGTGATCCAGGTGCTAAGCAAACATGCAGGATGTGTATGTTAAAACTGCTTCTCTTCAGGGATTGCCCAACAGTCTTTATTCATCTTTGAACTTTTGGGTTGTTTGTACTGAAATCTTGGATCGTCTGGTAAGTTGTCTAGAGAATTGATTATATCAGGAAGCAAGTGGTCTGCTAGTGAAAACCAGTTCTGCTTTCTGTTGGGAATGTTGAATAAGGAAGCCATGCAGCTGGGGAGGTTTTAAACTTTTGGATGTAAGACTTTGTATGGAAATATTACCAGCACCTACTGTACCTAATGTAGTATGTGTAATGTTGGAGCCAGATTTTCTGTCTTGTGTACTCCTTGCAGTATGGATGAAGTAGGTTGTATAAATTACAAGCCTTCCCTCCTCCACTGGAGTGCAATGAATGTCAGATTGAAGCTGTCATGCTGGTGCTTTACAACTCCAGCGACACAGGATCCTAAGATAAACTCAGCCTTCTTTTAGGGAAATTTTTAGGCTTTAACAACAAGCCATGAAGTGAAGCAGAGAAAATGGAAATGGATTACAGGAAAAGTCTTCTGTGTTCCTTGCTGTTTTTCATGCTGTAATATTTATGTCATAGAGGATCTCTCCAAGGCTCTGATTTCAAACTCCCATGTGGACCAAAAGCAACATTTTATATGGCTTGACAAAGGTCCCTTTTCACTAACTTAAGTGACCTGAGGCAGATTAACATGCAGATTAATGTATTTGACAGTAATAAATCAGCTTTAACAAGTACTGGGGCAGAGATTTGTTTGGCAGAGAGTTTGGATAAGATACGGTATCTGGAGTTAAGTTGAATGTTTTGTAGAGAATGATATAGTGGAGATGGTTGAAAATTTCCTGCTTTCCTTGGTTTTGAGCTGATCCATCTTTATGCAATTTAGGTGTAACTGTGTGGAGTTTTAAGTCAAAGTTATCTGGGTGAGTGAGCCTACAAAAATGGAGGGATGTTAATTTAGAGGAATGCATGCATTTTGTCATCCAGTGTGATGTAGATGTTTACAAGCTGCTGTGTAGGATATGGGCTCTTTGGATTTTTTTCTCCCTCTCTATGTAATTTATTATCTAGTTTTTAGCTTTCTTGGAGAAACAGCCTTCATGTTGATTACACATCATTCTTGTAGGAATCTTGGACTGTAACCTTTCCAAGCTTGAATACAAACATCAAGAACCAGTGAGGAATTAGAGGTGAGAGAAATTGATCAGTGCTTCCTCATATGTAGCACAACTGTTTGTCAGAGAGCAGTAACAAATTAGAGCTAGGAGTACTTGCTGTGTTGGGGAAAATGATTGCAGTGGTTAAGATTACTGCTGTGTGTTACTCCATGTGGAAGGTACAAGATCTGTTTGTTTTGTTGTTCTGTGTTGTATTTCTCAGAAATTTCAATGTTTCTGCAACAAGGGGACAGCGTGACAAGTGGGGCTTCCAGATTGGAGTTGATTGTTGAGGTGAGGTGTGGGAGAATATAAACCAGTCAGACAGGACTGGAAGATGTCATTCTTTTCCCCTTCAGGAGGAAAACTGTAGCAAGAAATCAAGTAATTAATAGGATTGGGGTTTTTTTTAAGCGTTTGTTTTGTTTATTTTTCAGTTTTGTGAGTTTGGGGGGGGGGGGTTTATGCATGGAGTTGGGTATTTTTACTTAGTTTTTTCCTTTCCATTTGCTCTTACTGTTCTGACTTTTGCCAGTGGAAATCAGTGACATCAAATTGCTGTGTGACAGTTTAAACACTATCCCTGAAAGAAGTTAAAAATCACGGTTAATAGATTAGATAAAATCTGCATGTAAGAACAAAAACTGGGGCACATTGAGTGCTTTGATTTGTTTAAGTCTCTGGAAAAAAGCAAGTTAATTCCATCGAAACTTGAAATTCCAGGACAGCTATAACATAAACTAGTAAAACTTCCTCTGGCTCAGGATTCTGCTTTCATTGTGGAGGTGCTGCTTAGGCTTCTGCCCCCTGAGACCCTCTGGGCACCCTCTTGTGTGCAGTCCCAGCAGGACATCTGTGGGATATCCAGCCGTGTGCCTCCAAGCCCTGCTGCTGAAACATCTTCTATGTTCTTGTGCTTCGCTTGCTGAGTTTTCTTGTCCCTGCGTGTCAGCCATGCACAGTGACAAGACCTCCCTGAAGGAGAGAGACCAAGAAGCTGTGGGCTGGTTGTGCTCAGCGGGCTGTGTGTGTGTCTCTGGAGCCGAGGTGGTGGGGAGTGTGAGAGTTGTGCTGTTCACGGCACGGTGCACTTGATGTGTGCCTGGCTGCGGGGTGAGATCCCGGCGTGCGTGTGCCAAATGTGCCGCCTTGCAGCACCTCTCACGGAGCTTTCACTGTGCTCTGGCCCTGACCTTCCCTGTTACACCCTCTGAGTCTGCAGCCTGGCCAAGTTGCAGGACCACCTACCAGTCCCAGCCAGGCTGACCATTCAGGGGAGAAGGGGGAAACTTGGCAGCCGTAGGGTTTTGCTGTCCCCTTGTCCTCTTATGTAAGTCACTGGCCAGAGCCTCTCAGGGTAGTGCCTGCTGCCTTCTTGGATGCCTTTGGGGAGCTGTTTATATTCTTAGGGTGCTTTTCCTGGTGTCCTTAGGAAATTTTCTGTTTCAACCCTCATCCTTTCTCCTATGGAGTTTTTTGTTTTCTGTCTCATAATAATTTTACTTCCTTCCTGTTTTGTTTTGTTTCTATGCATTAGGCCCTTTCCTGTCCTTCCTCAGAGAGAACTCTTTTAGTGAGTTTTTAGTGAGGATGTCCATCCCCTGAGGAAGAAAATAGCTTCAAACCATGAATGTGCAAGCTACATAACATAAATGTGCACTGGTATTCTTGAACTAAAGGTGGCTTCATGTGCTTAAGACCCTTTCATGGATTTACCCTGTATATTTGTCCATTTTCAATGTGAATCCTCATCCTGTAGCAAGGAGTTCCAAAGTTTACCTATTGCTCCATCAAAAATGACTTTTTTTTGTTTGAGATCGCCTAAGCTGATCTGTTAACTCTGTGTAACCTTACCTTGGTTGATGGGTTGGTATCTTCACTTTTTCTTCTTGTTTGGGTTGGTGGTGGTGTTGTAGATTTGAAGATTAGGAACCCTTGTGCTGTGTTGAAATCTTAACTGTAATTTTGAGTGGTCACCTCTGGTTTTACATAAAGCTTTCTTTCCTATCACAAAGAAAACCTTCACTCAAATAATTCAGTGAATGTGTAAAACGTGATGTAAAACTTACAAACTATTACAGATTAACTAGCACATATTAAAAGTAGATACCAGATTTTGTATTTCATAAATGTAAGGCTTGTTTCGCTTCTTACTTGTTTACTTAACTATAGCTGCTTGCTTATCTATGTAGGTCAGGACTTGCCTGGTTATCTGGGCAGGTCAGTGGTCCTCCAAGGTTTTCCTTCTGCTTTTTCTGATATATTAAATTCAGGGCACTGGTTATTGACTTCCCTTAGGACTTACAGCCTGTCAGTGTCTACTTTTTTTTTCCAAAACCATGTCTGCCACTACTGTGCTGTCAATAGTGGAAGAACCTTTCATGCTTTCCATAATAGTGTACCTGGGGATACAAGTGGGTAAGGAGGTGGTTTTGCTCTGTTCACATCTGACCCCCTGTATGGAGTTCTCAGCTGCAGAACTCAGCTGAGTTCATCTTTGGCATACCAATCAGTGGCTGGCTTCTATAGGTAGAAGTCTCTGCTGAGAAGCTTGGCCTGTGTCTTCTGTCTGGCTGTGCACATCAGGTGAATCTAAAGAGGTGTGTTGCATCTTGGTCACAACCGTGGATATTCTAGTTTGTCTTCACATCGAAATTATATTTATTTGGTAGCTTATTTTTCTTACAGAGAGAGAACAAACTTATCGTGGAATGAGATCCTTGATTTGCTAACTCCATTGACAGTAGGTGTTGTGTCAGCCTCAGGTATTTCTTTCTTCTTTCCAGAACAGTTTATCTGTCTACTTCTTGTTGCAGTTGGGCTAGGGCAAGAGTACCTTCAGTAAGTACTTGAAAACTAGGACAAATAACTATTCAGTAGTTTGCTGACCCAGTTCTTGCTTTCTGCTTGTGTTCCTCCTGTCTGGGCCCTTGTCCAGGAAATCAACTGAAATTCCTGCCCTTCCTACTCTCAAGATCGTGAAGGCTTATTGACTTGGCCATGTTTCTTTCCTGTTCTTAGGGTTTCTTAAAGAAATGGAATGTCCTGTGTGATGTGTGCAGATTCTTTCTGCAAACAGAAAGCACAGACAGTGCCTGGCTCACTGTTCTGTGTTTAGGTGCTGCTGCAGGAGCGTGTGTTTGTGTATGAAAGGCCCTTAAGATACAGAACAACACTGACAGGTCACCCCAGCAGAGTTCCCTCTCTGGGCAGAGAATGTTACCAGTTCAGGTGGCCCTGGGGCTGTTTTTTCCTGGGGCTGTTTCAGACCTTGTTATTCTATTGTAGTTTTCCTGTAACGCTTTAAAGACAACAATGGATGGAGTCTTGCATTCCTTCTCCTTTGTTGTTCTTATTTATGGTGAAGAGGAAGTACCCCTTGTGCATGTGTCTATTTATAAAAGTAACATGCATGCAAATAAGGCCAAGAATTTATTGTTGGTACAATGGAAATCTTAATGTGTGACTCAATTTTTCTTTACGAACTTCTCGCTAATGATTCTAAGAAGAATGTGGCAGTTACGTACATGAAAATATTGCCAAACACAGCTAAAATTGTAACACATGGACTTTTTGGTTTCCGTCTCTTCTCTGTGATTTGTTTTCACCCTTCCATTGCTGCTCTGGGTCTTTATGTCAGCAGCTTTGGACTGCTGGAAAAGGGTGATGGAGGCTGTCAGCCCTAGGAGTCATTTGTTGGGAGAGGTGTGATGTTGATGTTGCCTCTGTCTTCTTCCTCCCTCCAGGATCCACTTGAGTTTCCTTAGTATCTTTTTTAATATGCTTTTATTCTTCTTTTCTTTCTTTAGTGGTCTAAGGCTCCAGGTTATGTCTGAATTTACTATACATGATGCCCTTTATGTATGTTAGCTACAATTTCTTTGTTACCCCTAAAGCCAGGTTTTCCAGCTACAGGTCTGCATTTTTAACTATCCATTAAGGAGATCTTCAGCTATCTGTGGGGTCTCCATGTGGCAAGGCTGTGTCCTGTCTCATATCCCTGTACTCCTGCATGCTGCCTCTCCACTGTTGTCGTGCTAGGCTGGTATTTCTCAACACCACTGTAAATTCCTCTTCCTGTGGAGTGCAACTAGAGGTTGTATCACACCAAGGTAAGCAAAAGTAAATGGCATCTGGGCAGTTAGGAGAGCTGCTGTCACAGCTGAACTGCATGAAAGCTGAGGTTGTGGCAGAGGAAGCCTGATAAACCTCAGTGCTGGCACTGGCACTGCTGCGTGTACAGGACTGGCACAGTTGTGATTTTCCCCAGATCCCTGCATGTCACTTGCAAGTCTAGGAAGGGTGTTGCAGACCCTCTTATGACTCCAGGCTCTGGAGCAGGAGTAAATGATCCTGGATAAATCCTATCTTTTGTATCTTACCTTGCCTTGTGGGGATGATCTGTGTAGGTGTGAGGGTAGCCAGCAGTGCTTAACTGTGATACATCCATCATTGCTTTCTGTAAATGCTGCACATACTGCTGCATTTCCTTTTGTGAATTTCATAATTAGAGTAAATGCTGTGTTTTACCCATGGTAAAGGCAACCTGGGTGTCCAACTTTTTCTGTGTATGTGAAATTTAGCCTTTATTCCTGTTTTGTAATAAGAGATTTTTGTAAGTATGAACATTGTCTCTGTTTCCCTCGAGGAATTCTTTGCTTCATCTGCTGTTGTTGGTATTCTATGTTATAAATTATCTTCTGTGAATAGTTTGACAGAAAAAAATAATCTTTATTTTCTTGTAATTGTCATTAATCCAATGTTGCGGCCAGTCCTCATTGTACTTAGCAAGCAGTGTAGCTCTGTTACTACAGAGGGTGGATGGAAATGACATGCTTCAAGGTAGGGACACAATCTTTTTTTGCACTGAAAGTATCTAGAAGGTAAGTGCTCCTTATCGCCCAGGTCATTTACAGTGGTTTTTTTCCTCAACTCCTTTGTGTGTTTGGGGGGCTTTTCTGGTTTTGAGGGGTTTTTTGAGTTGAAAGAGATGTGGATTTCACACACACACACACCCCCGTCACCCACCATGGTTATCTGAATGCACCAGTAAATGGTGCTAAGTCGTGGAAAACATCTAACGTGTATATTCACAAAACGCTTCCTGATTACTTGTAAATGAACATGAAGCATGTTTATCATCTTAAACTGTTTCAGACTTAGAATTTACACTGGTACAGCTGTACCACAGACTGCAGCAAAAACCTCTGTGGGGAACACAGTGGTACTAGCCAAAAGTATTTTGGTCAAACAAACCACAGCAAGATGATGTTATGTGTGAGTGTCTTGGTCTAGGACCTGCAGATGTGTTTTGAGTTCAAGCTACATCCCCACTTCATTTTAGGAGTATTCTCATAAGTAGACTGTGGGTGTTTTGAAATCTCTCCTTAGTCATAGGACAGTTGAAAGTAAAAGATTAACTTAACATTTCTACTTTTAAATTGCATCAGTGATGCCTTATGATATCGGTGTCCTTGCCTTGTTTCAGAAGTCAAGATGATTTTGAACTATGTTACCACAAAAGAAATTGGTGTCTGAAGGACTGGCACTAAATGTAGGGTAGACTAAATGCTCACATCAGCTTTTCTTAACTCTCAGTAATATTTATCTTTTAAAACCTCAATTATTCTCTGGCTATTGCATTAAGGAAGTTAAAGTAAGTAATTAATAAGTAGCTTTACCTGGTTGTATGTGGAACTTCAGCCACTTGATTAAATCTGCTTCTAATTGGCATAAATTAGGTGCAGTCTAGTTATGGAGGATCTGCTTTTTTTCCTTGAATTTTGGTGGTTAAGAAGGAATCTGAAAGATTATACACCACTTCTTTGATCCTAGACTGATACAGTTCTGTGGATGTGGATGTTATTTCCAAAATGTTCTTGTAGAATTTTTGCTACAGAAAAGTAGCAACTTTTTAGTTGCCTGACTTGTGGCCAAACAACATTACGGCTTTTGAGGAGAGGAGTATGTGCTGCTTTCAGCTGAAGAAATGCCATTGCTGAGGGCAGCTGAAGCACTGACTTTGCTTTGTTCTTATCTTTTTACTAATATGGGAATGCAGCTATTCCACAGACCAAACCTGTCAGACACAAAACAAAACACTGATGAGCAAGCTCACAACCTCGTGTGTAAAGCTTATCGAGATTATCAGTAAAATTAGAGAGCAGGTGCTTCCAAAAACTGGGAAGAGTGTCAGCTTTTTACAGCCTGGCCTCTGAATGCTGTGAGCTCCATTAAAATTAGTGACCCTGGTAAAGTGTCTGGTTTGCTGTGCCAGGTGTGCTGTGCCCCTGGTCAGCAGGTCATAATAAAGGCCATGGTGTGTACATACACTGCAATAAAAGGCCAGGGCCAGCAGACAACTGCCAGTTTTTCATAGGTTAGGAAAACTCTGCCTATAACATAGGTGGAGTTAAAGCTTTGGGGGTGGGGTGCTGCCCTTTGTCACCTTGTCCACGCTGCCTCCCGCCAGTGCACTGAGTGTGACAGCGTTTGCGTCTTGATGATCTCATGGTGATCTCATTCCCCTCCCCGGGTTAATGGTTTTCCACACTGTCACCTGGAAGGGCTTGTGACAGATACCAGAGTGCCTCTGGGGTGGGCAGCTGTGACAGGTGGAGCTGTTCATTGCCCAAACAGGGCAAAGTGGAGCTGCCCCCTCTGGGCACCAGCCAGGCCTTAAATCTGCACAGTGATGGCATCTAAATAAAGAGATCTCCGAGCAGACCAGTGGGGAGCACTGAAGGCAGCTGTCCTGGTGATTTGCTGTTGGAACTTTGCAGCCTGAAACGTGTGTATTCCTCTTTGGTTTTAAAAGCAGGGCTGAAGTGGTTGTTTATATACAATTGCTCCAGGCCTTGGAGCATTTTCTTGGTATGTAAAAGATCTTGATTCAGTCTTTAGAGACTGAAACACGGGCTTCCTAGGAGGAAGGGTAGGGGAATACTTGCCTCTGGATTGCTGCTGTCTTGGTGCCCCTCACATTCCCAAGCAAAGATTCTCTCTGTAGAGGGGTTAAAGGCATGTAACCTCAGTTTCATGGCCTAGCTCTGTATTTTAGTGCCAAATACTTTGGTTTTTTCATCTTCACCCCACAGTTCTGTGAACTGGATGTCCTTGAGGCAGTATCTAAAAGTATGTATTCCAAATTTTCACTTAAGAGGAAACTGATGTTTAATTTCAGTCTTTTACTTTTAGGCAGTCTGTGATCCCAAGTGTTACTAACATAAAAGAACTGCATCTTTCTGTTGTTGCCAGCCATGAAGCAAGTTGGTGTGAGTAGCATGCCATAGAAATAAATTCATAAAAGGACAAAAGATGGAATGTTTTCACTTGGAGAAACTGAGCCATTTAATGAAAAATGAGCCAAAAGCAAGTTTTCCAGGTCTGGGCTGTGGATATTTGTGGAATGTAATGTGAACAGAACTTGAACTTCTGTTGTTAGTTTTGTACTGCTTTTGTGACAATTCACTTGGGTTTGGTTTATTGAAGAGCTGAAGGGATTTACAGCAGTCATCCAGCCTGCAAGGACCGGACATTGTGCTCTGGGGGTGGGCCAACCTCTGACATAACTCTTAACCCAGTTACAAAACTGGGGTCCAATTTGCAGTACAAATTGGACAAATGTAACAATGTAATGGGATCCTCTGAAATGGAAGCATTTCGATAATGCGGGCAGGCTGCTGGCTTGTTCCCTTTCTTTGCATCGCAGTGCATCAGAATGTGCCTGATTGTTTGCCTCTGCAGCCTGCTGTGAAATAGCTCAGGCTGAAGGGCCAGTGACAGTTTACACGTTACAAAGACAGCTTTTTGGCCACTGACCCTCTGCAGGAGTCTAATCTTTGTTTTGTAGATGCCTCTTTATCTAGGGAAATTACATCCAGAAAAGAGGTGTTGGATTACTTCCTCATTGTTCCTCATTGTTAAAGATGACCTCCAAAGAATTTTTACTGCCCGATTCCTACTTTTCCTTTAGGGTACATTGAGAAAACAAAGTCTTCTGTGAGAATTTCCTTCTCCTCCTGTTCATACATAGGCTTGTTTGCTTTGTTTTTGGCTGTAGCTTTAGAGAATATTTGGAATGTTAACTGTGAATGTTTAACTCCTGAATTCAAAAAGATGGCTCAATGGTTACAAGACTGTTAAATTAAAAAGAAAAAAAGATAAAAATCCCGTATTTCAAATTGTCACTACTATACTATTTGTGAGGGGCTACTTGAGACAGAACCTCCCTACCAGAAGATAGTAGTAGAAATACAATGTGCCAAGAAAACTGCATTTCAATCAATATACCTTTTTTTTCACTCCAGGTAGCCAGAATCAACTGTTTCATAGGCACAAAATTCCCCATTGCCCCATGTGAGCTGTGTTCTTATCCCTGTCAGTCTGTCCATGGGTTGTAGTGGAAGTGCTCTGCCATTCCATACCTGTGCTGACAGTTCTGGGAATGGAATTGTGCCTGTTCTGTTCCCGAGGCCTTGCCTAAATATCTTGGGATTTGGTAAATTCTCAGTGTTCAGTCAGCTTTGCCATTCCACTGGCACGGCTGTAGCTGTCATGGCACATGGACACAGGCAAGGCTAAGTCTGTAGATTGATACAGCATCTCTTACAAAATTTTTTGGGCACTCAAGCTCTTCATTAAACATTAAGCATTAATGAATATTCTGAGAAATGTGTAGCCTGAAATTTTCACGATGGTCTTTTGTTCTTTTGATGACTTAAGTTCTGTTAGGGGGAATAAGGTAATCTTAGGAGGAGGAATCATCAACTGTGTATGCATTGTTTATGCAGCTTTAATGGATGCTTTGGAAGAGGATTAGCAAGGAAAGAGCATACAGTGGATGCCATTGCCTACCTGAACAGGAAAGTTTCTGCCAGAAGGGCAGTTGAGGGGGGAGTGTAGGGAGAAGCAATTTTCATTCTCCTTCCAAATACCAGCTGCAGACAGAATTAAATACCTTTTGAGGATCGTTCTTGTGCTGCTCACAGGAAAGAACATACTGACCAGAGCTGAGTACTGGAGAGATTGCCTTGCTTAGGGGTGGTGGGAGGTACTCTGAGCATCCAGGACTGTGTTTTATCCTAAAAAGGGAGTGACAGATCTTTTAAATTTAATTACAAACACTACCGTTAATGTGTTTTCTTTGTTTTACTGCCATGTGTCATCGTTTATCTTAGACAGTAAATCAGTCCTTGTGCCAGGTGAATCTTGGGAGGTTAGAAGGGCTGTAGTGCTTATCCCAGGGAGTGTCTTACAGAGAATAATAGCATTATCCTGTGGTGCTTAGGTTTGTGTAACTAGTCTTTCCTTATCATCTTAAGGAGTGAAGCAGTGTCCTAAATACGCTGCGGTTGTGGTTGGTGACTCCTGTGACATTGCAGAGCGGCAGCGAACGCCGGAATAACGCTGCCTGCTAGTTCTGTTTGGAAAGATGGCAGGGCTGAGCCTCAGCCGGGCACCCACTGCCCTCCTCTGGGGCTGGCCAGCGCTGAACCGGGCTGGAGGGAGCAGCTGGGGCTGCTGCAGGGGCTGTGTGCCAAGGCAGCAGCACCCAGAGCTGCCTAAAGGGGTGCCTCATCTTGTGTCTGTAGGCTGCGTTTAGAGCTCTGCTTCTGCTGAACTGCTGAGTCCTCTCTAAAAGCTGACAGAGCATTTAGGAGTTTTCTGTATTAAAAAACCCAACAGACCAAAACTCTGTAGATGCTTTTCTCAGCTTATTTTAAGCACAGCAGGAACTCACTGATTCATCTACATGCTGATATTATGCATGCAATCATTAAGTAGATTTTAAGTCATAATGGCAGCTTCCTCTTTAAATGGAAGCTAATTTTAATGAAACCTTTAATTTGCATGCTACAAAAAATGTTGAAGGACTTCATTTATGAGATTTATAATCTCAATGAAACACAAAACAATGTTTTCCAAGACCTCAAGTGTTCTACAGCTTTCCTTTTTCTAGTTTTTGTTTTCGTGAACTGTGCAGTGTTAGAATGGGGCAGTCAGTCTCCTCACAATGTTTCAACCATCACCATCTGGTTAGATGCTACTGACCATATTTAGGCTTCCTAATTTCTTAAGAAAAGCTCATCCTTCACTGGGCTGTGAGTCACAGAAACTTTCTGATAGAAATTAAGCCCCACCTATGCCTTTCCTGTTCATAGTCTTCACTTCTTTCTTTCATTTGTGAACAGATATTTCAGGCTATTGGCACTTCTCTGTTGGCACCTTCCTGTTTCATTCAGTCATGTATTTCTTGCTGTTGTAGTACATTTTTTAAAAGAACTAAAACCTAGCAGAGATGCTTCTGGATTAGCTTTTATCTTGCTTACCTTTGCATGCTCATTTAGGGCAAGCATATTTAGCACTAAGAGGATCCTGCATGAATGACATGGAAACATCTTAGTTTACTGAACAATCCCACTGTAATTTCAAGAAACAACAACTTGTATATCTGCAGAGCTCTGAAGATCAGCTCTGCTGCTGAATGCAAATCTGACTCGCTGGAGGTGAAATGCATCTTTTATTTTTAACCTTAGTGAATGCTTGGCAGAGAGTGCTGGTGAAGTAAATCCTCAAGGCCTGATGTAAAAGTCTCTTGGCATTCCTGTATCTTGTATTAGAAGAACCTTTCGCAAGCATCTCGGCCAAATGTGGCTCAGCCTGTTGTGTGGTTGTACTGCATCCCAGAGCACTGCTCCCACAGTGTCACAGAGGTGATGCAAGGACAGGCCATTAGGCAATACAGTGGTAATGCAGCACACAGTGGCAATGCTGTTGCTTAAATCTGGCAGAAAGAACAACCAGTAAAACTTGCTGGTTAAACGTCTCATGGAATTGCCCAATCTTTGGAACAAACTAGGGCTGTTTGTGCTGAGTACCTGTTTGAAATGTGTGGAATAGCAGGTAGGGGGATGTTCTTGTGTGTAACTGTTGTTCACAAACAGCTGCTCTGCTGACTTGCATTTTTCTGGTTTTAGCTACGGCTTCAAACTGGTTCAACGTACTTGTTGTGGTCTAACCCCAGTGGGCAGCTGAGCCCCACACAGCTGCTTGCTCTCTCTGCCCCGGTGGGAGGGGGGAGAGAATCCTAAGAATAAAAGAGGGAATGTGTGGGTTCAGATAAAGACAGTTCAGTAAGCAAAGCAAAAGTTGTGGATACAAGCAAAGCAAACCAAGGAATTCATTCACCACTTCCCACGGGCAGGCAGGTGTTCAGCCATCCCCAGGAAAGCCAGGCTCCGTCACATGTAATGGTTACTTGTGAAGAAAATTAGCTCTAACCCAGCCAAAAGCAGCATAGTACTGTACTGAAATGAGTCTCTTACAAGTTGCCTTTTAAATTAAGGTGCCCATTAGCTTAGTTTCAAGCTGTAGTTCTTGTTGCACACTCTTTCCTGTCTTACATCAGTTTTGCCAAATGGCAGTGCGGTTATGTCTTCATGTTTCTTGCATAAAAATAGAATTGTGAATTGGCTGCTTGAAATACGACAAAACCAGTCAAGATTTCAGTTCTGTGGCTTTCTAAATATTTGTTCCTGCTCTTAAAATCTACTTGCTCAACTTCTTCACTGAGCTTCCTGTGTAATGTTGCTAAACCTCATCTTAATTGTCCTGTGGCCCTTGTGTTTACCAAGTAAACAGCTGTGGCCGTTTTAGATGTTGCAGCTTCTCAGATGGAGGTTGCTGACCCTGTAGTGAAGGTAGCAGGAAGGTGGGGATGCCATCTGCTCTCCTGTCAGATTGTCACCTCACCATCCTGGGTGATTAGAGCAGCGTGCCATACTGAAATCGGACAACTTGGTATCGTTTAGTTCTGCAGGGTCTGTTACCTGCTCATTAGCAGCTCTCTCCTCTGAGGATTGCCAGGCAGCTGAGGGGATATAATACTACAAACTGCTGCAGCAAAATTAACTGTAGCCCATTTGTCAGAGCTGAGAATTATCTTGCAGTGATCATATGTAAATGAAACGAGTTCCTGTAAGGACAGAATACATTATTTATTGCCTTTTCGGAGGTGACGTTTTATTACAAAACTGCCAATATCAATTCCCCATCTTGTATTTTTAATTTTCCCTCCTACATTATGAGAAATTTCAGCATCTTTTATTGGGCACTAAAATCCCAATTTAATTATGCATACTGGCAAGTTAAAACTTGTTAGATGGGTTGTCTTAGTGTTATGTGTTAGTCACATCTGAATACTTAAGTGCTACAGTAATAAGAATGACACCAAGTGATTAGTGCAAAACGAATAGATTGTCATTTAGAGTGATTCTGAAGCCTCAGCTGTGGCTTCATTCTCATAATACATTCTGATGCTTTCTGGCACTCAGACTGCAAAGTTCTCTGGAGATTGTGCCTCCCAAGGCTACCAGTGTCAAAAAGATAGCTCTTAACTGGCTGCTGAAGTGACACCACGCAGAGATGTACAAAACAAATGTGACCTATAATACTCTTGGGTGAGGGCTCAGATTAACAGTTGTCACCAATTTTCTGTAAATTTGATCAAATCTTTAGCATTTTGAGTTAGATTTACTCTGGATCCCTTTTGCAGTGTTGTAAGTGTAAAATACAATTACTTTTCTGGGTAGAAATCATGGTTATTGTGTTTTGGGGGATTTACCTGTTTCTGATTGCTCTGATGGAATGAAGAATGTTTAAATTTGTCTGCTCCATTTCATTGCACAAGTAAAGGTACAAACCCGTTCCTGGCAGTGATTTGTGACCATGTTAATTTAAACCAGGGAAGCATAATCACTCTTTGTGCTACTGCCCTCCTTGCAGTCTGTCTAAAATTAGTTGCTGCTTGAGCTCTGCTTGAGCTTTGCTTGATTGCTATTGCCAGTACTTAATGTCCTAGTTTTGGTGAAACCTAGACTGGATGATTGAACTTGGGTATGAGCTTCATACCTGCAAAAATACAATAATTATGGAGGACGTGTGATAAGTAGTTTATTTCTAAATAGTTAGTTAGTTCTAATAGTTTATTTCTTAACAGCCTGGTGCTTGCAACTTTGTAGAACTAATTCATAAAAATTTGCTGTGGCTTTGTAGATTTACTCTTTATGAAGCTCACTTTTCTATCATCTTTCAAAGTTGTGTTGAACTTTTGTTAAGGTATGAAACTGTTAGTGGTCTCAGGATGAGAATTCATTCTCCAGCAGTGTAGAAATCTGTGTAATTGATCCTGTGGGAGTTTGGGCACATATAAAAGCAGTTGTCATAGCTGTTTGGTAGCTCATAAGCAAGCTCTTCTTCCAGCCAACTTTTACACACTTCTTTGCAGCTTCAGTTGAGTTACACGAACCGTTTGTCTTTCAGAGCCAAGACATAATCAGCCAAACTGAACCAAGAGGAAAGAGAATATTTGAGAAGGCTTCCAGCATCTCATGAATGACCTAACGGAACTCGATAATGCTGGTTCTCCAGAGCCAGGTCTGCGGCTCAGAAAAGGACACATGTCTGACACTGCAACAACACAGGCAGCCTTTGAAGAGGACAGCTCTCAAGAGAGCCTTCTTCTAGTGGAGCCATCACTGCCTTCTGATCAGGAAAATGTAAGTCACATGATTACCTGTTAGGCTTGATAGGAAAAATGAGTTTTGACATAAGTGCTTCAGTGTTTTAAATAACTTTCAGAAATGTGGACCGTGAGCCTACAACCTTTTAATGCCTGCTACATAACTGCAGTAATACCAGGAAGATTCCAGAAGTATTCAGTTGAATGTATGGGATCTTGGGTGACAAGACTGGGCATAACTGGTTTTACCAGCTTTTCTGTTCTTATTTTGTCCTCGAAGAAATGGGACTGGTACTGGTTTGTTCTCTGCTGAGATGCTGCTCTTATGAAAAGATTTTTGTTTTGTAGTTTTCAGTTAATTCTAAGTGAAAGGAGAAGTATTGACTCTGGCTGCCTGTAATCAGAACCTTGGCTAATTGGTACCTTTTTGATGATTAGGACAGAAAGATCTGTTTGCAAGCATTCTTGCTGGAATTAGACTAAACAGTGCACGATACCCTATCTCAGACAGTAGCCAGTAACAGACTCACAAGGAAGAGCAAAAGGATGGGGAAGCACCTTGTGTTGTTTGCCTCGGACACTCTCCCAACCTTTAGCAGTTGGTGGCTCACAGATTTTCTGAGCCAGTGGCAATGTCTGTAAATTTTTGGTGCATAAGCCTTTGGAAGTTTTAGCAGCCACAACATGCAGAAAGGTGTCTGCAGCTTAATTAGGTGTTCTACAAAGACAATGGCCAAGCACTGGACAAAAGTACCTTCTGGTTAGACAGTACCAGAGCTGTAATTAGTGCTTCTCCCAGGACATATTCAGATGGATACCGGCATAGTTAAGTGGAAGAGGCATTTGTCTTAGGCTCACTATCCAATTTATCATAGATTAATGGGTTCACTGTATCAGCTCAGTCACAGTAACTGCGTGGTTTTAGCCAGCAGCAAAAACATGCTGGTGCTACTTAGTGTGTGTTGGGCTGTGGCTGTAATTGCATTTGCCACAAATTCTGGGTGTGTGCGTGGCCCACTGTCATGGATCAGCTGACATGAGAACTGGTATTTGCCTTCTCAGCTTGATGAGTTGGAGCCCTTACAGAATTTAGTTCCGTGCATTCTTGTAATGAGAAGTCAGGGTTGGTATTCCTGTTCTAGTAAGCCAAGCCAGTGCACTTGCAGCTGTACTGCTATAACTTCTCTAGGACATTCTCAGTATCATGATAAGGGAAATGCCCAGAGTCCTTTTCCATTTTGTGGAAGGTTGTGAAGCATGTGTTTCAGGTGGAAGGTCTTGGCCAAGACTGGTTAGAAAAAGAAAAGTTGAGTTGTGCTAGCAGATATTTTGAAGTTGCATGTTTATCTGTTGGTGTGTTTGGGATTATCTCTTTTGAAGGCTGTTTTCATTCTTGTCTCTGACTTTCCTGGTTGAATGAGAGTTACCTGTTGCCTGTGGGTGGAATACCCAAGGTAAAAGTACATAATTGATTATGTGCTTTAATTCTTTCTGTACATTTGCTTAGCTACACAGAAGTTATCTGGATGAATGAATCAGTGTTTAATTCTAACATTTTGGAAATGAAATGATTGAAGTACTTTTATTCTCTCTTTCAGACATTATTAGCACATGTTGTCTTTTTGGTTTTTTGCTTTCATCCCGTACAACAAAAGTTTGTGGGTTTTTTTTGTTTTGGCTCACTACAAATGTTTGGCTTTCTCGTGTTTGATTTCTCTTTCATGGTCTTCTAAAGTGCTGCCACAGAAATTTGTTTTTGCCATTTGGGCCTTGCTGCGCTATCTTAATCTGTATCACTTTCTCTGCCATAGATGGCCTCCTGCTTCTTTGAATTTTTTTCCACCCTTTTATTCCTGTCCTCTGTGATTTCTTGTTAGTATGACATCTTTAAATTGTTTTTTGTCTTAAAAGGCTGAATAATTGATGCTTCTAATGGATCATCCCAAAACACTTTGCTGTCAAAAGTACCAATATTGGCTTGCCAAATGGCCTTTATTATGTGATATTCTGCAGTGTTCCAAATAATCTGGAAAAAACATTATGCTATATACATCTTCTCTGCCTTGTGTGAGCCTCAGCACAGCTGTTGCTCGAATGTCAGCTAGGATTCACTCTTCTGCTCTGCTGTGCATTCTGGCTCTCTGCAACTGTCTCAGCAGAGAGACTTATTAGTTCATTAGCATGACTTACAAGTTCAAAAGCCTGATTTTCCTCTGGTCTGGAAGAGGTTCATGTTTAGATAACAGTAATATAAGGATATTGTTCTTGGCTAGATGGCAATATACTCAGGCACTCAAGCTAAACATAGCCTTATGAAAGGTCTTAAGTATTGCTCACTGCATCAGTGTTTAGTACTAAGTGCAACCACGATGGAGCTGATGGTAACAATTCCTTGTTGGAGGAGGGAAGTGGATGAGGGCTGTGCAGTGTCTTGATGGTAGAACCACCATCATCATTTAATATGCTGGTAAATGCTTCTACTTAGGAAAAGCTTTTAGCATAATAAATATGTATTCTAAAATGTACCAGGCCTAAGACTTGAGCTATTAGTGTAAAAATAGGTGTATTTTTATCCTGTGATAATATTGCATTGTGTATTTTCCCACTGCCTCCTATTACCCTGCTTATATCGTTGCAGCTCTTTAATTTTATAAAATCTTCTCCAAACTCTCTTGTACAAGATTCCTTTCCCTTTCCCTGCTTGTATATCCACTTCCTGCTCCACCTGTAGAAGTAACCAGTCTGAACTCTTAAAAGGTAGTAGTTGATTTTGATGAATTATTTCAATAGCCTTTTCTAAGAAGGAAACACGGAAGCATGTCATTATGTTGTTGAGAATTATTTTCCATCTTCCTCACAGCTTGCATTGTATTCTGTGTACTTCTCATTTTGATGGGCCTGAATATTGGTCCTCATAACTAATAAAGCATTTTCTTGGGAAAGAAAAGGGAGATGATATTAAGAAATAAGATTCACTCCTAAAAGGTTTTTTTCTGAGGCTTTTGACCCTGGCACCAGTAACCTGCCTGGGAGGTTGCATAGCTGTGAGCTAAAGATTAAAGATCCTACTTTCTGTAAATTGTGGCATTCAGTAGATGCATGTACCAAAGAATTACTAGCCATATTGAATATGCTTATTCAAAATAATAATAACACAGCTGCATCCTTCTGCCAGTGCTGTTAATCTGCCAATTATGTAATGATTCCTATGAGAAGATGCAAATCATATAACATCAATATCCTTTTTATACCCGAACCTCTCAGTCTGTGCTTTATTCAGTAACTCTCTGTTCTCTCCCAGAGTGCGAATATGTCCACAAATTATCCCCTCTTCCAAGTACCAGTTTCAAGGACTAGATACACATCTTGCTATCTTTAAACATGAAATTAGTGTAGTGGCAGGTGAGTGGTGAGCCTTCTGTGATTTGGAGAAATAGTAACCATTTGTCTGTATGTTAAGCATTTGATGATGAGAAAGGGATCAGGCAAGCTGCATAATTCTTCTCATTCCTTCAGCAGTTTAAACCTTTTTTCCTTTCTCTGGTTTACACTATGTGGTGATAAGGCATTTTTCAGCAGGTGCTTTCCTCCTGTAGCATCCTGGATTGCCTTGCCTTTGGGACAGCATCCTTTCTCCTGTCCCAGAGTTTCTGTGTTTTAACTGCCTTTGTAATTCCAGCAGTGATAGTTCCTCAAGAAATCTCTCCTACTGGGGCTTTGTTAAGCTGACACAGTCAAATGCATGTGACTTCTTACAGTGTGATGAATGGGCCCTTTATGCAGTCCAAACCCTGTGCTTGACTCTTTCCTTTTGTACTTAAACCTGTCAGTGACAGGAGGTAAACAAAAGAACCATTTTCTTTCCCTTTGTTTCAGTCATTGGGTTTTCTGTGCTTGGATGCTGATTCCTTTCATCTTCCGTGCAGCTCAGTTGCAGTTGTGCAGTTGTCCTGTGGGGCACCAAAATGTGCCCATAAAGTGGAGATCTGGTGCTTTGAAGTGTTTGGTAACCTACAGGAAGATTCTTGGAGGAGGTTTGTGTAGCCCTCAAGTCATCTGAAAGAGCAGAAGAAATTTGGATAAATACTCCTCTGGATTGCTTCTCAGAGAGTATGGGCTTTGAAAGGAGAACTTGATTGACCTCTGACAAATTTTGTGATCTCTCCATGTACCCTAGAGCATAAATACCAAAGTGACTTGAAAGAGGAAGGCAGAAGGATGTAACAGAATTTCAGGTACAGAAGAGAATTTGTTGAGTAATTGAGGGTGAGCAAATGAGTCAAGGCTTTTAACTTGAATCATAGAACTTACTCAGAGCCTTCTCAGAGCCTGTGTTATCTACAAAAGCAGACTACAGACATACTTTATGGTTTTGCAGAAGGGTGCATGTAAACAAATGGAATTGTCAACTTGCCTTTCTGGTGCATGCCAGCTGAGTGAAAAAGACTGAGGTGAAGTCTTGAAGGTCAAAGAGAGACGTTTGAATCTTAAGAATAGTCTTTCCAGAGCTAATATTTGTTAATTCTGATTGTGTGAAATTTTATCCTTTGTAGATCTGCTTGCAAGTTTCAAGCCATTTACCTTTCTTTTCAGTGTGGCATTTTTCTATTGGTTCTTCGGAGTTATGATTGAAAACTTGGCATTTGCTTCTGTATTTGCCTTCTTCCTCCATTGCATTGCAGGTTTTATTGGTGGTGTGTGAATGGAAGAGGCCTGGCAAAATCAAGTTTGAGGTCCCACCAAAGCACATTCCCTTTCGTTTTAAAGCTGATTGTGTTCAAATATTGTTGTTCTATAGACTTCTTTATTACCTTTTCCTTTCCATCCATTTTTGCAACTCCTGGGAAGAAATGTTATTTCTTTGAAAGCATGTGAGTTGACATTTTGCTTCAGATCAAAAGATCTTTAACATCTGCATTTCTCCTTCACTTGCTGTTCTAAGAACTGGAAGTAATGTGAATTTTACTTAGACTGCTGGTCACTGAAGTAAGTGCTTGAATAGAGTAGTTTTTTTTTTTTGTACAGCAAAGTGTTTTTGGATACACAAGAGCAGAGTATCTCCAAGTATTCCCACTTGGACAGTATGAAGACATTGTGGCACGTTTATGGAGATGGTTTCCAGGCTCCACAGGCTGGTCAGATGCCAATGCCTCCCTTGCTGGCAGTTGACATGCCTGGATTATGAACAGACTGTCAGAGCTTCAAAGTCTGCAGAAAAGGCAAACTGGTGACCCAGTCAGCCATGCTCAGGCAGCGCCCAGAAGGCTGGGAACATGTAGGAAATGTCTCTGTGTCTGCTCTGCCTCCCAGAAAACTCTCCCTGAATTCCCAAGGAGGTTGTCCCAGGTGGTGGCTGTTGAGTTGCAGCTGGATTCAGCCATGTCCCATTTACTGTGCAGTGTTTCCATGCTTGGGCAGGGCAGTGCTGCTGCTCAGAGCTCGCTGCCTGCCAGCAGCTTTTGTAACCAGTGCTTGCTGTGCTGGGTGTTGAAACTCGGAGAGGCAGGGAGTAGTTCTGTTTATAATTCACTGGCACAAGGGCTTCCCTGGACAAGGGTTGGATTCCACGGGTTGTGCCTTTGTTCTCCTGGAGATCACATCTGCCTGGCTTGGGCAGCAGCGGGGGTGCCTTGGCCTTTCACAGTGATAGAAGAGAAAAAAATAGTGTTCTGCTGGTGGGTTAACTTGCATCTTCCTCCAGCTGTTTCAGATTGATTGACTCTGCTGTTATGTTAAGTTCAGGAGTACGCTTTCAATCTCTCTTTGTTTATTTTTGTAACAGAGCATTTCTTTTTCCATAAGCCCAGCATGCTTGTTTTCTTTTTCTGCTGTCAGGATTGACAATGGCAGAGGAACAGAAAAAGGCACATGAGACTGTCCTGCAGTAGAAACAATTTCTGCAGGCTCTCCCCCAAACTGTACTGATGAGCACATGTGGGCATTGAGGCCTTGGGCCCTCGTCAAATACTGGGCTTTGACAGAAAATCAGTAGCTGCTGCTGCTCAGAGATTCAACAGACCCTTTCCATCTGAAGATATTTAAGAAGGGAGCTAGTTCTAATCAGAGTGTTTGAGCAGGGCTGCTGGAACCAAAATGTGACTTTGTCCTAGGACTATTTGCTAAATGAGTTTTGAATGCTGGTGCTTGTTTTTAATGAGTGCCAGCAAGCAGTCACCCATGACCAGTTGTGTAAAGCTGTTTTCAAGCACTATATTAAATGGACTGTATCTTTTATAAGAAGGTGACCTACAAAGGAAAAACATTAAGCTCCAGGAACCTCCAAGTACTTGACATTTTGACCAACAGGCCTAAAGGGTTTTTGGCACTGTGCTAATGAAAGACTTTTTTTGGTCCAGTGACAGCAAACGCAGCTTTGCACACCCTGCGTAGAGGATGGATGTAATCAGTCTTTTGGAAACTGTGGTGTGGCTGTGTTTACAAGCTTGTCAGGGAGAATGTGAATTCTAAAGGACAAAGCTGTTATTTTAGAATAACTTGGTATGTGCAGAAGTTAGGGGAAGCAAAGGAAAGTTTTATGGTGCTGTTCGTTTCCAGTTAATTTCTTACAACCCAAAGAATAAAAGTTGATGAAATTCTGAAAAACGTGCAACAGGCTTTTAGAAGAAATGGCATGGCGGCACTTAGAGCTACTTCCCCCTTACAGAAGGCTGGTTGATAAAAGGTCAGTTGACAGAATGGGCACAGAGGAGTTGCTGCTGAAAAAAAGCAATCTGGCCAGCTGAAAAGGATGTTACAGAGCTGCGATTAGAAAAATAACATTTTTATATTATAGCCTTGAACATATCTTGGCCATTATGCTGAATGCTCTCGAGTTACTGAATCTGGCACACTGCCCCAAGGAACATAAAATGACTTGAATGTCATGTTAAGCACTATTAATCATTCATCTGATGAGATCAAGATAAACAAGAGCAAAAACTCAGAGTCATGTCTAGACTTTGTGACTTCAGTTTAATGTGGGGGATAACAGTGGTATTGTAAATGCAGCAACATATGTTTTGTAACTTGAGTTTTAGGAAGAAAATAGTGTATAAGTACTGTGTCATATAATATGCCATGACTCAGTGCTAATCAAGACATTTGGTTTTTCTGAGCTATCTTGCCTGTGCTCCTACCAAGGCACAGAGTTCTGTTAGGGCACGGATCAAGAAGAGAGTGGGGGAGTGTCTGTCAGCAGCTGAGGGAAGCAAGGATATCAGAACAGATACAGACTGTATCATGCTTGGAAAATTCCTGCCATGGTAGGTTTAGGGCACTGGTGATATCGTGGTGGTGACTTGGCGTGACAAACAGTTGACCTTTGAGACATGGGAGTTGATTAACTGCAGAGCTTAATACTACATAGGTATGTGCATGGTCAGTTAGGCTCCTGGGTAACTGAGTAATGGCTCTGTCTGAAAAGGAACCCTGATACAGAATACTTGTGCTCTGTCTGGGGTTTCGGAGTTTTATTGCTGTTATTAGTTGTCCTGGCTTTGTCTGGGATAGCTGATTTTGTCCCTAGCAGCTGGTGGAGTTCTGTGGTTTGGATTTAGGGTGAGAATAGCATTGATAACACCCTGATGTTTGGGCTGTTGCTCAGTGGTGCTTACCCTGAGTCAAGGACTTTTCAGCATCCCAGCTCTGCCAGTGAGGAGAGGCAGCAGAAGCTGGGAGGGAGCGTGGCCAGGGTGGTTCAGCTGCCCTGAACTGGCCAAGGGGATATTCCACAGCTTGGAACATGGAGCCCAGTGTATGAGTTGGGGAGAGCCAGCTGGGAGCTGCTGATCTCTGCTGGGATGGGCATTGGTCACATGGGGGTGAGGGAGGAGGTGACCACTTTTGACAGAGTAAAAGGTGGCTCCACTCAGATTTCATTTATGTTTTAGTTTGCACACTCAAATCAACAACATTGAAGTCATCAACACTTTCTGAAGTGATGAACCAGAACGTGCTTGTCACCTGTGCAAGCAGCAGTCATGTGCAAACTCTGAAACTTTCTAGAAATCTTTAAACTGACATCAAGAAACTACAGACCTCAAGAAAATATGCTTTGAGTGCTGAAAGTGCATTGACCGTAACTTAGTCAAAAGTGGGAAAAATGTTTCTGGAATCTTTTTCTGCAGTTATGAATTGACTTCTGACAGGCTTTCCCATAGTAAGGACATTATTAAACAGCATGTCTATGAGCAGATTTGAGAGTGATAGTATAGAAACTGTAAGTCTGTGTGAGAAGGATAAGCTGTTGCAGTAGACAAGAGAAGTATGTTGCATTTACTAGAGCAGGTTTTACTGCACTTTTCTCTGTAACAGGATCTTTGGCTATGTGATCTGACATTTTTGGACTGCTTTCAGATGAGAAATTCTTGTACTAAATGCAAACTTTTTTTACCTTTTGTGCCATTGCTGTAAAAGAGTGAGATTTTACTGTTAAACTTATTTAATGATCTGCACTGTACGATTAAGCTCTAGGGCTTCTTGCTCTTTGTTTGCTCTGGTGCTCTAAGTCTTGGGTTTGGTTAAACCTCTTTCATCCCTACCAAAACATGCTCTGAAATTCTTGTTTAGATGATGATCTGTCCCTGGAAGTGTGTTGCCTGGTTCTCTTACAAAGTGATATAATAAAGTCTGATTTCTACCTTTTTCTTTTACATTCTTGTCTGTCACTGTTATCACAAACACTTAATAAAGTGAATATGGATAAACCAGTAAAGCTGGTTACTCTGGATATTTTCACCTGTCCTTCAGATTTGTTTTATTCTCTGGTACCGTTATTCCCCTCAGATTGTGCTTATACATCTGTTGGATAATTTCCATCTCATTAGGAACCTGTGCTGGTTTTTGGTAGCTTTAACACTTTGGGAATTTGCAAAAGCAGTAGGATTAAAATTGGAACGATTGCTTGGCATTTCCATGGAATTAAGTGTCCAGACCTTTTAGAGTGCAAGTATCCAGAAGCCATGATATCTGATAAATGTGGAAGATTGATTGTACACATTGCTGCTTGTGTGCAGCAGAAGAGTGACAGCCGATGATAGTAACAAGTTTGCTTTATTTAAAGGTACTCTAAAATGCTCTGAAGACTTCACAGAATTATTTTGTCAAACCTGAGATGCTTTAAAAGAAGTTGAGTAAATTAGATGACGTAAAAGAACATCTGAAACATCCCTTTGGCCTATGGTTTAGAAACTACAAAGGCAAAAGTTATTCTTGAAGCACTTAATTTGGGATATACCATAGCTCATTAAAAGTGGGAGTATCAGAGTTTTCTTCTGGGCTCTCACTTCTTTCATGGTCTTAGACAAGTGATACTATTTACCCAATATGTTTCTCATTTTAAAATGGGATTCTGTGGGCGGGATTTAGAAATAGTTGAAAATGGGTCCTAAAAGAATGTGCTTGCTTTTGTTGTTATGGTCTAGAATTAGTCTTGAATTTCTGATACAACCAGCCAAAGAGGAGAAAATATGTGAGTCCTAAGATATGAAGGAGCTTGTCACAGTGGAAGTGTTACAGGATGCCACTCTGAAGAGTGGTATTTCTTCCTCTCAGTCATTGCCTTAAGAGCTGAAGGTCAGCAGACTCCTTCAGATTTCCAGGTGAAGAGGTGGTGTTGGTGTTGCCCTCCACTGTAGGTTTCTGGCTTCCAACAGAGACAGTTTACTGTTCATCCCAGGGAGGCAGTACGGGAGGGAGCAGGGGAGGATGGATGATCCAGAACAGGCCTCATTTTGCCTCCTTAGCAAGAAAAGGACTAAGTAGCTGAGCTTTAGGGTTTTTTTTCCCTTGACTGCTAATTATGCTGTTTAATGGCAGGAAGGAGATAGTAAAATCAATTCCATTTTTTGGCAGTAATCTGGACTGTGTATATGATATGAATTCCTTTTATCACCAAAAGAAGCTCAGTAATGATTTGTTTGCAGGCACATGGCCAAAATGCAAAGATTTTGGACTAGTTCAGAAATAGCTGTGCTCTTCAAGCTTTACAGTCTGTTCAAATTTAAGCCTTCCCATCATTCTAGAAATGGGAGTATATGCAGAGGGGGAAATGGACATTTTTTGGCTTTGAGTCACTGGGCATACCACAATGAATATAGGCTTTGATTCCATAAGGGACCTTTCTCCCTCAGTCCACCCAGTTGTGTAAGTTGAGGATTACTAATTTGTTCACCCCATTTGAGCTGGTTATTGTGTGCTGCTGGGGGAGGGAATTCTGGAGTAGCTGAAAGGCATAGCAGTACTTCTTCTGTCAAATACCCTGGAACTTAAATGCCAGCCTTGCTTTTCCATAAGGCATGCTCTTGGAAACCAAAGGTTTCTTTGGTTTCTAAATTGTGCAGACTGTCGTGAGCATCTTATCCAGACCTCCATGGCAGGGGACTTAGACTAGTTGATCTTTAAAGCTGCCTTCTAACCCAAACCATTCTGTGTTTCTATGACCTTGAGTTAATTATTTATGACATTGAAAACTGAGAATCCTGGAGAGCTCCATTAGTAGAAAAAGCCAGTGAAATCAACAGTGTGGGAAATAATGTCAGTGAATGTTGTCAAGTCAGAATGAAACCAAATTTTTTTTTTAATTCCTATGCCTAGCAGGAATTGTACCTGTTTTAGAAAGATTTTAAACCTGTTTGCATCTTGCTGTTGCCTGGTGCCTTTCTGAATAGAACTAGTGGGATAACCTAGGCAGAGTTGAGTGTATTTAATACTCTCTCATTCTGGAGAATCTGCTTAGAGCTGGTCAGTGTATCAGTCATTGATGAACGAGATACTGTTCAGAGGGGTTGTTCACTGCAGTGATGAATGAAGGTGAGTAGACAGTACAAGGGACATGGGTTATCCACAAAGATTTGTTTATGCAATCAAGTTTTCCTGGTGTGGACAAATGTGAGGTTGTACAGAAAACCTGAAGGATGTACATGGTGTGTTACCTACCAGAAATTGCATTCTGGGTAAGCAGAACTGGATCAAGAACTGATTGATGAGACCTCTTTGAAAGATGAAGCTTCAGTGACTGCTGCAAGCCTTGGGTACAAAAGCAGGTATTAGCATGTCATTTCTCTATCAAAACCCCCAAAAATATTGAAGACTCCAGATAGCTCAATGTAGGCTGGAAGAAGTCTCCTTTTTTTATTCAAAAATTAAAATTTTAAGCAGCTTTTTGAGTTAACTTGGCAGAAATAGTTAATAAGGCTTTACACTAAGAAGAGAGCTCTAATGTGGGACAAATGCACAGCCAGCTCCCATCCCTGGCTTGAAGGTTCAGGGCCTTAACCTGAACATTACTGATAATAATTTGTAGATAAAGTAAGTGAGGTTATATACTATATTCTCAGTCACTTTGGATGGAATTACTGATACATCATCTTGATTTTAAAGTTGTTAACCTTGATTTGGGAATAGGAGGAGGAAAAGTGTTCTGGGGAGTCTGGAGGAGGCCAGCTCTCCCTCTGTGCTGCCTGTGGAGCTTTCTTGGCTTGCTCACGGGGTGCGGGGCAGCTCTCTGCTTTAAGCCTGAAGGGTGCAAAAAGCTCCTTCTCTCTTTCCTAGCTTCCTCCAGTTTGTTTTCCTTGGAAGCTGAAGTGTTGAATGGAGTCTCTGATGGGCCATGGGCATTGCAGGAAGCAAACAGGAATGTAGAACATCCATGGCCCCCTGCTTTTCTCCTGCATGGGAAGCTAGACTGTATCACAATGTGCAGATGATGTGATAAGTCATGATAGAGCAGAAAACTACCAAACTTTGTTCCTGTGAAGTTACTAATGATGTGTACCAGCCTGATATCCCAGCTCAGCAGATTATTTTAGTTTTCCTTTTCGTAATTCTCATGGTACACCCTGAGGAGATGGATATTTTTCTTTATTTGAACTTTGCTTAGAACTCTGATCCCTGTTGCTGCTTTTCTTTGATAACGTGCCTTTGTCTAACTGGCAGAAGTTTCATAGTAGTTTCTGAAATAACATGAGAAATCAAACAAATGAGTAAATTCCAGTGCTGGATTACAAGCTGAACAGAAGTGTCAGTTAAACAGAATAGATTTTTGGATTTGGACTGAAAATTGAGGTGAAACATTTCTAACAAGGTAAATGGATTCCTCTCCTTGACTTGCCTTTTATTGCCCTAAAATGCCAGATACATTATAGAGGCATTAACACCAGCACAGTGACATTGAAACATAAACTAGGGAGTAATCCTTCCCTAGAGGTGGGCAGGCTGCAAGCCTCAGACTCCATATCTGGGGTTTAATGAAGCGTGACTTAGAGGAGCACTGCTTGCTTCCAGACCTGCTGGAAACACATGCAGAATGGCTTAGACATGTGAGCTGTTCTCAGATACCTAAGAATGTAATCATTTTTTTGCTTGTTCTTCTGAATTCTTTTCTCAGTGCCGTACAAGGAAAGACTTCTTTATTTGCCAAGACCTCAGATCATAGTTTTGTATGGAAGACAACATCAACTGTCTCTGTCATCTTTCTACAAAGCATTTTCTCTGTTTTTCTTCCCTCCAGTGTTCTGAGGATAATAAACACAACGATGAGCCACCTCAAGAAGATGAAGGTTTTATGGCTATGTCACCTCTTCTACAAGCCCACCATGCTATGGAGAGAATGGAAGAGTTTGTGTGCAAGGTAAGGGCACATGGAAACTGCTGAAGTAATTTCCTTTTTTTTAGGAAGCTCCAGTGGGCAGCAGCTCCCTCCATTGGAGCTACTGCACTACTGATATGAGGGAGAGGAGGTTCTCGCTGTCCCCAAATAGGCATCTTGTGTTCTAGCTAGCAACAATACACTTGCTCAGCATCTGTCTGTCATACAGGATTAAACTGTAGAGCGTGGAACAATAGGGATTTACAGCTGAGACTCCAAAGCTCATCATGCAACTCAGGTGTGTCCCTTGAGAAACACCTGTGAGTGCAAAGCAGAATAAAAACCTTCTGGTTCAAGAAGCTTTGATTTACAAGGTCATTTGTCCAGATTTCTTCAGATTTGCAAATATTTTGCTTTTGCAACACCATTTGCATCTATTGTAGAATAGGCTTTGTCCCTGACTTGAAAACAATGCTGTATTGAAACCGTACGTAAGTAAATCCATTGTAGATTTTGTAATTGTTGACCTTGGCTCAATTTTTGCTACTTTTTAGAGCCACTGGGCTGTGTCAGTCTCTGGCCCTCCTTTCTTGCTGAAAGGAATGCTGCCCCTTTATACACTGGTTCCTGCTGGGTTTATGAACTATTTTTGATGTTTTACAGAGGGACCCTAGTTACTCGGTGGTCTTTTGTGTATGGGTTGTTTTGGTATTTTTTGCCTTTGTTGGTTATATTTTTTTACTATGCATCTTTGCCTCTTTTAAAATGTTTTGTGGGGTGGATTGTGTAAAATGAATTCCCTCCTTCTGTTTCTACCTCAATTCACATTTTGTTCATGAACTAAACCAGTTATTTCCTTGTTTAATGTATTTAAGAACCCAGTCTTCAACTGGGCTGGTTATTCTGAATGGCTTTGTTTTGCTTCCGTGCACGAGTGTGGAGAATTGATTTAAAAACTCTGGGCTCCTGTTGTTGAAACTGAAATAAGAATGTAGCTTTTTAAACTTAGTGTTTCAGGAACCTTCAGCCTTGCTCCTGTAACTCTAGCCAGCCGGCAGATCCAAGGAACCCTGCAGAAACAACCCCGGTACATAAAGCAGTTCCCTGCCACCCCTGTCCTTGGCAGTGCTGCCAGACTGAAGCCTCCATGTGTCTTGTGTTACTGAAGCAGTGCTGGGAGCATCTGTGCACACTTATTTCCTGTGGAGCCAGCTGCAAGAATAGCTCTGTGCACAAACCCCTCTCTCCCTTTCCAGAAGAAATCCCGTGGAATTGAGAGTCATGAGTCTGTTGCCTTAACTGCTCTGTCACCATTTGTTTTGTGAGCCTGGGAGCATTTCTTAGCCAACCTGAATAAGGGGTTGGACTCTTCTTGCTGGGCTCTCACCCTTTCACATCTTTCTGGCCCCCATTTTAGTGCTGATGGGTAGCTTTTGCTAGCCTGCTCCAGATGCCAGCAGACAGACAGGTTGGCTTGTGGTAGAGGAACAGGCTTATGTATTGGAGAGAACTAGGTATAGGCTTCTTCAATTAAATGGAAGGGAATACCTGTAAAATAACAGAACATGGAAATTAATTAAATGTATTCCCTTCATTAACAGTAAAAAAGCTCAGTAGCCTTCCTGTCCAATGAAATGCTGAAGTATTTCTTTCTCTGATGGTGCAGTTCATAATGATACAGTTTTGAACAGGGAACAGTGACTTTAGCGTGATATTTCCAGTGTAAGGCCTCTTCCCCAGAGATGTCCCATCACCTCGCTCCTGTTTACTGTACTTGTAGGTTAACTCCAGCACTTTCACTAATACGGGTTTTCTGACTATTTCCATCCACTGATGGAGCTCCATTCCCTGCACTTGACTGAAACCTTTCCACCCCCAGGTGTGGGAGGGCCGATGGAGAGTCATTCCCCACGACGTTCTGCCCGACTGGCTGAAGGACAATGACTACCTGCTGCATGGACACAGACCACCCATGCCTTCCTTCCGGGCTTGTTTCAAGAGCATCTTCAGAATACACACAGAGACTGGCAACATCTGGACACATCTCCTAGGTATGCTTAGCTTGCCTTAAACTCATGCTAAACCTAATCCACTGGTTTCATTGCTCTCAGAGAAAAGGGAGCAAGACAGAAAGGGCTTGCGGGGTGGTCAGCATTATCATTCCACTAGTAACCTGTTCAATTAGCAGCTTGGTATCCCTCTCCTAATTTTATCCGCTCAGAGTTGGATGGGACTTCCTTAATTGTGGCATACTGTACAAACAAATGCATTAAACATTTCCTAATTGTTAATAAATTACTGGTAGATCCTTCTTTCCCAAGTGTGTAGGTGTTAATTGGGATCCCATTTCTTGCCACAGGAACACACTTAAGTTGCAGCTTCTCTGAGTGGTTTCAACTTGTGAGAGCCTTGAAGGGAAGTGGTGATGCTTTTAGAGAGAAAAGCTTTCGGGACGCCTGAACTTGACACCTCTCTGCCTTGCTGTTTTTCAGGATGCGTGTTCTTCCTTTGTCTGGGAATCTTCTACATGTTCCGGCCAAACATGTCCTTCGTAGCACCTGTGCAGGAGAAAGTGGTCGTTGGATTGTTCTTCTTGGGAGCCATACTCTGCCTCTCCTTCTCATGGCTCTTCCACACAGTTTATTGCCACTCAGAAGGTGTTTCCCGGCTCTTCTCCAAGTAAGTGCCTGGAGAACAGGGTAGGCCAAATAGGAAACAGGTGGGAAAACAGGCCTGGGATTTGTGCCTGGAGCCCCAGTGTGGGAGTTGTTCATTTCATGACTGCATGTACTTTGGAACAGAGTTGAGCAGAGATTTAATGCAGCTTCTTCTAATTATAGTTTGTTTCAGCATGAGTTTTTGTGCTGTCATTTGAGTCTTAAAACTCCATCATTTTCTGCTGTTTGGCAGGCATGTGCTTGCATCTTGCTGCTGTAAGTAATACGCCTTGAGCTTGGTTGCAGGACTTTGAATTTTTAGTGCAACCGTTAACTCCTTGTCGTTTCAGCTGTTCTGATTAACTTTGAACCTTAGACTTACACAAGACAGCTTCACTGTGTATCAAGATGTCTTGGTCTTTTGGTTTTACTGCACGTTCTTTTTTGGCTGGCTGCTGAATATCTGATGTTTCCTGAGGCTGCACAAGCTAGGATTCTGTAATCTGCAAGACCACCTCTAAAGCAGCCCAGCAATTAAAATCCCCTACTGAAAAATTAACTCCATCAACTTCTGCAGGAGTATTTTGTCAGGGTGTGTTAAAAAGCAGTGGCTGTGGATTTCCATTTTTACACTTATGTACAGAAAACCAGCATGGTTGAAAAATTGCAGCATTATTCCACTGTGGTCACTGAAACTGATGCCCAACAAACTCACACTTGTCAGATACTGCAGTGCTTGCCTTGGCTGTGTTCTCAGAACACTGTCTGTGCCCTTTCTTCAGAGGGCTCTTGTGCTGCTTTGTTCCTCATCTGAAACTCACATTTGAGTTTTCCTCAGAAAGCTTTGGTCTAGTGCTGAAAGTATTGCTGATGACTGTCTCAAAAAAGGCCTTACTGGCTGTGTGTCAAGGTAATCCATTACTGTAGGTGGAAGAGTTGCCATCAGGACCTGAGCTGCAATAGTGGGAGTAATTTAGTTGCAGTGAGAAGTTGATCTACTAAAGAAGAGTGTGTGGGTGTGAGGACTTCCAAAGGTTCCTATTTCTTATGACACTGATTTTTGTTTTCTTCTAGGCTGGATTATTCTGGCATTGCACTCCTCATAATGGGCAGCTTTGTACCATGGCTGTACTACTCCTTCTATTGCAACCCTCAGCCTTGCTTCATCTACTTGATTGTGATTTGTGTCCTGGGCATTGCAGCCATAATTGTCTCACAATGGGACATGTTTGCCACCCCTGAATACCGGGGTGTAAGGGCAGGTAAGACCTGAAGTTAACAGTTTTGCTTCTTGACTGCCTTTCCTGCTTCCTACTTGCCACTTGGAAAAACCACCTTGGGAAGACTTAGGAGAGCTTAATTTTATAGAGACCTGATATTCTTGGATTGGGAGCTTGATGGGTTTTCTTTCAGTATTTATTGTACCCTACTGGATGCACAGATAAGGGCAAGTCCTGGAAGTGCATTCCTGAAATGGACAGTAACACACACAGTAGGAAAGGTGGTGCAAAGACTTTCTAGCTGCATCTAGCAGCTTTGCTCTCTCAAAAAACGACTGGCTGCTTGGTGTGTGTGTATGTGTATTGCAGTGCTTGTCCTTTTTTTGTAACACTAGATTCAGACACTAGCAAATCATTGAATGATTGAATTAATCTGAATGATTTGCCAGGGTAAAACACAGAGTTAAGATAAAGACTGTTTTTCTCTTCACATCATCAAAAGAACAAAACCAGATTTGGTTTCACATTTCGAGGTAGGAGGAAAGAGAGCTTTAGGGGGCAGCTGTGGAATGCGCACACAGCTGGGTTGAATAGTAATATTTCTTATTTCTTAACTTGCACATGCTGTCACAGTAAATCTAGGTTTCCTGGACAAGTTAAGGGTACCTTCAGAGTGTTCAGCTTTCCAAACTTAAAATCTCTGTATGGGACATGAATATTTCCCCCCATGCCCACTGTTTTTACAAGCTTTCTGTCCTTGCTGCTACAATATAAACAAGTAAACAGTGTTCTCTTATACGGCAGATGAGATGAGCACAGATGCTGGTATTCTGTGTCCTAGGACTGCTTGTGCAGAATACGATAAACAATCTCTTTGTTGTGTCTCCTTGCCGTGCTCTTGAGCGGCTGTGGTGGAGTGAGGCACGGTCTGCGTGGTCTCAGTTCCCTCTGCAGGCCAAGAGCAGGAACTGGCCTCACGTACACCGGAGCTGGCAGGCACAGTCGGCAAATGAAATATTCCAGCTAGCTGCTGGAACACAGAACTGAGTAGCTTCTGCTATGTGAAGGAAGTTTGTGCATTCTTTAGCTTCCTTTCCAATAAACCTCTTCTGGGGACCTCCAGCTTCAAGAGCTGTCACCTCTCAGTTGCTTTGGCAAATGCTGAGTTTTCCTTCCGTAGCCTCTGTGTTTTCATTGTCTCCCTTTACCGCCACTGTATTCCAACCTGACTCTCCCGCATTTTCTTTACCTCCCAGGAGTATTTCTAGGTCTGGGGCTTAGTGGGGTAATTCCCACTCTGCACTTTGTCATCTCTGAGGGGCTCCTGAAAGCAGCCACAATGGGGCAGATAGGCTGGCTGGCACTCATGGCATGCCTGTACATCACTGGTGCTGCACTCTATGCTGCCCGCATCCCGGAGAGATTCTTCCCTGGCAAGTGTGACATCTGGGTGAGTCTACTGAGGGACTGGGTGAGGAGACCAATGTGAAAGCTGGTTCCCCTTGAGCCTGAAGAATGTTGTGTCAATGGTTTCTTATTGCAAGTATCAAACTGCTGCACCTGAAGCAATAGGTCATCAGGGGCCAAACCACCCTGGGCTCGCTGAGCCTGCCTTAGCTGGTCCTCTCTTCCCAAGCTGCCACAGCCTGGCTGCTCTGAGGGTAACTGCTGGTGTGCAGATTCACCTCAGCACATTTCTGGATAGCTTTAACAGATGGGCAAGGAACTCTGCAAACATTTTTGTGTGTGTGTGTGTTGAGGATCCTACGAAGACACATCTTTACCTTGCTTCTGTGCAGAGCAGTACTTGGTTATTTCAGTGATGTTCAGTGTGTTCTCTGGGATCTTCCCCATGTCTGGCCCCTCATCTTGTATAGCCAGTGAAAATGCTGGACAGAGATGGTAGGCTTTGGGGGGATCCCTGGCCCAGAAGAAGGGGAGATGGGGTGGGCAAGTGGGTGGATGGGGGAAACTTGGTGTGAGGGAAAGAATCAACAAAGGCTCGAGGAGAAACACCTGAGGAAGTGTAAGGGAAGGAGTTGGGTGGAGCAGGAGTGGCCTTTGGAAGGCCACTTACTTGCACTTTGGATAGTTTAAGACCCCTAAAGAAGACTAGAAGCAAGAATGAGACCTGCTTGTTTGGCTTTTGCACAGCACCAGTTTGCTCGGTTTGTTTAAGTGGCCAAAGCATTTTAACTACCAGCTAAGCTCCAAAAGCACTGGTGTACCACCAACTCTTTTCCAAGCTTCCCATGAAGCCTGAAAATCCACATTTGTAGGAATATTTCAGGAGCATTATCCACGCTGGGATGGCTTCCCTCAGACGAGGGCATGCTTCGTCATGGAGCTCCCTCACGGTTTTCATTCTGCTCTGCTCCAGTCAGTGACATCCTGGGTATTCATCCAGAGCATCCAGGTGTTTATAGGTTTTAATATAACAGCACGTTTTTCTGTTCTGTTTCTCGGTGGTAGAGAAATGAAATACCAGCACGCAGAATCCACTTGGTAAAACTCATGCCCGTGACCAGAGCAGAGTTTGTACCTGTCACCTGTAGGAGAGGACCCTTTGTATCCATAAACCACCAGTGTGTCTTGTGGAGGAACTAATGTTAAAAGTGTCCTGCTTAAGCCTTTTGCCTAGGGCTCTGAAATGATCCTTGTCCCTTTGCAAAGATGAGTTACAGCCCTTCTGGTGCACAATTTTGGGTTGCCCAGCTGGCTGAGATGACTCTGAGGGGAAGGGGGGATGTGTGTGTGCGGAGGATTCGATTATTTTGCTAAAGCTAGCAGAGGGGTGGGCTTAGCACAGGGCTTGGGGAGCTCTGCAGCTGGTGGTGCGAGGCAGTGCTCTGTGTTACTGTGTACTTCAGCTGAATGTGGGGCTCTGGGAGGGGCGGCCCCGGCTGAACTGAACGGAGGCGTTTCCTTCCCGCAGTTCCACTCCCACCAGCTGTTCCACGTGTTTGTCGTGGCCGGCGCTTTCGTGCACTTCCACGGAGTCTCCAACCTGCAGGAGTTCCGCTTCACAGTCGGAGGGGGCTGCACAGAGGAGGATGGGATGCAGTAGGAGCAGCCTTCAGCCCAAGGTCACAACCAAAAGAGAACTGCCGGTGCGGGCCGAGCATCCGGGCTTAGCAAAAGGAATACCTAAGAAGAATCCACGTTTCAGCTGATGAGGCATGGAGCTTCATGGGGATTCTGACTAACCAAGATAAATTCTATACCTCAAGCAATGGAATAAATCAATTTGAAGACCAGGAAATTCTGAAAACCTAATTTATTCTTGGGATCTACAGATTGAGCTACAGAGGACCCTTTCCAAATCGGCTTCTGTTCAATGCCATATTTATTTGTAGAATTGGGGAGGGATAGCTTAGCGGTTTCCTTTTTTTTAAAAAAAAAAAGAAAAAAAAAAGTCAAGGTTAAATTTATATCCTCTTGGAGGGTCTGGGCGTTGATTTTAGATGCTCTTTTGGGAGAAAAACAAATTGTAAATAAGATTTCTAACTTTCTGTTTAAATAAAATTTATATAAATGTTTTAAACAATGGGTGGGGGGGGGGAAAGGGTTTTTGTAAAAAATGCAACATGCAAGTACCACACACTGTTTCAATTTTGCACAAAATAAACGATCGCAGGAGGACCAGGTAAAACTCCCAGGAGTGAAGCACTTTGGCCCTGTAGATTTTCCTGGTGGCCAGCATGCCCTGGGCAATGTGGGGTCCTGGCCAGCACCTGGAGTAGGTTCAGGACATGGACACGAGGGTTGTGAAGCTGGATTAATCATGGTGTCACCTGGGTCACAGTGTGAGCAAAGGGGTTTGCTCCAGTAACTGGGGAGGTGCATCTGCTCCCTGCCCCAGTGTGTGGGACAGCTGCCTTCCCAGCCCCTGGGGAGGGGGCAGTTTGGCATCGTGGATCCTGCAGTCGGTGGTTTGGGTCTCATCCTAGGAACTGCCTGTGAAATGGCCAGCAGTCCAACTCCATCAGTGCCTGCCTACAGCCAAAGGCCCCCAGGGAGAGGATGGTTGCCATTTGCAAGCCTGCTTTGCTTGCTCTGAGGGATGATGGTAACAGACTTGTTGGAAGGTAGTTGAGCATGTGAGGGGAAACAGAGGTGGGCTTAAGATGGACTGGGAAGAGGAAGCTGTGTGCTCCAGTTAACAGGCACTGGCATTATCATCCTGTGTGTCAGGCTCCATATGCCAAGGCAGTTTGAGTTGGTTTTTTTTTTCAGGAGGAATAGATCCTTAAGCAGCCCAGTGCAGTTCCTTTTTTTTTTTTTTTTTTTTGTCCTTGGGTCTGCTTTCCATCTGTGCTTTAGCAGTGGGACTGCTGGTATTTCTTAAGCCTAAAGCTGGGAGTTCAGCTGGATTGCTGTGGAGCAGACACACCTCCTATATAAGGGGAGGCAAATACCCTTCTCCTGTGTAATTGATGTAGCTTGAGCTTTGGAGCCCAGTCAGGAACCTGACTGAAGGAGAATCTTTGGAGTTGTAAGGTGAAACTTGAACATTTTGTTTGTTATGGCACAGGTATTGCTTGGAGGCTTTAGCTGGAAATTCAGAGCAATTACCTCTCTCACAGATGAGTTAAACAGCTCACACCACGCAGTATTTCACAGGCAAGGAAGGCAAAGGGTGGTTGGTTGTTGTGCAGGGTGGGAATTTTTTGTTGTTGGGTTTTGGTGGTTTTTTTAGATTCCCTCAAGTTTCAGTTTTCATCCTTCAAGATAAAGACATGGATTGCAAAGATCTTGCCATCCCCTGGATGTCACGGTGTGTTTTGGGGAGTTACTTTGTCTAATGGAGTCAGGTAGAAGCAGAATGCCCTCCTAGAGCTGAGTGGGTGTTAAGGCTTCACCCCTCGAGTGGAGCAAAGCCTCTGAGAGCAAGGTCAGTGCAGAAGGAGGTGCTGCAGCAGTCTGCAGGTTAGAGGGACGTGTTCTCAGTGGGATCCCATCCCTGGATGCCCGCAGGGCTGGGAGTAGTTGGTCCCAGGTGTGTGGTATTGGAATGAAGGAAAGAGCAGTATTACCGTGGGGGTGTAAGGGCCAAGGGCCAGCCTCCCACCCGAGGCTGTGGAGTGTCCTGGAGGAAGGGGCTGCTGTGAGAGTAGAGCCAGGTACATATCACAACCAGAGCTGGCTGCTAGGTGCTTTGGGATACCTCTGAACAGTACCAGCAGAAGCAGCAGTCTCCATCCTGGATCATCCCACGTTCACTCCTCGAAGGGTGATTGTAACCTGGTCCTACACAGCACAGAACTATTTCAAAAACACAGTACTCCACCTGCTATTCTTAACCCAGTCAGTCTCTCCGTTCAAGAAGTTTGTGTGTTCCAATGAAAACAACCTAGCTGTGCACTTTTCTGTAGCTTTTGCTGAGAACTCTTCCCAGGTTGGCACCTGAATGCCTTACTCTCAGCAGTCAGAGGCTTGCTTGCTCTGTGTGCAGGTTATTGCCATAGAATAGTTAGGACCTACAGCTTCTTTCCTTCCCCATTAAATAGTGGCCTTGTTCAGTATATTTCTTTTTAACAATTGCTTACTGTTGGAAGCAATGAAGCACATTCTGGGGTTTTGATGGCTGGGGACTCTGGTGATGGTTCCATGTAAGATGGGATCTTATTACTTGCTGTATTCTTAACTTCTGCTAATAAAAGAACCAAATGGATTATTGTCTAGTTTGGGTCTTTTTGCACTGTGTGGGCAAGAGGGGACAGGGGTGCAAAGAACAACAGCTGGGGGGGAAGAGAGAGTCATTGCTGGAGACTTTGGTGGTTGTGGGCAAAATTTTAGGTGAAATTCAAGAAGTTCAGGAGGCCTGGACTTGAAATACTGGTGTAGAGGAAATGTCTCCCATCCTGTATCCATCTCCTCTTGCTGTGCAGGCTTGGGGGCTGGCACAAGTGGGGTTTGACTGGGGAGGGAGAGGGGCTGCTGGTGGCCAGAACAGCCAGTGCCCAGTGGGGCCTTCTGCTGTTCCTTGGCTGTCAGCAAACGTCTGGGAAGGCCTTGGGAAGGACACCCCTGATCCTGCTCTTGTGTTGGCTCACACCAGCTCTGCGTATCCGCAGCTGAGGTGTGCTTTTTACCAGTTCCTTCACTCAGGGTGAGGGTTCTGCAGGGACTTGTAAGAGAGACAGCTCCTCCTAATGACCTTGACAGCTTGATGGATGTCTTGGGGTGGATTATTATTACTATTATTATTACTATTATTATTACTATTATTATTTTAATGAAAAGCAAATTCAAGGAACATGGAGAATGCTGGTATCAGATTTCACACAAATGGCACTAAAAGTAGCTGCCACATTTGAATATGAAGTGGGTTTATTCTGTTTCCAGAAAGCAGAGTGACACTAATAAGTTGTGTGGGCAGGATAAAATTGTGTGTCCTGCCTCTTGTGTGTGTAGCTGTGTCCAGGCCCTGCCCTCTCACAAGAATCACTTGCTTCATTCACTGCTGGGTATCCTGAGTGTGGATTAAAGTGCTGCAATCGAGGTGAGTGTCTGAGGCCACTGCCTAACTTCCTAAGAAGCTGGGAATAAATGATTAGGATGGAAGACTTGACTGGTTTAGTTGAAGCTATTAAAGACTTCCCTGCAAAACAGCTCTTTTTCCCCTTCTCTTTTTTTCACCCCTGCCTCCTGTGGAGCATCAAAGCATCTTGTTTGAACCAAAGCCTCCTGCTGCACAGTGCTGCTGTATCTGCCTGGGATGCCCAAGCTGAAATTCCCCAGGCTGATTTCCAGGAGTGCAGAGCACTAATGTGGTTTGAATGAAGTTGCTTAAGAAGATGGATTCCTTGGAGAGGATGTGTGGTAATTCCTAGGTAGGTATTGCTCTTGAAGGAGGAATACTGGCCTTGAGTGCATGGCAACATGGAGAATGTCACACCTGGCCATCTCCAGCTGTTTTAGCAATGAGCAGCAAAGGAAAAGTGCAGGGGGAAACTGCCCAACATCAGCTGGGCAGCTGCTGTGAGAGCCTTGCAGTGTCAGCAGTCCCGTGTTCACCACCTGAAGGGTGATTCCTTGGGCAGGGATGGTGGGGTGAGAGCCCAGCACTGCTGGGTGAGTGCACGGAGCTGGTTTGCCAGCTTGATCTTATCAGAGAGCCATAGAAAGGTTGGGGTTGGGAGGGACCCTGAAGATCACATAGTTCCAACCTGCCCTGCCATGGGCAGGGACACCCTTCCAACCCTTCCATGGATGGGGCAGCCACAGCTCTGGGCACCCTGTGCCAGGGCCTCACCACCCACATAGTGATGAAACTTTCTGGCACTTCAGAACCTTCACCTGTGCCTTTCTCTAGCAAAATTCGTGTTTAAACTACAGAGGTACTGGTACTGGTGTTCCTGAGCTGGGAGATGCTTGCTTTGATCTCCTTTAGTAGCAGCTTCATCTCTGTAGTGGCACCGCTGAGCACAGAGGCTCTTTAGAGCACAAAAACTGAACTGGTCTAGTTGTAAATGAGATGGGAAAATCATTGGCCTGGCTGAGTTCCCAGAGCAATGGTGTATTTCCCTTCGAGAGGCAAATGGCACCCCAGCCAGTTCCAGTGGCTGGCTTTGCTTTCACCTCTGCCCGTGCCCAGCCTGTGCCTGTGGTTTGGGGACGGTCTTGGCGCCGGCTGGAGCTGAGCTGCCCCAGTCCCAGGTTTTGTCTGTGGCCGTGGCGCTGGCAGGCGGGGCTGAGGGGTGGCATCTGCTGCTGGCTCGGGCAGCCAGCCCTCCTGGGAGGGAGCAGCCGCTGCCACCACCTCCCTGCCGGCTCCTGGCCACGGCGCCCAGCCCGGGGCTCTGCCCTGGCCCTGGCCCAGCTCCCCCGTCCCGCTGCCTGCGGGGGATCGCTGCCTTTGCCAGGGAGCCTCCTGCCAGCTTTGGAAGCGATATTGTGTCCCTCAGGGCGGGCAGGAGGTGACAGCAGGCTCCAGCCCCCGCTGCCAGGGCTAAAGAAAGGCTCTGCTGGCCGAGGCAGCCGAGCAGCCGCAGCCGGGGGCTTCGGCCGGTGCCTCTGGTGCGGGGCTTCCCCGGCAGCTCCCCGTGCCGGTGCCGGTCCCTGCTGCCTGCAGAGGCTGAGCCTCGGCGCAGCCGTGCCCCCAGTGATGCTGCTGCGGCTCCTGCCAGCGTCCCCGCCGGAGAGCCCAGGGAGCAGCCGGGCACACCCCGAGCGGCAGCTGCCTGGCCCCGGAGCAGCCCAGGAGCTCCAAAGACAGGGCTCGGAGCCCAGCCCTGCTCTGCTGCCAGCAGGGGCCTGCCTGGGGAACGGCGGGGTGCCAGGGCTCCCAAAATCTGAGGCAGCAGCAGCAGCAGCAGCAGCAAGCGAAGCAGGAAGGGCTGATGAGATTTCCAGCGGGTATTTACAGCAGAAACCGGCTTGGCCGAGGGCAGCAGGGGCTGCGGCCGGTGTCACGGGGCAGTGACAGAGGGACACGGACTGCCGGCCGAGTGACACGAGGGGGAAAGGCTCTGCCAAGGGCCGGCAGAGGTGGCGTGGGGGAACAGCCTGTGCCCAGGGATGGGGGAGCTCCCCAGTGCCCAGGGGGACAGGAGCAGCGATGCCCCCTCAGCGAGGGCCCAGCTGGTGAGGGAGTGTTTGGCACACGGCGTTTGACGCTCTTTCTCTGCTTGCTCCGGAGACTTAGCTTAGCACGAAAGAATGTGCTGCACTGGGCTGCCCTCGGCCCCCTCCCTGCAAGCAGAGGCTTGTGAGAGCCCAGGGTTTCTGTGCTGACAGTGCCACTGGGCTTTCTCAGCAGAAAAAGCATCCTGGAAAACACTCTGAGGAGCCCGAGTTTGAGGTGTGCATGAAACCAAGCAGAACTGGGGTACCTGAGGCACAGATGGGCCACACACCCCACTCACCTCCTAACACACTTGGAGCCTGTGGCCGCTGCTATGCCCAGCCTGGGATGTGCCAGTCTCTTGCTAAGTGCAAGCCAACTCAGGCCAGCCTCCTTTTGTGCCCGATCCCAATTGCAAACAGCTGCTGTGAATCCAGGGCTGATTTTCCTGCTCTTTTGTAGGATGAAGTCATCCATGCCTGGCCACCCTCGAGGGCCTGCTGTGTCCCACGCCGTGAGTCAGGGGAGTGCACGTGTGTGTGTCCCTGCCCACGGTGTGTGTCCCTGCCCACCACAGCGTCTGGGGGACAGCCAGGGTTACCTCAGCCTGCACTGGGGTGTTTCTGAGGCCTGTAAGGAGTGTCATGGAGAGAATTTCAGGTGCCTTCCCAGCTGCTGTCTCCCTGCCTGCGAGGACATTGGCTGCAGATCTGGGGCTTGTGAAGCCCCTGATTTTTGCAGCAGTGGGATGTGGGTCTGATGGACACCCCTGTCTGCAGAGCACTACTTGGGAATTCTCTCCCACTGCATCTTCCCCTAAGAGAACAAACCCTGATGCCTCCAGTCCACGCTCATAGGGGCGGATGGGATTGGGCAGGAGGGGCAGCTGGGATCTATGGAGCTGTAGCAGGAGGGCAGTAGGATGCTGCTGAGCTGGAAGTGAGAGATGGCTCCTCTCACAGCTGCTCTGCTGCTGGTTGGATCCTCTGGCCTCAGCTCGCTGTTTGCTTTTGCTGACCTATTTTCATCTGCTGTGCCCAGCACATGGCTGAAGAAGTTGGAAGCTAAGGCAGCTGCTCTTCCTGGGGATTTTTGTCTTGCTGAAGGGCCATGAGTCACTATCTCTGTCAGAGCATGAAATGGAATTAGCTTAACCCCGTGTTGGAGCCCAGAAACGGGTAGGTTTGCTTATGGTCTGCTTTGCTGCAAAAAACAAAAAGGAAGCTGTTCCTGGTGTGTGTTTTGAGTCAGGCAAACCTTCGCTCATATTTCTCAGTTTAAGAAATAATCCAGTTCTCACCCCTGTCCCATTCCCTCCAGTTACCACCTCTGCACAAACCCAGTGGTCCAGCTAAGCCAGGTGTAACTCGTGTCCTCACTCTCTCAGTGCAGGTGTCTCCAGAGGACCGTGTTTATTGCAGATTAACGCACCTGAACCCAAGCACGGCTCGTCTGCAGCACAGCAATGTGTATTTATATGTCCTGGTTCAGCTCAGTGGACATGGGGCTGCTAATCCTTTCTGACAGGGAGGTCATCCTTGAGAGCAGTGCCCCAGGAGGGCAGGCACCACGGGCAGGCACGTGGAGCTGGGGAGCTGTGCCAGCCCGGGGGGTGCCCTGGGCCAGTGGCTCCTCCATCTGCAAGCAGCTCCCGGCTCCTCAGCCTTGACAGCAGCCCCTTTTCCCTCTGTCCTGCCTTCATCTTCCTTGGCTGCTGCTGCCTCTGATAAGGTCACTGCCTCTCAAGCCTGGAACCTTCTCCAGTTTTACTTCCAGGACTGCAGTGGTTCCTCTCCTCTTTGCTCTAACACTGCCGCCAGCAAGGCAAAGCTCCAGAGCAGGAGCTCTAAGGTCCTGGAAGGTCCCCACCAGGACCTGGCTGGGACTGGCACCGTCCCCTTAGTGTCAGGTGACATGGGTGGCAAGAAGGACAGCATCCCTGGCACGCCTGGAGCGTGTTTGTGGGTGCCTGCTGTGCAGGAAGGAACAGCCCTGGTGTGAGGATAAAGCCCTTTCCCATCCAAGTGCTCTTGGCAGCAGCTGCCCAGGAGTCCAGCCCCACAGCAGTGGCTGTGGGAGTGGGTGGTGTGGTGGCCCTGGAGAGGGGCCCCCAGCTCCCTTTGGCAGCGCACGTGTGGCACTGCTGCTGGTCAGGCAGCGAGCAAGGAGGGCCCTTGTCCTGAAGGAGGTGACATTTTGGTGTGATGAGCCACTCTGGGGGCCTGGAGGGGTGCAGGAGGCTCCCAAAGAGGGCAGGGAAAGGTTCTGCCTTGCTGCTGTACTACCCTGCTGCCTTGGGGCCACCACATCTGTGTCTGCAGCCCCTCCACCCACACCCTGTCCCCACGGGTTTCTGGGATTTGTGCAGGGCTGTGATGACCACCAAATATGCTGAAGCTGTGGTGTCTATGTAGAATATGCCATATGTTAGTTTTTAATGAGATGGTATGGAACAGTTCATACAAAAAAAAAAAAAAAAAAAAAAAGAGAAAAATGGGTGCTCCTCACCCATTGTCCGTAAAGCTCTGTGAGAAATGGCCCGTGCCCACCAGCTGGGAATGCCGGGCTCAGGGCAGGGAACAACCACGGGCAGCTGCAATGAGCAGGGCAGTGCTGCTCCCAAGGGAAAAGTGCCTGTTTCTTAGCTGCTTCTGCAATGAAGAGAGCAGGTAAGTCTCTTTTGGGGGGTCATGCAAAGCCCCCTTCCAGAGGTAAGTCCACACGTAGACAAGAACGTGGATGCTGCTCTGGCAGTGTCAGCAGAGGTCTCCTTGGCAGAGCTGGCGTGGCTGCAGCTCTCCAGTCAGGTTGTGCTGCTTCCCACTGTCCAGCTGCAGGTTAGGCTGGTGCAGTTCAGCTTTGGTGCCTTTTTCCACCCCGGGGGTCCGGGCTGAGGACCACCCCCAAGACCAGGAGATGCTGCTTCCAGAGCCGGGCGCTCCAAATCCCGGTGACTCCCCCCGAGGGACAGGCAGATGGTGTCCCCTGGCCCTCCTGCTCCCCTAAAGCCAGCTCCGAGCCCTGTGCCGCCTGTAGCCCGGGTGGCTCCGTGGGAGGCAGGCTGGTGGAACGCTGGCCGTGTCGCCGATCGCGGCACTCCCGGCTGCGGGCCGCTGTCCGGGGGGAGCCTCTCGGCAGCCGCTGTGCCAGGAGCTGGCCCTGCTGCTCCCCGCAGCTCCTTCCGCCCCAGCAGCGCCCACCGCCGGCACCGTGTGGTGCAGGACGCCCCGGGCAGCCGCAGAGGGTGTCCCCGAAGGGTCGGTGCCGCATCTCCCCCGTGCCACCGCCCCGTCCTGCCGGGTCCCCGCCGCCCAGGGCGCGTCGCAGGCATCGTCACCGCAGGAGCAGCACCAGGGGCAGCAGCAGCAGCGGCGGGCACACGGAGATCCCAGCAGTGCCACCGCAGTCCTGGGCGTTCTCCTGGGAGATGGGAGACAAGGTGTCAGCCTGCCTACTGTCACCTTTGGAGGAGGGAGCAGTGCCTGTGGCCAAAGGAAAGATCACCGGGGGCGAAGGAAGGGACTGGTTTGATTCCTATGTTGGCCATAGCAGCCTCCCGTGAGCCAGGCAGCCGCTTGCCTCCTGGGCCCCTCGCAGGGGGTGCGTGTGTGCTGCTCCTGAGCCCGGGATATCCCAGCTCAGGCCCTTCCCGGTGGGACTAACGTGACAATCCTCCTGCTCGGAACCCCCTCGGGATTCACGGGCCGCGTCCGGCTCCAGCCAGCAGGACGGGCACCGAGACAGCCCACGCGGGGTTGCAAGAGGAGACATCGGTGTATTTTGGGTGCAGGCTTGCCCGTGTGCCACCCGGCCGTGCGCTGCCCCTCCCCGGCTCCCCGCTGCCCGGTACCTCGGGGTGGAACGCGTGGCAAGTGTCCGGCCGCCGGCGCAGCTTCTGGGAGCGCATCCGCTCGCACTTGACCGACGCGTTGTGTGCCAGGCTGTCAAGGACACCTACGGACAGTGCGGGCGGGGAAAGGGGCTGAATGCCACACACACCCACGGGGCCCCAGGCGAGTTTGTCTGGGTGTAACTTAACTGCACGGCCCGGGAGACGCGGCGGGGAGGACAAGGGAAGGGAGGTCACCCTGGGTCTCACAAGCTGGGTCGTGCTCTCCACCCCCATGGCAATGGCAGCAGAAGCACATTTTCCACCCTGGCAAACACGGAGATGACAGGGCCTGTGGAGCCCTGCTGTGCATGGAAGGATATATTTGACCTCCTTGGCATCCATTGGGACGGGTGGGAAGACACTGCAGTCGCAGACAGCATCCGTGACGAGGAGCAGGAGGTTACTGCTGGCGATCTGCTGTGCCACAAACATCCTGCGAGGGAAGAGCAGGTGAGGCAAAGCACAACTCTCCAGCTACAGTGCCCAGAGCAGCAGCCCTGGCATTGCCTGAACCACAACAGAGATATTGACAGAAAACAGAGATCATTGGAAACAGGGTGTCAGCAGGAAGCAGGAGAGATCAGTGGGCAGCCGTACGCAGGGAGAAGTGCCATTGGCACTCCAGTTTGGCCTCAGAAAGCTCTGAACTGGCTCAAATCTACAGCTCCATGCTTTTAGGCACAAAAGTCAAAATCAACCCGAAAACACGACCAACCAACCAAACCCAACACAAGCCCTCCCCAGACCGGGCAGCGTGTCACAGCAGATGGCACCTGAGGAAGCCTGGTGTCACCCAGAGCTGTGTCAGTGCCTATTTACTGTATATTTGTGTGTGCTTGCACAATGCAAGGGTGTCTGCATTCTGTGGTCCTGCGAGGAGCAGAGCTGTGCTGAATTTCACGTTACCCGAGAGAAAAATAGAGGGTCCCAGTAACCTTGTGTGCTACACTGGTGTGATGGGACTGACCAGCTGGTGTTGGGCAGGGAGCCAGCAAGCTGTCCTGGAGCCACTGGGCACAGGGAAGGCCGGGGACATCGGGCTCAGTGTGCCTGCACTGGTGGCAGCGCTGCGAGGCTGCAGCCGGTGCATGGCTCGGTGGCTCCCAGTCCTGCTAACCAGGGCCCAGGCAAGGCAGAGGGCTTCTGGAAAAGAAATACAGGCTTGTGGGAAGTGTCCAGTGCACTGGCCAAGCTGACTGTGCTGGAGGAGTGCCCAGGCTCCCTGGTTATTCACCACCTGGCCTTGCTGCCTTCCAGCCTCCAGGGATTTCCATGTTCCCTTTTGGAGGTGTTGGATGCCACACACACAGCTGACCATCTCATTGGTGTTCCCTGACTAATGACTGCCTTGGGAGCTTTGACAAGCAGCCTTCAACCCATGCACAAACCCAGTCACCAGGACAGAGGTGCCCTGTGCATCCAGCAATCCACAAGCCAATGTTTTTGCCCAGGATGGAGCAGCCAGGCTACCCCGGCTCCACCAGGACCTCATGGAATGTGATCAGGAGCAGGGGGTGTGTCTCTGCCAAATATCTGGATAAAAGATGCACAAGAGATGCACCTGGCAGCCAGAGGCTGTAACTACAAAGGAGCTGAGTGGGATGCAGCACCTGCTGCTCCAGCACTGGTGAGGTGGTGCCTCCAGCAGGGAGGGGTCAGTCCCAGGCCTTGTTTGTGGCAGAGATCTGTGACCCAAACAGGTCACTCAGTTCCTCTGGATGTGCCCAGAGGAAGGTATTAATACAATACCTTGTTGTCATCAAATCTGCAGCCTCTGCTGAAACAATGTTTGGCAAGGCCTGGTTTTCCTAAAGCCATGCTGACTAGTGGAGGCTGTTTTTCTAACCTTTAAGTCTTTCCTGCAGTTGATCCAACACTGCAGACTAGGTAGGATTGTTTTGGGGTTTTTTTTAAGAGAAATCCCAGTCATATCTCTTTGGCCTCCTCACATTAGGAAAAGCTGGATCAGTGGAAATTCACCTTTTTGTCACCTTTCCACATGTGATTGCTGATGGCACTGTGCAACCATTGAAAACAGCCTCTTTTCACAATGACTCTCCTGTTACTTTTGACTGTCCATTTTCTTACAATGAAAATAGGAAATATAAAAGTGGAGCCTTGTTTTCAGTTCTTTCAGTCTAACACTTCTTTTTTTTCCCCCATTCCTGTTTTTTTTCTGATTCTGTAGAAAAACAGAAAAGGGGGAAAATAAAAAAAAAAAAAAAAAAAAAAAAACCAAAAGCATTTCAAAAAGGAAAACTTGCTATGAAGAAAACTTTTGCCTGAAACATCAAAAACCAGAAAAAGTTCTTTTCTGAAATCTGTGGAATGGAAAGATATATGTATTTTTAATGCTGTTTTCTTTGTTCTCCAGCCACCTCTGCTTATTAACAGATGGTTTTGATTTTTTTTTTGTCAAGGACTGGTACCCTGGACCCTTCACCCCGCAGTGCCCAGCATGGCTGTTTATCTCTGTGGATGCCGTGGTGGCCGTGCCATGGGCACAGTGGCAGGTGACTCTTCCCAGGTCGCTGTCACCAGCAGCAGCCCTTGCCCAAGGCCCCAGGTGAAAGGGAAGCTGCAGCCCTTACTTTTGGCAGTCTCCACACTCGATGAGCCCGTTGGTCTCCTTGATGGCCGGCTCGTACACGAACACGGGGTACTCGGTGTCGCAGGGCTGCAGCATGTCGTGCTTCTTGTGCTTGTGAGCTGCCAGGGGTGAGATAGGGGCACAGGTGAGGGGCACAGGTGGTGTCTTGAGTTTTAACTTTTATATTTTTCAAACCCTGCAGTGCCCAGTGTGTAACTCTGGAGTTGCCTGTTCCCTGTTCAGTGCTGCTCTCTGTGCTGGGCACACACAACAAAGCCTCTCCGGGGCTGCTCTCCAAGGACACCCTGCTGAGAGCAGACCGTCCTACACCCAAAAAATGTAAACCAAAAGCCTCTGAAAGGGGGGCAAGCTGAGGGGAATTGCATCATTAACCTGAAGCTTTAATTGGAGAATGAACCCTGAGATGCAAATGAACCAAACCCAGAAAAGTGTCCACAACTCGTGGCCTCTCAGGGTCCATCTCGGGGCCCATCTGGGCAGCAGCCTCTGGCTCCCCAGGGGTACCTTTGAAGGCCTTTCCAATAAATCCCCACCTTTATTCCCTTCCTCCTGGCTGGGCTCTGTTTCTAGGAGGCCTTTTAAGGCATCACAGGGGCACACGGGAGCTGCCTGCACTCAGGTGGGAACGTTCCAGACTGGCGATGGACACTGGAGGAGCAGCCCTCCGTGCCCGCTACCCCCCAACAGGGGCCGGGAGCAGGTGCCCAGCAGAGAAGGGGAAGGAGATGCTGCAGAAGCAGCCAGGCAGTGATCCCTGCTCCCACTAGGTGGTGTGGGAAAACCAGCCTATGTGAGAAATGCCTCCAATATCGGCACTCGCCTTCCCCCAGCGAGCCCGGACCCCGCCACGCCGCAGCTGGAGCCGAGGGGCTGCAGTGGCCACAGCAGCCCAGGGACCCCCCCAGGCAGGCAGGCGGGGACATTTGGGCACAGGTACCGCTGTGTTCAAAGGAGCAGGGGCCCGACTGAACCAGCAGCGTTAAGGAAATCCCTCCTGCCTAAGCCAGCCCTGGGTCATGCACTTTTCAAACACTGAAACCTGTGCCCGGGCTGGTCCTCTGTGCCCGTGCCAAGGCTCTGTCCCTGCGGGAAGCCTGCGTGTCTGTGCCGGGGCTCTCCCTCCTGAGCCCGCTGACATTCCAGAGCGAGCCCACAGCAGGACATTTGAGGGGTTCAGTATGGGTCACGTTAAGAAGAAACCACCAGCAGCACACAGATCTGGCCTGAGACCACAGGCAAACAGGTGACAGCTCTCAAGGACCAGCAGAGAGCCAGCTCATGAACAGCTCCATCACTCATCAGTCACACACTGTGGGACTCCCAAACTAATTTGGGGATGAGGGGGAGCTGAACCGGCTTACTAAGCCTCCCTCAAGAAGCAAGAGCATTCTTTCTAGGAGTTCAGCAAAATCTGTCTTGCCTGAAACTGCTGCCTTGGGCCCTTCTGGCAATTATTTTCTGCAGCTGGAGGTAGCAAAGCCAGCTCCTGCCTCTGTAGGACACAGGGGACTGCTGCTGATGGAAATGTGGAGCTTTGTTGCTAGGGCAGAGGTGGTTGTGGCTCAGCCAGCAGCAAGTACGAGAAATGGTTTCTACATCAGCTTTGGGCCTGAGCACAGAAGCCTCGCTTTGCAGCCCCCCACCCACACAGCAGCCACAGGCAGAGCTCCGGGGGGGACCAGCAGGGAAGAGGGTCCTCCTGACCAGCAGGGAAGAGGGTCCTCCTGACGTGGAGGATGCCCAGTTTATCCCTTGCAGCAGAAACGCTGAAGATTTATTTAAAAATGCAGCAATCTGGGTTTAAATCAGCGAATGTAATGGTGAGATGGCATCAAGAGGGCATCGGTGATTGGAGGGGTGATTTGCATCCCTGTAAAACCCTCACTGCTGAGAGCAATGGTCTCCTTTCCCCCGGCACTGCCAGAGCAGGCAGACAGCAGCAGGCACCTCCCCGCAGAGCTTGCCGTCCAAACAATGTGGATTACACGAGAGAGAGAAAAACTGCATGATTTTCTCTGATTTTTCTCTCCACCAAGGCAATCCAGCAACACAAGACATCCATTAAGAGCCAGGAACTGCAGTCCAATCTTCCCTCTAATGCCTTGCCCAGGTGAATATAATGGGCACTCAGACCCCTCCCTGCAGTGCAGGTAATTGTGCTTTGTGCTTTTCTTCAGAAGTCTCAAAAAACAGCGCTCAGGAGGCAGCCGCCTGCTGAAATCCTCCCGGACTGTGGGACCCACCTTTCGGTGTCATGGTCAGGTTCATTTTGCACAGATTCAGAAGCACGTGGAGCCCGACTGCAGCGCAATGCCTTGTTCTGTATTCACCCTGGATTCACACTGAATTAATCAACAGAACTTGTCATTCCAGGGGCCGGCAGCACCTCTGCCACCAGCCAGGAGCTGCCTGGCTGTGCTCTGCCACCGTTCGCTGTCCCTCTGTGCAAACCCCATGCTGCAGGAGCAGGGAAAAGCCTCTCCCATTTCTGCTGAGGGACAATGCCTCTGACTAGGACCTGCCACAGGGACTGACAGTCCTGAGGAGATCTGGGGTGGGCAAAAGACTGTTTCTGAGGTGAATTTCAAAGGCTTAGACACTTCTGGTGGGGCATGCAGAATATCCTGGTTTGTGCTGTAAGGAGAGAAGCTGCAAACACTTTCTAGCTCTGACAGCTGCAGGGCTGCTAGCTGTATTCTGGCCAGGAAAGTCCCCAAACTGAGACTAAAGGAGTGTGAGAAACAGAGCAGGAGCCCTTTCTTTCAGCCTTAATTCACTGTATTTGGGGCTGGGAAAGCAGCTCCAGACCCTGAGACAGGTGGCCAGGCTATCACAGTCTGGACCAGGGACAGCCCTTCTCAGGGACATGCTTGTGGCAAGACCACACACTGGAACCTCAGCCACAGACCATCAGGGTCCAGTTGAGCTGCTCCTGGATTTACAGCAGTGCTGTTGGCAATGGACAGTGCAGTTCTTGCTCCAAAGAGTTGCTGTGATGACCACAAAGGTGACCTCATAAAGCTGGGGCAAACTGCTTGCAAGAATTTAACATATGGCTCATATCATAAGTGGCAAAGAGCCCTGACACACCAGGACCTCATTTTTCCCCTCTCCCTGGTAAAGAATGACATCCTTTACTAGCTCCTGTTATAGTATCATACCCTTTACTAGCTTCTTGTTAGAACATCATCAGAGCAGATGGAGTTACAGCAATGTAAAATACCATGGTGTGAAGGACGGGGTGCAGGGAGGGGTGAACGACACCATCAGCTTGGAAAATGCAGAATAGAAGCTGATCTGAGGCCTCTCAGCCTCAGCCAATGTTGAATGAGGGCTGTCATGGTGGGCTTGGAGAACCAGGCCCCTCAAGGGGAAAGTCAGTGAAAGAGACTGCATGAACCACACCCAGGACAAATGTGGCCAACACCAAGGTGTATTTTTAAACTGGCACAAGTGCCCTGCACAGACCTTAACTCTTTTTTCTTTCTTTCTTTCTTTTTTTTTTTTTCCCTTGGCACAAACTGAATGAAAAGAAGCTGTTTTAAAATCTCCCAACTCTTGCACAGAGACAAGACCTATGACAGAGATTATGCTTAAGCCTCCTGCCACTTAATTTGCTGGGAAGCAAAGCAGCTGCAGCAGTATTGAGAAGTTCAGAGAAGCCCAGTACATCATCAGCAAAAGGCTCAGGCTGAGCCTCTGCATGCACATGCTGGACATCAGAATGTTATCAGCACCCTCAGAGTCTGCTGGTCAGGGATTAGTAAACAGCCAGAGGAGCTGATAACAAATTGCAAACTTTATAGCAAAGAGTGAGTTAATTCCAGGCTGTCATTGCTACCATCTGCACTGCCAGAAAGACTTTGTCAGACATTTGGCAACCAGTCCTTCTGAGCAGCACAGGCAGTGGCTGTGCCTCGTTATGAACCACAGAGCCCAGATTGTGAACTCCTTCCCACCAGCATAAATCATGCACCCTAGTCAGTGGATTTACTCTGGGACACGTGACAAAATCTGCCACTTAGTTACCAATATAAAACATAGAATTTAACCAATTACCTTGTAAAATATCTTCTGTGTACATTACCGTGCAGTAAAAAAAGAAACTTTTCGGTCTACAGAATTCTAGAAATAGTTCTTTTTAGGCTGCATGCCTTGGCTGGAAGTATTTTTGGCTTAATTAAAAGCTTTCAAACCTGTGGTGGTGTCCATAAAAGCAGAAGCCCTTATAAACACAGAGAGAAATTGAGATGCTGAGAGCAGAGCAAAATCTGTGGCAGCAAACACGTCTTCTCACCACCTCTGAAAAGCAGATTTGTATGATGAGTGCAGTCTGAATGCATCACGCCCATATTCCAACAGCAAGTCTCACCTTCCCAGAAAACAAGAGAACTTGGGAAGCAGAAATAGGCTCGGTGCTGCAGAGCCAGAGGTACACAGTCAGGCAAGGGAGAGCATTAGATCCCTCATCGTTAATTCCTCTGCACATAACCCGGAAAAAATGTGTGTGCTCAATTTCTCTCTCACAAAATGTCTCCTTCGCTTCATATTTTTCGCATACACCAGCCTTGGCGTGCAGTCAAGAAAATGTTAACGTCTCTGGCAAAAATCTACAGCCCCTTCTTAACAACATGTGCAATCCATTTCTTCCAGCCCCAATAGTATTCTTCCACCCTGCTACTCCCCCCACACATGGACACTCATTTTTTTCATCTGCAGACACCCTCTCTTGCTCTTCCTCTTCTCCATGCAGTAAGACACATTCCAACTGTCTCTATTTCTCCATCTCTGTCTCACACATATGTCTTGCTGGGCAGAGAGCAAATTGGCAAATACAGGCTAGATATGGAAGCAGGGAGATACAAACACAGCCACAGTCTGGGCTCTGTCTTGGAGGAATTTCTGACTCGCCTGTAGGAGAGGATTTATGAGCTACAGTATAAACTTATCAGCTGAACCGCTTGAAAGTCCTTCTGCATTATCCCAGGGCTGGGCTGGGATTTATCAGAAGGAGCTAAGCCATGGGGTGTGGAAAAGAAGACTTAAAGTTACTTCTTAATAACTGAAGTCTACAAAACCTGTATGGTCTTTCCTGCAAGAAGGCAGGGGTTGGTCTTTGGTTTGAGAACAACAGCCAAAAAGAATGGGCCAGCTGGGAGCCACGGTGAAGGACATGCCACAGGCCCAGCCAGGCCACAGGAATGAGTGATGGCACTGTCTGAGACTGCAGTTCCTCAGGAGGCCGGTGTGTGTTCCTTCTTTTATCAGCTCCTCAGTGACAGACCGTCAGTCACCAGCTCAGCCAGCTAAATGAGCAACAGCATCTCTTCTTTGCAGACCAGGGAAACAGAGCCAGGCACTGCCTTGGCCCTGTCACGCCTTTCTGCAAGTCCCTCACTGTACAAAAGGTGGAAAAAAGTCTTTCCTAGCCTAGGAATTTCCAGTTAATTTTCTTTTCTTTTTTCACTATTAAGGGGTTCTACTTACAGTGATGGAAGACAGCCTTGGCTGGAGAAGTCCCATGGCACACAGACACACAGGGACGATGGAGCCACGTGACAGTTTCACAGGATGGCAGTGACATGAAGACAATGAATTCACACACAGCAGTCATGGAGGTGATGTGGGGAAGAGATGAAGGAAGCACAAAAGGAAATGGTGATGAGCAGGACAGCAGTGACAACCCCCCCTCCCTTTTTGCTCACATCTCCCCCAGCAAAGACTAAATCAGACTGCAGCCACGGAACATCCACAGCAGGATTGCCACGTTGGCCTGTTCTCCAGAACGAGCAGTCTCTCCTGCCCTGCCATGAGTACTGCAGCTGCTCACCTGACTCTTCCTCACCCATTTCTGCACTGGGACACTCCTGCTATCCTGATGTGTGTTACACAGCAGCCAGGGCTGCTTAGGGGACAGCTGCAGCTCCTACTGCCATCTCTTTGGAGGAGGAGAGTGGGACCCAAACAGCACCCAAAGACCTCCTTCTCTAGAGGGGAATTTTGCTTTTAAAAAAATGACTGTTTCCCTACTGTGCCAGGAGAGTTCAGCGCAGAACACCCAGCCCCACAGCTGGCGTGGAAGGCACCACTGTCTCCATTAAAGGCACCACTAGTAATCAATAATTAGCAAGACTAATTACAGTCCCTACATGGCTGCACAGAGCATGCCTCCCCTTACCCTCTGAGCCTCCTTGGGGCCATTAACATCCCCCCTGCTTGCAGGGGCTGGGAGGGGACTGCAGAGACTCCTGGGGTGCTTTCAGCAGGCCACAGTTCAGCTGCAGGACAGGTCACTGGATTTCAAACCAGACACACCCCTGTGCTGAAGCCAGATGCTGTGCAATTCCACATGCCATGATCCTCTCTCTTCCAGAGCAGGTCCGGTGGGTAGGTGATGACCCTCCGTGTGTTACTGAACTCTAAGGCTTCTGTCTAGCTTCCTGGGACTTCTGCTAGGCTCTGGAGAGCCTGCTGTTCCACTCCTGCTCTGTCCTGTCCTCTAGCAGACTGGGAGGGATGCTTTCCAACAGTTCTTTGCAGCTGATGGCCTCTCCCATCCCACTGCACACAGGGTAGGGGTCCTCAGGAAGAAGTGTCCCCCCTCTCCTCAGCAAATCACCCTGGGGGAAGCAAGCTGCTCCGAGCAGCACACACCTCACCCTGACCACCCTGGTGCTGTGGCACTTCAGTAAGCCTGAAACGGGAGTGGAAGTGGACAGAGATGGTGGGATCTGGCAGCTGGATTCCAGCGTCCATGGAGGAAGGGGTGTGGAGCAGGTGGCAGGCTCCTTGCACAAGGCCAGGCTTCCCCATACAGTTTCTTCTGTCACCAGTGGCTGCAACAGTCATGTGCTATGGGGCGGCTGGACTCTTGTGTACTCACCATCTGCCAAGTTGTCTGAGTGCCAGAAGCTACTCATGTTAAACTCCAAAAGGAAGCTGTCAAAAGAGCAAGAACAGAGGATGCTTTTTCAGCAGCCTGAAAGGATGCAGGTGTCAGGGAGATGGCCCTGTCACCCAGCGAGTATCAGTTCTAAAATGTTTACTACAAATTTCTGGCAGTGCAAGTCTGATCTTTTAAAATTTTAAATTTTTTTTTCCCCCTCTCCACATGCTAGAATGTAGCTCTGTATAGTGGGATCTGTACTGTGGAAGATCCGAATGGGCTTTTTCCTGAAGTACATCCTCATGATGGCCATCAGAAGCCCACACTCTGGCTACTTGGAGGTAACTACACTGGATTATTCTGTAGCAACAGGCTACAGCCCTCAGAGCTGGACCTTTACCACATCTCCTCTTCTGCACACCCAGCAAGCTGAGCAGTTGAACTCTGATTCACCCCAGAAGTTGGAGGTGAACTCAAATGCAGAGGAGAGCCTCCCTCTCTCCCCCTTTGCCTGGCACTCACACCTGAGCTGCTTGGCTTGCTTCCTTCAGCCTCCTCCCCCCGTGAGAGGAAGATGTGCATTCGCTCATCACGGGCAAAGGAGACAGGCAAGAGGACTCGGCATCAAGGCTCTGCACGGAGCCCCAGGAGACCCAAGTTCTATTTCTGACTCAGGCATTTTGTACTGAGTGACTTCAGGTAAATCCCAGACCCACTCTGGGCCTCTGCCTCTCAAAATGGCAATAGTAATAGCTTTCTGTCTCCCAGGAGCACGGTGCAGAGCTGAATGTCAGGAGAAGGCTGGCAGCAGTGCCCTAAGCGGGGGCTTCCGCTCGCAGCTTTCCCAGCTCTTGCCCCTCTTGGTCTGAGCCTCCCCAACACCCACATCTTTTGGTACTCACATGAGGAAATCACTTATCAGCCACTTCACTGCAGCTAGAAAGGCATAAATTGGCTGGAGAACAAAAGAAGAAATGAGAAATGCCATAAGGACCTGGCCAGAGAATGTATAATTGTTATGCAGAACACCCCATTTTAGACCAAGTCCCTGCACTGATCAGAGCTCTTGAAGACAAGCTGGAAATTCAAGGTCTGGGCATCACTGGAAAATGTTCAAAATACATCAAAAGCCAGCAGAGCTGCCTTGCTACTAATAATATCTCTTCACCCCCTCCCCATCAGGGTCAGGGAGTTTATCAGGAATGTATGAAGGACTTTGAAGATGTAATTGCTTGATGATTTCTCTCCAGCATGGATGACCTTCAGAGCTCAGAGCAGGAGAGGAACACAGCTAAATGGGACACCACCAGTGCAGGATGCTTTTGTGTTCTGAGAGCAAGTGGTGTTTCTGGGACAGCACTGCCCAGGATTTAGTATTATCTGCCATTGATTGATTATGCTTAACCGTGCTTTGATCCAGCTTTTCCTCAAGATGGCATGACTTCTATCATCCTCTTGCTTTTCAGCTACAAATTGGAAATCCAGCATCATCCCAGGGACAATTCATCTGCAGAGGATACTGCTGCTTCTTTTCTTCATGGCAACCACGTCTAATTTTCATCTCCCCCTCTCATAATCATGCCCGTGTCCTCAAACCCAAAACAGATGCAGCAGTCACGGGACACAGGATAATGTTCCATTACTGCTGACTTATCTTCAGCCAAAATAAGTCAACAAATAATAAAATGTAGAGATGGTTAGGAATTTGGCTGATTTTTATGTCTGTATACGAAAAACTGATTTTTCTTGATTTCTTCCTTTCCAAGGGTTTTGCTAGGAGGGGAAGATGAGAGATGGAGTCTGAATGCTCACCTTTTTATTCTCTTCCCAATTCGCCTAATTTTTGGCAGCTCACAGTTTGTGACATCTCTTTCAGTGATCAGAATTGGAGGATATAATCAAGCAAATATTTTCACTACAGTCACCATTTATTATCTAGCCAGAGAAAGTATAGCCATTGCAAAACAGACATTGTTAAAAGTGCTATTGCTAAAAGCATTGTTAAAAGGTAATATGTTGTTGAAAATTCTTTTACTGGAAAAAAATTACAATGTCATGCTGAAAGGAGTACTTCCAGCACTCCTTCCAGTATCAAAGGATCATAACAATAATGAACATCCCTAAACATCCCTGTTTAGGATTGTGTCAAGTAGTTTGAAGTGGCCTAAGTGGTGAGTAGTTCCTTTGTTCTGCCTGTTTGAGGCAAGGTTGGGAAGATGGAGTGGGATTAGATTACGAGTTTGTATCGGCCTAAAGAGAGGCTGCATTTGGGTACTAGTAAAACCCTCCACTCTTAGTTTGTTCCCTGGGCTACCAGCATTCTCTCTCTCTTGCTCCAGGCTCACTCACCCTTCCCCAGTGACTGCCAGTTTTCCCCAGATGCTCTGCTCCCTGACAGCGCAACCCTCCTTCTTGAGCTGCTAAGTAAAACCATGCCCTGTAAAAGCATTCCTGTTCATTTCAGCTGCTGGCTGATTCCTTGGCTTTTAGGAGAGCCTGCCTGTCCAGTTCCTGTCCTTTCCCTGGTTCATTCCAATTTTCAGTGAGATCCTATGTGGCAACAGAGAGCCACACTGGAAACCACCGTCGGTGGTCACCACTGCTTCAGGAATCTGCCGTAGGTGAGTTTGGACATTCCCATCACTTGAAAGCAAACACCTCCCGAAGTCTTTTGGGGAGTGCTGGAGATGGCCAGCCCAGGGAGGGCTGCAGGGTGGCAGGTACGTACGCTGAGCAGGGGCCGGGCGCCACTGTGGTGGTGGTAGGGCACCTTGCACATCGCCTGGTAATCGTACATGGTCACTCTGCAAGCAGAACAAAACAAGCAAGCAGTCAAAAGCAAGCAGTGCAGCCACCCACGGGGCAGACACGTCAGCTTCTTCCCAAAAATGTCATGTATGAACTGCTTCCTGTGGTGACTAAAGCAGTGACCTGCTTACACGTGTCTTTGCTGTTTGGCCAGTGCTGGATCTTGCAGAGCAAGAAATACAGGCTCTGGATCAATGTAACTGGGTCAGTACCAGAGGAAATATGTCCCTAATTTCAGACAGTGAGCAAAGCAGTCTGTGAACCAGAGGCATTACAATTGTAACTACCTCAGGTCCCCCTAGTTCCTGTTTTCAAGCCACTGAAACTCTGAACTCTTTTTTGACATCGGCTGGGGGAGTGGAGTGAGGTGAACAGAGGTATTTTTAAGAGAGAGAGGAATGTGGTCAGCCAGCTGCAATGCTGCATCTGTGGGGCTCTCAGACAAAAAGGCTTTCCAAGTGGCAGGAGGAAGCACTTCTGCACCCAAAATGCCAAGAAATGTTTCCCATAACATCTTGCCCTGGAAAAGACAGGGAAGCAGCTGCTCTCTGGCCACACAGAGACTGGAAGTTTCTGTCTCTCTGTTTTTTGCAGCAGGTGGAAGAGCAAGGGATGAGGAGAAACGGTGTGAGTGGTGAGGATGGCTGAGCGAGTCAGCAGAGGGGGCAGGTAGCTAAAGGAGCTCTTGTGTCTAAGTGAGAGAGTCACATGCATCATCAGCATGTGCATTTCCCCTGCTCAAGTGCTTCTTAGAGGGACCAATATGCTCTGACCCACACAGCACCCCCACTTACCGCCTGAACATGCCCATGTTTAGCAGCTGGGTCATCACTGAGCCATCCACTGCACCAAAAAATTTTCCAGTCTGCAAGCACAAAAAGGGAAAAACAGAATAAACTGTAAATTTTCCAAATGCTCGCTGGCTCCAGCCAATCTAGTTTGTCTGGAGGCCTGCTGTACACGACGAGGGTTTTTGCAAGGAGCTTTGTCCTTTGCCAGGCTTTGTCCTTTGGCTGTCTGGGAAGCTCGAGGGAGGACTTCCCCCATCACCAGCTGGGCATCCTGTACCATTCCTACCACGCTTGGAAATGATTTAGCCCACATAAGTCCCTGCAGCTTGTGACAGAAAAAGGCAGGCTCTCAAGCTGCAGAGACCCAGGCACATTGAATCACTGGAAGCCTGGACTCTCCTGTGGGTGGTTGGAAATCCATGTTCTCTGGATCTGAATGCCTGAGTCTTCCATTTGAGCCTCTCTGCTACCCTTAGCTGCAGTGGATTTGGAAACCTCTGCTCTCCTGCTGCCCTAGGTGAACTGGCCCTCCATGCATGGTTGTGACATACAGATTTATTTAGGTAGCAAATACAATTTCACAACTCACTGCTGTGCGAGTTCTGAGCAGGCACAACACGAACCCATCCACCCCTGTAGCATGGTCAGCTACACCCCTAGAACTAAGTTGCATTTGGGAGGGCAACAACCCCCCAATCCCCTTGCATGCCTCAGCTAAAGGTGGAACCTGTGGTCTTCTGGTCCCATGAACACCTCATAGTCAATAGCCTCAAATACGGACCCCATCTCAAATCTGGTAACTGCTGCTTTAAAGATTTCCTCAAACAAACAATCCCAGCCTTCCTGATTACTAAACCACAACAAATCTATTGCAAAAATGCTTCAGACCTGTCAAATCCACTGCTTTGTTCCCGGGCAAGTAAGTGAAATGTTTGTAAATAATAAAAGTGCAGATATGAGCTGTCCTCTGTCTGTTTCCTGGCTCATGGGTGCTGACAGGGTAAATAGCTCCCATGTGTTGTAGCACTGAAGCATTCACAGAGTCTGGGATGTTTTGCTTTTCCACTGACAGGATAGCAGTCATTTAGCATGTATTACCACATGACAGATGACTTCATTTATTTGAGTGGGACATTTTCACAAGCAAAGCCCAAACCTTAGGCAGATTTACCTAAGATCACATGGTAATCGCCTAACAGTAGTGTTACATGAGCCTCTTCCCAAAAGGCTTTACAAGTCATTTCACTGTACTTCACATACACCACTGTGTATCAATCAAACAAATTGATACATAACATCAACTCCCCTTTAAGCATTTAGGCTGTAATCGTTTCAGACAATCCAATGTGCCTGAGCGAGCAGTAACTTATTCACCTCCCTCGCTCTTTCAATCTGATTAGGGTGGTGAAGAGGCCAGCTGCTTCCATTTAATACCAGTCTGCAAACCCAGCAGGAGCCAGAGCAGTGGGATTTAACACAGTGCAAGCTGCAGACAGTGGGGCAAGGAGAGTGGGCTTGTAAATGTGGCGCATTCTGTCGAGAGATGCTGATGTCTGACCGCGTCTCTCCATGCAGGACATCATTTGTATAGGTGTAAGAATGAGGAGCTACTGGTGCGAGTACGGCCTAGGGAGAGTGTTCAGAAAGGCATCAGCAAACTGGCCTCTAATAGCAAACCCCACATTGAAAGCCTGCTGCTGTTCCAGGTGCCCTGTGCAGGCAGTAACACAGAAAAGCATCGCTCGGCAGAAACCAGCGTGGTCCTGCACTGCAGCAACGCTTTGTAAAGCAGCTCTCATTGCATCCTGTTTCCTGCAGTGACTGCTGCTGTCCCAGGCAGCCCTCTGCTGTGCTTGCCCTGACTCCCACCTCTGGGCAGGTTTCCCCAGGCCCTTGCCATTTCAGAGGTTCACGGCACGCAGCGCTGCTGTGCCATCCCCGTGACACTGGCTGTGTCACACCCCCTGCAGCTGAGCCTACAGGCACATGTGCAGCCTGGGCACAGGGAAGAGCTGCAACCCAGGGCACAGAGATGACTCAAAAGCCACATCACTGCTCACATGCATCCATGCTTTGCTGGCTTTTTGAGCAATTCACAGTTTTTGTACACTCAGAAAGCTGTGGACAAAGAGGATCTGCCAAATTGCCCGGGCTTTGTGGGCAGGCAGGCAGCCTCCTTGGTGCGTGGCTCAAGCAGAGCCAGCCCTTGCTTCTCCACAAGCTCTCAGCTCTGGTGGCATCTTGGCCTTTTAGCTGCCTCCCTGCACCCTGCCCTAGAGTCCCACCTGGGCAGAGCTTGCAGACACACTCTGCAAAATGCCTCAGGGCAGAAGGCAGCAATCCCAGAAAAAGAGGTTTAGTGGGCGAGGGAACATCTGGATGCAGCAGGCGGAGGGAGCTCAAGACCTGTGATCCACAGCTGTGCCTGTGACTAGCAGCGAGAGGCAGCTACAAACTCAGGTCAGGGGTGGTTGTGGGGCCACAGCAAACGTGGCAGAAAACACAGAGCGGCCCTCCCAGCAGCACAGCCTGACTCTGCCTCTTATCTTCCCTTCCTCTGCAGCCCAGGAGTGCCTGCTCCTCACTCACTCCCTTCTCCTGCATTTTAACTCTTTGCTCCCTCTGGGATGAGGGAGATTAGCTCGAATTAAGAGATTACCCGTTCTTCCCCAAGTAATCCTGCAGGGAGCTTCCAACTTGTCACTCATTAAAATCCTGAGTCCCTTTTCCATGGTGGTTTCCCACTGCCAGTAAGCTTCCTGCTGCCTTCATACAGAGGTTATTATAGCCCATCCCTCACCCTGATCCCCCATCCCAAGGGCAGAGGAGAGCAGAGCCTAAGCCACACTGTCCTCACCCCATTCCTGCAGGAACTACTCTGATTTCCAGTGTGGTCATCCAGGGAAGGAGGTGCAGGCATCAGGCAGCTCTAGCAGACAAAAAAAGCCAAAATACCCACAAAAATCCAGGTATGGGATTTTTTTTTTGTCATTATGTTAAAGGATGCCTTGAGGGAAGAGGATGGGGCAGGGAAGGCAATAGCAGCAAGTGATCCCAGGCAGCAACACCCAGGTGGCAGAGCTATGAAACCCAGGATATTGATTTAATTCTGTTGTCTTGAACTCCCTGCCAGGTTTAACAGTGTGGACACTCATGGTGCCATTGGGAAATAAAAACAGTAACTGGAACAGGATAAAGAAATCAGAAAAAAAAAAAAAAAAAAGCAGTGGTGAACTCTCTGAGGTCAGGGAAGGTAAAAGCTGGAGGAGGACAGCTCTGGTGCTTGCCAAAATGCCTGATCTTGGAGGCATGTAGATAATGTTTATAATTTACCCAAATCCACTATAATGCCATGTTTCTGTTAGTCAGATCTTTCAGACATCAGCTTTGGAAAAACCTATCTTCCATAAGGTGCACGAAAAGTACAGAGGCAGAACCCAGGAGGGCAGTGCTGAGGACACACAGGGGACAGAGTAGCTGCAGGGTGTAGTTGTCTCCACTGATGGACACGTCATAGGGCTCAGTAAAGCCTCTTTGAAAATGCCATGGGGGTCAGAGGAGAAAACAGCAGTTCCTAAGACCACCAGCCCACCCCAAACACACAGTAGGACCTGGCCTCCCAGAGTAGGGAGCCAACACAACTTTTGCAGCATTTCTCCCCCTTATTTTCCAAGTTCTATTTGCTTTTTTGGTTTTTGGCACACTGTATCACTTAAGGGACACTTCTACTGGACCATTCAGTGTGCAGGGTAGGGCACTTTTCACTCTCTTACACAAAAGAGGTTGGCTATTCCTTGCAATAAATAAGCCCCCCTTGGTCTCTGTCTGATCCCCCTGATTGCTTTGGCTCTGTGACTCTCAGGAGTTCTCATCTCGGCCTCTCTGAACTCACTGTGCAGTGCCTGCAGAGTGCACAGTCTCACCTTCTTCTTTTGCCAGCCCATTCTGAATATGCTCACCAACCCAGGCACAGGTGGGGAACCATGGGACTCATACAGCTGATGTTTTCCATCTAAATAACCATCTAAATATCCTTCTATCTTTTCTGTCCCAGCTACTTTGAGATCAGTGTCACTACTTCATGTTTCACTGTTTCACCAGCTTCTTGTAAGGGACTCTGTTCAAGGCTGAGGAGAACTGAAATTCAGCAGGTTATCTAGTCTCCCTTATCTCCTGATTGTGTCACACTTTCAAAGAACTATAGCTGATAAGTGTTCTTCCTTCTGGAAGCTGTGCTGCTTGTGCCAATCACATCCACCAGGAGTTCTGTTACCTCAAGTTCCATTTCAATCTGTTTGTCACGTCTCGAAGAAAGTAATTTCTGGGATTGGATCTACTGCCTTTTGGAAATACCCAACCTACATTTGTTAACTCCAGTACGATGGCAATTTTAATGAAACTCCACAATTCTGTCAGTAACAAAACCCCTTAGTTTCCCATCTCTTCTCTAAGCCTACTCCTGCTATTGACTTATTGCTCTGTAGTTTATGAGACTGTTCCCACTGTCTGACATCCAGAGCTATGGGGTTTAATTATTTTGAAAGAAGTAGCTCTGTGGTGAATTTATCAGAGAACAGAAAAGTGTAGCTCAACCCTGCAGTGGCTGGTAGTGTTGACTCTACCCAGCTGCACAGGATGTCACATCAAACTTCACCCCTTCAGCTCCCTAGAAATGGCTGTGGAACCACACACCTTGTTTTTACTTCTATTCTGAGCCTTTCCCCTTGCTCCTTTCACCTCTTCAAGTCCAGTAAATCCTCCAGTTCTTTAGTTGTGTTCCTGTTTCCAATTTGCTTAAATTATTTTGGTTTTGTTTTCCGACTTTAGCATTTTGCTCTTACCATCCCCTCAGTTTCTTTTCCTGAAAAACACCTGCTTTGGCTTCAGAAGCACTCAAAAGTGCTGCCCCCTTCCCCTTCCCCCTCCCCTTCCCCTTCCCCTTCCCCTTCCCATGCCTGCCTTCTGGGACTGTCTCAGATCATCTTTCAATAGCATCTGTGCCAGGGGAAAGGAGTCTAATTTTCTTTCTTCTGATCAAAAGGTATTTTGACTAGTGCCTTCCTTATCACTGCAAACTCCTTCCTCACCTAGGATGTGCTGTCACTCTGCTGGGAGCCCTCCCCCTCACTGTGCAGTTGAATTTAATTACACCACAGCCACCCTCATTACACAATTGAACTTCATTTGTTTTAACCAGCTCTGGTGGGTTATTCAGGAACAAGCAGACCCCACTTTCCTCCTTCTCTTAGGCTCTCTTACCTCTTCAGGTATTTTGGAAACAAGTATAAAACCGTTGTTGTCAATGAGGAAGCAGTTCAGAATCTGCAGAGATGAAAGAGAAGTGATGTTGAAGATGGCTTTTCCCCTGTTCGTGCTCAGGATGGAGCAGTGTGGGTTTGTGATGATGGCAACAGCCTCAGCACTTCCATGCCAAGCCCCACAGCTGGGCTACCATAAGTTTTACACAATTCTTTTCCCTCTTTGCCTCCACTTTGAGGTACTGAGTTCATGAGTTGTGACAGAGATTGTCTCTTGCCAGGGCTCTGTGCAGACCTAGCAGGCTGTGAGCCACACTTCAGGCAAGGCATCCTTCAGGAAGAGACAGGATATCTGGAGTGCTCTTCTCTTTAATGATATGGTATCTAATGCTTTCCATCTTCAGATTTCAGAGTTTTATAGCCACTCATGAAATAACCCTCTCCCCACCACTGAGTATCAAGTGCTGATCTTATTTTTATTTTGCAAAGCAGGAAATGGAGGCACAGAGTTTAGATGAAAACCCTCAGGTCTTGCAGGGGAAAACTAGGAAACAGAGAAAATCCTACATGAACATACAACAAAAAATCTCCAGGGATCTCACTTTTCAGGGCAGAGGAGCTCCTGTCCCAATTATTCTTGAGAACCAGGCTGAAGCAGTGGCATAAACACAAACAGAGGTGCCCAGCATACATGTCACGCTGACAGCCACTTTTTTTTGGGGAAGAGCTGGGGTGCCAGGGAGACAGACTTAAAGGAGATGGGCTTTCCTCAGAGTCACTGGCTGGAATCCCAGTGTCTCTGCCCTGGCCCAGCTGGGGGGAATACCTAAACTGCAGATTTGTCCCATTAGTATGAGGTCCTGCCCCAGCTGTGCAATCTCTTGTGGGGAGACAACAGGCAACACCTTTCTGGGGAGGCCGAGATCTCCACAGAGCAGGTGGTCAGTCACACCCATCACAGGTACAGACAAGAAACTGAGGCAACTTACATCATCCTGGCAGCTGAGTGGACAGGCACCGTCCAAGGCACTGCACTGGGGAGGAAAAGCAGAGAATTAACCACGGTGTTGAGGAAACTTCCCAGTCTGCCCATGCAGGAGCCTCTCTGGCAGTCCCACTCCCACCTCCAGAGGCTTTCACAGCTGGGACTGAGGCAGCAGCAGCTCCAGTGACCCCACGGGTCCCCTCCTGACTCCCCCCACACTCACACCCAGACAAGTTTTCCTCACTGGTTCAGCTCCAGGTTTCCCACAGCAGAGTCTCAGACACCCAGAACCTTAAAGCAATTCATCTGTGGTGCAGCTACACAGAAAGAGCTCGAGCTGGTGCCTCTGAGGAGGGGCCCTGACCAAAGGAAACTGGGCTTTTATACCCTCACAGTCCACGAGTGCGATCGTCTGGGGTCGTCCTGGCGAGACATCTGCTCCTGCTGTGTCTCCAGGTGGCCGGACACCTGGCTGTCCCACATGGCCCCATGGTGCCCTTTGCTGTGCAAGGGGTCAGTGCCAGTTCAGGGCCCCTTGCCTGGGGCTCCCCGAGCTCAGCTGCAGCTGCACCCGGAGCTACCTGCACCGAGTGTATCCCCCAACACACGGCATGAGCTCATCTGCCTGCCTCCCCCTTGGCACTGCTGGGCTAAAGGTTTCCATAGCAGTGTCTCAGACAGCTCTGCAATTCAGCTGGCTCTTCCACCAGGACAAGCTCGACAGCACGCACAGGTGCCACCCCCAGCCACTCGAATTGCTGCCTCTACGAGCAACATCCCCTTTCCTGAGGGCTCAGATCCTGCACCTGCCTCCCTGACATGCTCCCAGCAGGACCTGTGCACTCCAAGCAGAGGTGGCACTTGTAAAGAAAGGGTGAAAGCAAAGGTTACTGTGCACCAGGGAGGAACCAGCGTGCATTTCAGCATCTGTTAGTATCCGGACCCAGAACACAGCATGGCATTTTAGATCAGGGTTCTTCTCAGGCAGGGATTTTTTGTTGTTGTTGTTGTTGCTGTTGGTTTCTTTATTCTCCAGACAGCTAATGATAAAATAGGATGTGAATGGTGCACATGTAGCCCAAGGCACCATCCATTTCTTTCATTTAGAATTTCTGCGTACTGGACTTGACATGTGTTTCACAACACTGACCGGGGTGGTGACACGAGGGGTTAAGTGGTGAGTAACAAAGCCCTTCAGGTGCTTATGATTTCATAATTGTTCAGAGTTTGCCGTGGCTGCATGTGTCTGTCTCTTTGTGTTATTTTTTAATTCTATTTTCTCCAGCAGCAGAGGGAAGAAAGCTGACACGGTGTTGCCATTTCTGTGCATGGAGTCCCCTTCCTGCCAGAGGTTTTCTGGGGTCAGGGAAGGACACTGGCATAGCACATAGCCTGTCTGCTCTTAGCCAGCTACCCACTATTTTCTCAAAACCCTTAGACATAAACCCCAACCCCCTTTCTGGGTGATTCTCAGTAACAAGAAGTAAATTGGCCATTCCAGACCGCAACAAGACCGTAACTTTCAGTTAGAATTTGTTTCTACCCTTGAGTTTTGCAGAACATAATCAGTTTTCTGTCCCTGTGTTTAACTTCAGAGGAGGTTTGGAGATGCCCGAGTTTGTTTCAAGTCCCACAGCTTTGCAATATCACATGTTCACACTCTGAATCCAGCTGGCTTTTTGAGACTCTAGGGATGATGGCTTAAAAAAATTCCTTTATCCACAGTTGCAAGCACTGTCTCACCCCTGCCTCACAACAACACATGGTTGTTTTGTTTCCCTGGATATATTCCTAGAGGTGGCCTTGCTCTTCACCCTAGCAGGTTCCTTCCTTTGGTCAGCAGAGGAACATGGTCACAACAAACCACAGTTATGGCCTCAGGGGAAAACAAATACAGAGCCCAGGGTTCAGATACCAGAACAGAAACCCAGGTGAACCACAGTGGCTCTCCACAAGAAGGGCCTGTGTCTCACACATCTCCCTCAGCAGAGTGAGGGCTGAGTCTCACTGCCACTGCACTTCCAGACCTGGAGAAGTTCCAGCAGTGCCTGGTGCTGGACTGGCCCCACAGCAGCAGCTCCACAGCGAGGACCCTGGACTGAGAGCATGGGCAGCCTGCAGGGAGCCCCTGAGATGGGGGCACAACTGAGCCTGTGCTCCCTGCTTGCTCTGAGACCACATCTGCTGCTCCATGGGCACAGCTCCCTCCTCAGAGACCAGCATCCTCCTCACAGCATCCTCCTGCTGTTGGTCAGGTCTCTGTGACCCAGAGCGCTTTGAGCTTTGCCAAAGACACTTAATTACTGTGAAGACAAACACAGCCCGTGACAGGTTTGGACCCTCTCCAGTGACTACAGACAAGGGACAGTGCCTATAATATGCTGGCACACAAATGACACAATTAGGAAGCCAAGCTGCAGCGAGGCATGCCAGGATGCCTCCCTGTCCCCAGCTTTTGTCTACTTACATCACTGTCATTGGGCTGGGAGGCACAGCGTGGACATCCAGAGCAGCACAGCATCAGTGAAGCAGGAGAGAGAGAGAAAACAAAATCTGTTAGTCATTCCTCTGTCCAGTGGTTCCTCTGACCATTCCAGGCCACATCCTGGGACACCACATGGAGCCTTTTTTCACACCAGCACCTAGCAGGGCCACGGCTCGCAGCCACTTGGCACACAGGCCTCCTTCACCTGCTTTAATGAGGCTTCCCAGCTCCACCTAACACCCACGAGGGCTTGTTTGAGTGAGAACTCCCTGGGTATGGCCCTCAGCAGGTTTCTATAAGCAAATCTCTCTGCTGCTGTTTCGGGGTGTGCTCGTGTGCTTTGCAGAAATCCTTTTAGCTCAGGTTAGGTTTATGTGATCTCCCACCAGTGAGGATGCTCCTGCCTCCACAGAGCAGCTTCCTGCCCTCCTGTCTTCTCTGTCACCCCCGTCCGAGGAGCGCTCCCTCTCCTGACAGTGACAGAGAGTCACTTCTGCTGGGCGCTGCTACAGCCCCGTCAGTGTCACCCCTCCACAAAACCTCCCTGAAAACGGAGTCTGGGGAGAAAGCCCCTGGGTGGTAAGGGAAAAGTGTTTCAGTTTTCTTGCTCCTCAGACCAAGCGAGTTGTTTTAATTATTCCACTTCTCTCAGTCCAGAAGAGTATCTAATATTAGGACAACACCAAAAGCTTATCCCTGGAGCGAATAATTTTTATTTTGGCAAGCTGGTAGCCTTTTGTTATCATTATCAAAGTGATAAGAGAAGACAGTAGATTCTTTTCTGTGTGCCCAAAATTGTAGATTTCCATGAGGTTTCTGAAAGGCTGAATGAGTACAAGCATATTTCCACAATTAAATGTGTCATATGCAGCAGAGCTAATGCCAGGCCAGGATGCTGACACTGTCACCACGGCATCTGCAGAACAGACTCATGGCTCACACAGCATTAGTGCCATCAGAGGATTACAGAAATGTGTGACTTCAAACTAATCTACTTCATAAATCTTTTAATGTGAATTTCACAAGAGCCCTCATTAAAATGCCATCGCATGTGATGTGACATAGTATTGACCTTGCTGATGAAGGGCATTAAATTGCCTCTCCACATGCTTGCTGATGCTCCTACCTGTTGCATGGCCATCCAAAACTTGCGTTGGAGCAAATCCAGCTTAATTTGCACACCCACAGCTGCAGGAAACAAAAAGAGGGGAGGATGAAAAGAGGAGCACGAAAGACAAATACAAGGTGGGAAATGAGGAGTAAATATTTGCCCAAGGTGATGGAAATCACAGTTGCAACCTGCTTCCAAGTGTGAATGCTGAGTCAGACTGCCAAGTGAGAGTCAGGGGGTTAACAAGGGAGAGGAAAAGGGGACACTGACTGTACTGAGGTACTGAGATTTCCCTCACACCGAACACTATGAAGCTACAAACAAGTTAACAAAAAACCCCCCCAAAAAACAAAAAGAAAGCCCCCAACCAACTGACCAAAAAAAAAACAACCAAATCCCCCAAAAGCCCCCCAGTGTGCCATGGGCTTTTGCCTTTGTCTTTTTCAGATTCTGCCTGGCCAGAAGGGATGTTTGTGATTGCCCCCGCCTCAACTCCTATACCACGCAGCATCAGTCAGAAATAAAGTAGGCCAGTGAGGAAGGGATTAATTTGAAAACCCACCTGTCTCAAGGGGGAACCACAGAGATTTAGATTTTTCCTGAGCCACTACAAAAGCACAGAATTACGAATGGCACTTGACAGAAAGTGTCGATTATGAATAGTGATTTGTTACCTGGTCCCAGCCTAGTGCACGGTGGGCTAAGTGGAACTCTGTGTTTGTGTGTTTCTTAATGAAGTGTGTCCTAATTTCCTGGCTTAATTTCTCTTCTATTCCCAGCATCATGCTCCTGAATCAAGGCATAGTTCCAGAGGAGAAGGAATGGTGCAGGGTCTCCCTGACAGGACAAGCTGGCTGTCCCTGGGTAGGCTGCCTATGAGCACACACAATAACCAGTGCAGTCGTGCACATCCCTGGTGATGGGGAGCAACTGGGCTGTGTGTCAACTAGTTGAATCCAAGAGCTCTGGAGGAATTACACCCTCAAGCAGGACCTTGAAATAGAATATAAAGTGCAAGTGAGGGAGAAAAAGAAATACGGGAAAGGAGATCTGTAGCCTTTTTTCACAACCACCAATATCGGGCGGATGAAATGTTGCTGTTTCTACAGATTTCCTCTGAATTAGAAGGAGCTTCAAAGGGGGGAACAGATCCTTGAAATCTGAATCATGCCGTGTGGGTGCTCTTAAGCTAACGGTGTGAGCTGATGCTCTAATTCAGATGGGTATGAATTAAATCTGGAGTATGCAATGGTGTACTTTCTTGCTGCATGTAGAGACCCTGGCACCTGGCACCAGCTCTGCCCTTTATACCAGAGTCCTTGTCGCATTCCTGCTGCTGGTACAGCCTACAAATCCCACGTATCAGAGGCACGTTTCTTATCCAGCTCTCCCTGCTGTAAACTGACTCTGACTGCCTGTCTGAGGGGGAAAGGAATGATTCTGTGGAGCTGCATTGCCCTAAGCCTCGCAGAGCACAAAGCAGACAAGACAAAGAATGCAAAGAAAGGAGGAAGGACAGGCCTGAGTCTGGCCTGGGCGAAGGTTCCTCAGCTTCAGCGGGGCTATGGCAAGCATGGTTTGGCTTGGTGCCCCTGCTGACAAACCAGCACTCCTTGACAGAAGGCAAACGGTGCTGTTGCTGCTGAGTCCCATGAGGCCCACGCACCCAATTTGGTACGGAGCTTTAAATAAATTCATCCTTCCAAACCATCTCATGAAAGAGTCATTCCCTTTATCACAGCAGATCACATCAATGGGACTGAGCATTACCCAGGACGTATAGTTTTCATGAGACTTGAAGAGGAGTCAATACCTACAGAACTAACCTTGCAATACACTTACTCAGTGGGTCATATTTTTGCTGGTGGGAACACTTGGCCTCAAATTGTTCTTCAGAGAGATCTTAGCCCCTGGTTGTAAATTCTTGCTTCTGCCCAGGAGGCATAAGTAGTGCACACCCATCCTGGACAGAGCTGCCTGCAACATGATGAAGAAGAAAACCCAGAGGGGTTGCACTGGAGGCCAGTGGCAGGGACAGAAGGTGGCAGCTACTGGCAAGAACTGTAAGAAACTTTCAGACATTCAGGTGACGTGAGTAAGACATGGGAGGTGAGGAGAAGCAGGCCACAGTCAACCCCCCCAGAGCTAGTAACACTCATCTGGGCATCTTCACACTGCTGGTGAAGTCAAGGAGAAAGGAGGAAAGCAGTGATTCAGTCTGAGATAAGGATGATGCTATCGCTCAAGTGAGAGGGGGAAAACTGGAATAAACTCCTCTGTGCTTGTTCCAAAGAACAGCTGATTGTTAATGAGCCTTTTTGCTCTGGTGGCAAAGGGTATGCTGCATCAGTGGGAAGATCTGAGGTCCATGAAATGACGAGTGGCCGCTGCAGAGTCCCCAGAGAGACCATGGCTAACAGCTCTATTCCTACCCATAGGCAAGTGACCTGTGCCACTGCAGCAGCCTGAGAGTGCAACAGCACAGGAGCACAGGCGGTGCTGAACACCTTGCACAGGTGGGCGTTGCTTCGCTGTGTTGATGCGGTACCCTGAGCTGTGCATGACTTCCCAGCGGCCAGCAAAGCAGCTCCCACCCTGCCTGCAAAGCCAGGGCTGCAGTGGGCCCTCTCTGGAGCTGTTCACCACGGAGATCAGAGCCTTCCCCTCCACCTGTTCATCCCTCTGTTGAGCATGCCCGCTTCATTAGCTCATCCTCTGCTTGCCTCTCTTTCTTCCTGCAGTCTCTGGCTTCTCTTTTTGATTATCCATATGTTGTTCTCATAAGGAGCTTTCCCCAAGATCTAATTCTTGGGCCTGCTGCACAACAAAAGGGCATAACAACGAGTCTCAAGACTGCATTCTGCAGAGTGCTTATCAAGATTTACCTTGCCATTCACAACCTGTTTTCGTGGCAGCTGGTCCAATGGTTAAATAAAACCTGTGATTCAAATGGAAGGTACCAGAACAGCAGAGCAGCCATGCCCGTACGATCCATTTACATTCTCCATCCCCTATTTCTGAAATATTCTTATTTTCCCTCTCAAGTCAGTAACCTGAAATTTTATTTTGAATCCTCAAAAAATATTACTTAAAAAAAACCCCTTCCAGTTAAATGAAAATGAACAAAAGGCCCAAATCAGCCTGTTTATGATACTGGATCTAGCAGAAGGGGCAGTTTAAGTAGACCAGCAAAAGTGTAATTCTTGCAAATGTGAGCTACCGAGGTCCTTGTCAAGATGGAGGAGGGCAAGATAGGGGTCTGATTTTGGGGGGGGAAGGCTACAGGAGCCCACGGGAGAGCACAGAGAGAATCCTAACAGAGGCAGTGGGCTGGATTTGGCTGCTTACTGCACCCCTGTACCCGCAGGCTATGTCAGGGAGGGCAGGGAATGCCCGTCACTGATGGATGTCACCACACCTGACACGTGCACCGGACCTACGGCTGAGCACGCTCTCTGCTGCACACAAAGTCCAGGAGAACGAACTGGGGATCTTTCAGCCATTCCCCTCGTCCCAGCTACGCCCTAATAGCATCCCTCAAGTTTTCCCTGAGCCCCTGAGGAAACAGGCACGGGGTTGTGCTGCCCGCCGTGGGTACCTCTCAGTTAGGTCTCCCCGCTGGACGCGCTGCCTCCCCACCGCCGTGTCCGGAGCACCGGTGGGAAGGGGGTGCCTTTCTCCCAGGCCCCCCGGGTTCTCCCCCGCTGCCTCCCCATCGCTGCAGCCGCTCGCCTCGCTCCTATGCAAAAGCCAGGGCTCGTCCCTTCTCATCCTGACGCCTTTCTCCCTGAGTTTATTGTCATCAGCCGTAGCAGGGGAGAGATGGAGGGAGGGGAGGAACTGTTCCGCTCAGTGCCTTCTCTTGTAACCTGTGCCTGACCAATCTACCTCCTGAGGGGCTGCGGGGAGCTCCTCCCGCCTGGCATCTCCTCACCCCTCCTCGAGCCCCTCGGCTCCTGGCACCCGGAGAGGGATGGCAGCAAGGGCGGGATGAGGGAGAGAGAGGGACTGACAGCAACTGCCCTTTGTCCAGGATGCGCTGAAAGGAATGGAAACCTCCCGAGCTCCTTCCTCTGGGTGTCTGGGAGCAGATTCTGCCTGCCTGGCGGGGTGACTCCCCTGCACTGTCTGTGCGCGTTCCTGTGCGTGTGCTGCTGCCATCGCAGATGTACCCCCAGCTGTCACTTCACCGCGCACAGTCGCTCCCTCTCCCGCCTCTCTCTCTCTTTCTCTCTCCCCCTATTTATTATTTACGGAGGATTACAGTCCCTTTCCCACGCTGTCATCTCGCCGTGCGGCTCCTCTGCCCTCCACGCGAGGCAAGCGGCTGGCTAGGGAGGGCTCCTGCCAGCTAGGGTCCAGCTGCGAGCAGGGGCACTTTCTGCTGGGTTTGCTTTGGGATTGTACCGGATCGAGAGATCTGCGAGAGCTGCCATTCTCACAGGAGGGTCCCTTCCAGCCTGCCAGAGGTAAGTAAAGACGTCTCCCTTTGGCGTTTTTCCCCAGCTAAGCGAGGTAAGAGGAACTGCCCCCAGGAAGCGGCTTCCCCGGGGAGGAGAGTGTCAGGCAGGGGCAGCGCTGTGTGCCAGACAGCTCAGGCAGAAGGCTCCCTTGTGCCAGCCACACTGTCGGGCAGCGATTTCCCCCAGAAAGCTGAACGGCAAACCTGCTGCAGAGGCTGCTGCTTCCAGTCCGGTTTCAGCGCAGGCAGCCGGGAGCAACTTCCCGCAGCTGAGAATGGCACCAGCACCTTTCCTTGCGCCACGGGCGGCTCAGGTGCGCCTTTGGGGCTGAGAACTCGGTGCTGGAGTCACCCCGCACCGGGCAGCTCCTGCTGAGCCCTGCCTTTTGTCCCTTCCTCGGGGCTCTGAGAGGGGTCAGCGTGAGAGGGGCCGCTCCCCCGACTTGTGATGGCTTTGCTGGCGATCATTTTGGACTCGGCTGTTTTAGTAACAACAACCTAAAATGGAGAGGTACGGACCAAAATTGAACAGGTTCAGCACTCGGTACACAGCTTTAGGATCGGGGGTGGGGGGGTGTATGTGTGTAAGTGTGTGGGTGTGTGTGCTCACGGACATGACCACAGGACATGAAGTGAAGGATGCCAAATCCCAAGTAGAGCCAAAAATAAGTCCCAAGTTGCTTTCAGCATCTCCGCAGGCTGAGCCTGTGATTTCTGAACTTTTGGATGGAAGGCACAGCACTGAGGGGGGTGGGTGAAACACAGCACAGAGAAGCTGCACAGCCTTTTCCAGCCCTGGCTGGGAGGAAGGGGTGGGAATGAAGTCCCAAATGAGCCGAGGTGAAGTGCACTGTGGCTAGGGGTGTATCTGTAAGCTTTAGCCTCTCTCTCTCTCTGTGTGTGTGTGTGTGTGTGTGCACATACACATGCACAGACACGTGCACACACACATCCCACACAGGGCATTCTGCCCCCTCCTCCTCCCTCTGCCTGACCAGTTTATTACTGTCCCTGCATCTCCTGCTAATTAAGAGAGACCCATTAAACTGGAGCTCTCCCGATTTGGGGAGAGAGGATATTTGAAGCTGTTGCTCCAACCAGGTCATGACCAAGCTGGGCCCCAGGCCCACCACGTGGGCTGTCAGGTAACCTGAATGTGCCACATCCAGCACAGCCCTGATGGGAATGGCAGCAAGCAGGATACAGCACTGCTCTGCGGCTGGTGTCTGACTTGCCACTCAAGGATGCAGAGAGAAATTAAGATCTCATTTGGGGGAGGACTGGGGCAGCTACTATTGCAGAGTTTAGAGAAGGAAATCCTTAAAAGACAGGAGAACCCTTAAAGGCGCTCAGCGACTTGTCCCAAAGCAGGGGACATTTCTAGCAGTGAGGAAAACGGAGCCTTCTGAGAACTGCAGACAATTTTTCTTCTGAGCTTTGTCACTCAGGTCTGTTGGGGGGCGGGGGAATTGGATCTTCCTCTAACTCTTGTGGGCAAACAACATTTGCAAGGGAATTATTCCACATGAGCGAAAGGCTTGCGGGAGTTGTCTCCCTGTCAGACATCAGTGCTGCCTCTGTCAGTGCATCCTGTCCACTTGGAGGAATTATGGTGACTCCTGAGCAAAGGGGCTGTTGGCAAAGAGAAATGAGGGAAGCCTTCTTATGTAATTTTTATACCAGATCATAGCTTTACCCTTTCCTCCAGCAAACTGAAGGGCACATGATAGCAAGGTGCACTCTCAGCTCAGATATCTTTAAGAGTTACTCCAGCTTCCTGCCCTTCATCTGGCTTTTTTTAAAAGCCTCATGCAGAAATTATTTTCTAGGCTCTTCTGCACCACAGAAGCCTGATGAAGGCAGACCTGTGTCTCAGTAGGGCTGGGAGGGTCAGCAGCAGCACGGGGCCATAAGGATACCTCAACAGGAGCATTCAGGGAGCAACAGAGGCTGGAATAGGAGGATGGGGAGAGGCTCAAGCCTGTGGGAAGGCATATCTGGGTAGTTCTTCAGTGACTCCTCAGCACTTGCCTGCTGCTGACTCAAAAGACAGAGCAGGCAGTTTCCTTCACTTGCCATGTTTGGTTACATGCAGCTGCTTACACTGCTTGACAACTGTCCCAGTCCCGGGTGGCTCAAACCATAACTCAAACGACCATACTGGGATGCTCCTGCCAGCTGGCTGATGCTTCAGCATGCTACACCATGGCACACGCTCAGTTCTCAGTGGAAAGAAGCAGGAGTGGGAGTTCTGGGATGTTCCTCCTGCTGCAGGGAAATACCTTGTCACACATACCTTATTCCTGCTGTGGCTTTACCAAAATGCTGGCTCACAAAAAAGCTTTCTGTGACCGAGTGTATGATAACAGCAAGAAGATGTACCTTTTTTTCTATAAACCAGTTCAGTTCCCGACTCAAGAGATGGAAGGAAATAATAAACCCGTGAGGGGTTGGATTATGTGAAATACATTATTCGCATTGCAAAAACAAGCAGATTTAAGTTAGGAAATATTGCTACTGGAGGCAGCGTGCCACTTGCACGGGGTTGCAGTCCTGACTGGTGGGATCACGTGCTGTATTTCCATGAGCTGCTTCATTCAAGGTGCTGGCTACATGGTGCTCAAGGAGTGAAGCAGGGGGCCGTTCTTTTTTTTTTTTTTTTGGGTACTGCAAAATGCATGCCTGTTTTATTTGTTTACTGCCTGCCAAGCAAGCCCTGCAGGCAATACATCACTATTCATTGTCTTGTGGTGTTCTGAAGATGTTAGCTGCTACAGTTGCCTTGTAGCTGATGATAGAGGTTTTATGCTCCTGATGAGGCAAGAGAGAGTGGTTGTTTTTATGGCTTATGAAGGGAAAAGACACTTCCCCTTTTAGCCACACAGGGAAGGAGCAGCAGGTGCAGGGCCAGAGCCTGGGACCTCTTGGCTCTCAGTGCTATTGAGTCCTCAAGGCTGTACCAGTTTGCTGGCTAAGCTGCCAGCATTTTGGAAAACAGCTGTGAGTGTTCAGCAGTTCTGCAAAATGGCCCCTAGGGTCTCGTGTTGGGCACCCGCAAAATTAGGAATGTACAGACTGTGGCCTCCTGCCAAAACTGTGGTTTAATATTTAATTCTGACCATACAAAACCAGCCTTATTTATTACAGCATCCTCATTGTTAGCCTGAGTATCATGTGTCCTTTGCACTGAGCATGGGATGGGGTCCTGTGGAAAAAAGCAGCAGTGCTTGGTCGGGTAAGCAAAGGCAGTGCTGTGCTGCATCCACACAAGTGGCTGAATGAAGGCTGAACAAGTATTAGCTCACATTTAAGTCCTTAGCTTTGCAAGCCTATTTTATCATATGGAAAATGTTTTCTTCTTTTAATGAAAATGACAATTTCTTGGTTATTTTTTTCTGAATGGCAAAACAAGAGACTGTCTGTTATTTATGCCCTACAATGCCCCATGCCCATCACAGAAAGGACTGAGACTTAAATTTACAGCAAAGCCATACAAGTCAGAACTTCCTGACTGACTGCAAGCAAAGGCTGTTACTTGGAAGACATGCCCTGCTACCATGCTCCTCCTCACTTCAGGGAGGCTGGGAAGATTCCTTCCCCGTGAACCATGCTCTCACACAAGGGATAGAAAAGGAAAACCTCACCCTGAGTCTGGAGATGAGCTGTTACAGGCATCTTGGCTTGGCACTCATCTCCTGGGCTCCCTTTCCAGTCCTGGTGAGCCTCTCTAGTGCCAGTGCTGCCCAAAGCAGGGTGTGGTGCTGCTGTGACTGTGCAGGGGCAGAGGTATCTCACCTGCTCTCCACACCACTCCCATCTAGTGATTTCGATGGGATGTGAACTTTGCCATAAAGGTGTCTCTTCTTTGCCTGCAAACCCTGTAGAGAACTAAAGTCACATCACATTTGCGGACCTTCCTCAGCCTTGGCAAGCTCTGCAGTGTGAGGCTGTGAGCTGTGTGCTAACCCAGATGCATCCCAAGATCCTGGCTGGAGCTCTGGGTTGTGAGAGCTGTCACCACATCTTGTTGAGCTATGGGCAATGTTCCCAGCTTGTAAAAAGTGTAACTGTGTCCCAGAGATCCACAGGCACCCCTGGAGCTGAAGGCAGCAGCGCAGATCCCATGCAGTTTGTGTGGGCTTTGCAGGGTTGCCCCTCTCTGATGCTCTGGGAAGGTGCTGGGGGTCGATGGGGCAGCAGAAGAGCTCCAGGCTCTTACAGGCAGCACCAACACCCTTGTGCCACAGTGGCAACCAAGTGAGACAGATCCCCGCAACTCACTAAGGCAGAAAAAGGTCTCCTTCAGAGTCCAGTACAAATGCATGGTGTGGGAATGATGAGAGCCAGCCTTTCCTCGGGAGGTTTGCCAGGAGCTGTGTGCATGCTGGGTCACCAATCCCCTCATGATAAGAGCTGAGAGGATTTTTACTGTCAGCATCTTGTGCTCTGCCCCACCACTGTGCAGGCATGGACGGTCCCTGCCCCTCTGGATGTGCCCAGGGCACAGCCTCGTGAGATCTCAGTGAAGTTCTTCCCTCGTTCCAGTGTTTTCTACATCCTTTTTCTACTCCTGCTCCAGCTGCCAGAGTGACAAGCCACTACCCTGGCAGCCAGTGGTCTCATTTTGGGAGCCTGGCACCCAGGGAAGCCCAGACAATGTGGGGAGTGAGCACAAGGAAGAGGGATTCTCTCGCTCAGCAGCCTGGGCAGCAGCAGCTCACCACCACGCTGTCTCCTTCACCATAAGAAAGAAAGAGTAACAAGGGCTAAGCACAAGGAAGGCCAGTGAGCTCAAGGGCTCAGTGCATTTCAAAATGCAGGCTTTGAAAAAAGCAAAGCCAGTTTTTGGGCTAATGCAAACATGAATGATGGGAAACAAGCACCTGTGGGGCATTTTGTGTGCAAGGGACCCACTCAGGCTTGCAAAAGCTTGCCTCATTTTTGGAATGAGAAAGCACAAGGAGAAAGGCTTATGGCTGAAGTGCCTTGACCTCCATAAGATGCAATAGGGGTCTCTTGGTATCGATCTGGAAGCCCCTTGATTTGATAGTCTGGTCATGCTGTTCAGCACACATCTGGCCTGGTGTTCCATGGACAGAGCTTATATTGATTAAAAACTTACATTTTCCTATCTTGCAGCTAAATTGATGCACCTCCATCTACTATTCTGTGCATGTAAATGTGTCTCTTATCTCAGACAGGCTGGCACCTTCCCTCTTAAAGATCTGCTGCATCCTTTGACTCTAAATAAGAGACCCAGGGAAAGTACTGGGCCTTGTTAAAATTCCTGAGCCCTCAGAGAATCCTTCACAAATGTGGGCCTAGAACATACCTTCCTTCTTGAACACCTCCTGAATAAAAACAAGAAAGAGAATCCTTTGGGATTCAGAGCACTGTCCAATCAAGAATTGCAGGAAATACTTGTGTGCACAGCAGTGATGGGAATGAGGACCAGAGAACCAGGATTCTCCCACCAAGCTGTCTTCTCTGCCTGCAACCTTTTCCTGGTTGTACCACCCACCCACACCCCCGGGGTAGGCTTGCCAGGAAGGGGGGAGCAGCATTTTAAATGCCAGTGAGCTGGAGGATGCTGGTGGGGTGTAGAGGAGGAACTGGGAGCAGAAGGTGCCTCCCTCAGACCTGCCAGGTCAGGGGCGGCTGCAGTCCTTTTGTCAAGGGACTGCAATGAAAGGATTAAGGGCCTGAGCTACCACTGACCATGGGATTAACCCCTGCAGGAAATTAAAGTTGTAGAGAAGGCTCTTCACTCCACGGCTGAGAGAAAAACTGGGATCTGGATTAGAACTGGCAGGGCTGGTGACAAGCCACCACCCACAGCCAACTGTTCCCGGCTGGATCAGAAAATGTTATCTCAACCACCATGTAGAACCCCCCTCCACATCTCACTTGGTTACCAATTTTTGCCAACAGTGTGAGAAGAACGAAAACATCACCCCGTGGCAAGAAAAAGAGGAGGAAACTGGGTACTCAGCTCACGTGTCCCTCCTCTGAGCCCCTGTCCCACTCCCTAACCCGCTTCCCTTCTCAGCTGCCTCCGTTGTGCAGGCAGGAAACATGCACGTGGTCTGTCGCGTTCAGTAAGACTTGCAGAAGATGCTGGCACACACATGGCTGGATTTCTTCCTGTCAGCTGCCCCCTCAGCTCTCCTCCTGCTGCTGCTCTGGGCCTCTTCCATATGCCGCACTCTCACTGTGCTGGGACTTTCCTGGCACTCCTGGCTGGATATGCCGGTCTCTCCACCTGCTTCCACAGCTTCCCAAGGAATTCCACATCTCCACAGCAATCTGGGTCTTTCCCAGCAGTGATACCCTCCCTGTCTCCCCTTCTGATGCTCTGAGTTTCTCAGAGGATCTGCCGAGGCTTTATGGCCTTGGTGTTTCCAGCTCCTCCAGAATTTCCCAGTCTCATCCTTGTGCATTGGTCGGGGAGGGGGGGCATGGGAGGCAAAAAGTGTTTTCTGCTTAAGGTATGGAATGAGGAATCAAGAAAACTGGCTTCTCTCCTGGTTTTGCCACAGGTCCTGGGGAAAACCTGGCCAAAAATCCTTTATTCTGTGTAACTTTGATAAGGCCTACAAATACTCTCTGCAGGACAGGAGAGCATTTACAAGCTCAAGTACAAACGCTGCACTTGACAGCTTTGAAAATCCTGAGTGAGTGGGGAACTGATGTGGACTAATGACGAAGTATCAAAAGCAAGGCAGCTGAAATTTCAGACAGCCAAAATGAGCAGCCAGTTTTACCTGCATCACAGTTTACCCCTCCATAAAATGGGGATAAAGTTGATCTTTCTTGTAGGGTCCTGGGGAGGAAACATTTTTTACCATCAACATATTTGCATTTCAGAGGTGCCTGCATTGCCAATCCAAAAATCAGAAGCTTTTTGACCTTTCCACATCACAGAGAGAAGGGTGAGGTTTTTATTCACACCAGGCCAGGAATGTGGCAGAGTCCCTTACAAGACCAAGTGGGTTTTACACATTTCCTACTTACTTTACAGCTTTCTGTATGAGGTGTTTTGCTTAGCTGTGATTGATCACTGCAAGTCAGGGGGCACTATTTCTTCTGCAGCTGCGTTGCTCGTATGAATTTAAAATGTGCTTTCCATTGATTGTGACAGCACAACACTAATGAATCTCGAACACATGTGTTAATAAATCAGCAAGTGCTGCAAATGAGGCCCCCAGCTCTTTAGCTTGGAAGCTCACGGGGGCAGTGACACGCACTGGATGTTTCCACAGCGCTGCTGAGCTCCTCTGCCACCTCTGAGTGCTTTTGCATTCCAAAGAGACGGCAAATGAGGGGCTGCTACTGGGACAATGGGACCTCTTGTGATGGGTAATTTGCACAACTAACAGGTCTGCTGGGGGACCAACAATGGGTGAGCTCTCCGTGCCATCTAAAGCCACTCTGTGGTGTAGCAGTCAGGCCACACAGGTGATGAGTCTCTGCTGTCACTTGCCCCCACAAGGGCAGATGAAGGAACATGCACAGAACAACATGCTTTAGTCACTAAATGCTGGGGTACCACTGTCCCCCTTCATTATGGGGTGATAGCAATAAAACATGAACCCTAAAAGCAACAGGGAAAGGGGAAGGAAAGCAGATAATCACCTTAAAGCATCCTCCATGCCCTCCCTCATGCTGCTGCTTTTCTGCTAAAGGCTAAAGCAATTCAGCACTGAAAAGGGGAAAGGGACTTAGCCATCAAGGAGGGTGTGGGGGAGGGATGAAAGTCTGTGCACACTTTCTGATAATTTATTGCTGGCATCTGTTGCAGTCTCTGCTACCTACCCTTCTGTAATATAGGTCACCCACGGGCCCCGCCAGTGCTCATAAGCCAGGCTGTTAACGGAGCCTGATCCCTCAGCCATGATCCAAGGGTTAGTGCAAGGGACTTGGAGAGATAATCAGAGACAGAGGTTGCTGGGCTCTGTTTGTGACAGTGTCTCATCCCAGTGACACAGTCACCTGTGTCTCCAGCCTCAGTGCTGCTGTCTGGAGAATGGGATAGATTTATCCACCCACCTAGAGCAGAGGCACTACCAGCTCTTACCTCAGCCTCACTTCTGGGGGTCATTAAACACAAAAAACACCACCTACAGCTGTGGTAAGAGCCAGTCACAGAGCACACAACAAGCTTGGGATAGAAGATGACACAGAACTGGGAAGAGTTACTAAGCCAGTGTGTGGATACAGCAAAGCGAAACCCTCCCTGCCCTCCCAGCACGGTCCTTGGGACTGTCCCCACAAAAGCTACGGCTTTGGAGTGATGCTGCAAACATTACTGGTGTCTGGGCACAGAGAAGCAAGCACAAGGCAGGAATAGTGCCTGCTGTAGATTTGAGGCCCTGGCAAGTGCTGCAGAGTCATTACAATCCCCTGTTTTCCCTCCCCCTGCCCCCAGCAGTAAAGGTTCGCTGTTCAATCTAATTAGGGGAATCCTCATTAGAGAGTCCTCTAGAGTCTGACAGCAGGCCAAATGTCCAAGTGGCACTTCAGCTTGGTGTATTTTTGGCCACTGGAGCCCATGGGCCAGAAACGGATGATTTCATTTTGTTGCTTTGAGCTGAAACTAAAAAAGTTGTCTTTTACTGTCCTATTTGAAACAGTAATAAGAAAAGGCCATCACCAGCCCCACAGGCTACCCTGTTTTCTCCAGAATCTGGAAAGACATTAAACTCCAAGCACATGGAAGAAAACTCTGGACACTGTGCCCCATGGATCACAGGGCATTCAGCTGACATGTTGCTCTAGGGAGAAAGAACCATCTAGAAAAAACACGAGGAAGACTCATTGCCTGGTTTGTGGAGCCCTAGGGTGACTTCAGAGCATTCAGAGCTCCAGCAGTGCTGACCAGCCTTGAGCCCCCACACCCAAGCAATGCCAGGCAAGTTCAGAACAGATGGCACGGTGCCTCTCTTGTTGAGTTGGGGGCATATATGGAGCACTCATAGGTCTGGAAAAGTGCTGGAAAAATCCCTGGCTGTCAGGCTGAAAGCAGCCAGACAGATCTGGGGCTGCTCTGCAGAGGCTTGAGGTGTGGGCAGGTGCTACTTGCCCCAAGATGACACGTTCCCAGTGCTGCACTGGCAGTGAGTGCAGTTGGCCTGGCACTCTGCAGAGCAGAAGGCATCTCTTGGGCCACGAGCAAACGGCTAATTAAGTCAGAATTCAAGACAAGTCAGAAGAAACCTTTAAAAAAGAAACTCTTAAAAATCCTCTCTGCCTCCATGCTCTCTCCTGACTGTGGAATATTAATCACTAAGGGTATAATGTTCTTATGGGCAGTAGATGCGTAGGAGAAACTGGTTTTTTTTGGGTTTTTTTTCTGGATCCTTGGAATTAAAATTTTTCCATGAAGATACTTTTTCAAGGCATAAACGCAGAAGTCCATTGACCCTCACCCTTCAGCAGCCAAGAACCTCCACTTCTTCCAAATCTACTGCTCTGCCACCTGGGCACATGGTATGCTTGGAGAAGCAGGCAGCTTTGTGGAAGACATGGAGGTTGATAAATAAGGGTTACAGGAGACTCCCCGACACATGTGCAAGGCCAAGTGTGTGCACACACTTGTAAATGTAAGCTGGATAGGTGACTCTGTGCATTTGTACATGAAAGTGGCTGCTTTTCAGCCTTGGGAACACGTGTATGAGTGCACACAGGGTGGCTGCTATCTGTGGAGTGGGGAGTGTGGCATATATGTGACATGCTTTAAAATAATCTCGGGTTTATCAAGGCCCCTCCATCTCTGTGCATGTTGCAGCGCAGGAGACAGCACTAAAGCCTGAACAGGTGTTAATCACTATGCACTGTAATAAATTCTAAACATAGGGAAAAGGCTTATTTATACATGGCTGCTCCTCCCACCCTGCACTCTCTGCTTGAGCCTTGGTGCTGCCTGAGGGAAAGAGGCGCCCGTGAGGTACCAGAAATGAGTGCAAGAGCTGGACCTGCCAGAGCAGAAGGAGCTGGGGGTGGAAACCCTGACCCTGTCCCCATCCTCGTGCCTGGGTGTGCCAGCCTTGCCCTCGGCCCCTCGCTGTCGCCTGGGGACGGCGTGGGTGAGTTGCACAGAGCGTGGTGGGAGAGACACCAGGGCATGGCCTGAGCGGGGGCCCGGGCTGAGGGGACACTGCAGAGGGAAACCCTGTCACAAAGCACCCAAGGAAGCTGGTTTTGGTTTTAGCGTTTTTTTTTTTTTTTTTTTAAATTGCTTAGCCCCCCTAATTGGAACCAAGCCAGCTGATACAGATGGGGTGTTACAAAACAGAGCCAAAAGGCAAGAGCACAAGGAACAGAGCTATCTATAACCCTGACAAAGTTAGATGGAGTGAAGGTGGGGAAGAGGGAAAGGCAGAGCATGGCAGGCGGCTGCCCCTGATGCTGAGAGCAAGGACGTGATCATTTGGCAACAGGATTTGGAGCTGATCGACTGGCGCTATCCAGCAGGCAGATAAGGCTCTGTGGCTGTCAGCTTAACTCTGCCGTTTATTCCAGTGCTGTAGGGAGTTAAATAGAGCAGACGGAAAGCCTGCTGCTGGGGAGTGAAAGTCAAGGAGGGAGAGGGAAGGAAGAGGCTGTAATTGGGCAGTGTCCGGGCAGTCGGGTGGAAGTGGCTGCAGACAGAACCCCTCCAGGTAAGTGCTTGTGGCTTTTCATCCTCCTTTTCGGTGTGGACAGGCGGGGATGGGAGACTTCAGGGGTGGCATTAAGGATGGAGACGTTTCTATGGGGGAGGCTGAAAGTCTCCTCAGTCAGGTCGAGCACAAGCACCAAATGGGGACAGCTATTTGTTGCAGCTTCTCCTTCAGGGGGGAACTGCAGGGAAAGGGCTCCAGCTCAGTTTGGGGAGTGGGGGGCTGTAGCTGATGAAGGTTGAATTGGTTTCTGTACCATGAGAGGTGTTTGGTGCATTGGCATTTAGGTAAATGATCTAAATAGCTTTGCAAGTGTGCTAGTCTAGGTACTGAACCGGCTCATAATTTTCATCAAGATGCTAATTTTAATATGTCCTGGTGGTTTACATTCCCATATAAAATAAATCAGTCCTGGGAGCCTGGGGGAGGGTAGGCACCTGGCACATGTGTGGGGAAAGTGTCCTGGTGGCAGTGCAGCACCCAGCTAAAATAGCTGCTGTGGATGTTGTCAGAGCCCCTCAGAGGGGATGGAGAATGGCTTATTTCTGTACTCTGGTTGAAATGTGTCCATCTAACTGCTGCTGCGACTGTGGGTGGCACGTCAGAGAGTACGCAGGGGGACAGAAGGGCTCATGGTGTTTTCATTTTTCCTGCCCCCTTGTATCCAAAAGGGAAGCGGGAGGGAAGTTGAAACCTGTTGTCAGTCACTTATTGTCAGGGGAGAGTTTATGGTCTTTGGGTTTCTAATTAAACTGAGGATTTTTCCTTCTGCTAATTAAGATGCAATTCCTCTCTTTTCAACACTCCCACTCAAGTCTCCCCCGCCTCAGGTCCTTCCTTCTCCTTCTCCTCCGAGGCTCGCTGGCTCTTCAGCTCCTGCAGTTGCTGCAGTGGGAAATCCCCAAGCTGAAGCTGTGCTGCTCTAGCCACCACATCCATTTTACCTTAAAACAGACAGGAAGTGCTGGTAGGGAATATGGCACGGGGGG
>VXAC01000791.1:1116934-1188594 GCA_013399225.1 Rhipidura dahli
AGGAGGAGGGGGGAGAGAAGTGGCTTGGCAGCCGCTGGTGCCTGGCTCCCGGCGAGCCTGAGCCGTGCGTCAGGCAGAGGATGCACAGGTGGCACCAGCCTGCGTGGAGGTGACAGGAATGAGCTGGAGTCTGCTGCCCTGGCAGGGTCACCTTAGCAATTCATCAGGTTCACCTTGAGCGTGAGGCTAATGTAGCTACCATGGCAGGCTATTCAAGCACAAACTTCTCCCTGGCACTTGGGTGAATCGGGTTTTATTTCTGCACCGTGAGGTTCAAAATGAATTAATGTTGCGCCTTCAGCACGCTGTGCCTCCTGGAATATCCCCCGTTTCGCCTCCAAAACAGAACTGATGCCTCAAAGGCAAAACACTAACTGGGGAGGGGAAAGGACAGCACTGAGCTCAGCCCTGTGTGCTGCACCCAGGGAAGTGAATCTCATCTGCTCTGCTCTGCTTTCCCCCTCCAGGAGCTGGCAGGCAGGCTACAAGGTCATTCCTCCTCCCTCTGGGGCCGTGTGCCAGGCTGGCTGTTGGATGTGAAGGCACGCTGGAGAAGACAACGATGCTGCCTACAAGTGCTGGCCACCGGTGGAGGAGCAGGTTCCTCCTGAGGTGGCAGGAGGCTTGTCGTAAGTAATGCCTGCTCAGGTACCAAGTACAGTGCTCCTGTTTGTCGAGGGAGTGGGAAGAAAATAGGTCACATGAGGGTTAAGAACAGGGGAGAGGGACAGCTAAGAATGGAGATGTTTGAACTAATTCCTGATTCCTTTTAGAGGCCAGGCTAGCTGGGAGGGAGAGTTATATTCTAAAGCTGAAGTGGGACAGTGAGTGATGATTGCTTCTGAATTCCAGTGGGCCTGGCAGGTGAGAAACAGCACAACAGATACCATCGCACAAAGATCCACCCTGAACAGTTCTCAAATCAGTGTCCTATAAGCTGCACACTCCTCTCTGCGGCTGGGGTTTATACACAGGCTGCTGAGCAAGGCTCCCAGCTCTTCACAGCAAAAGTCATAACAGATTTTAGAAGGAAATGCAGTATGTGAAGGCAGAATTCTCCTAGTGGGCACTGCCACATGTAGTGAAAATCAAGGAGTAAATAAAGAAGCTCTCTTTCAAATTAAATTGTAAACGTTCAGCCTGTGCATATTCCCAGGGGACTGGGGCAGCTGCTACAGTGCCCCTGAGTGCAGAGCAGGCCCTGCTGGGGTGATGTGGGGCTTCTGGGAATGTATCTGCATCTCAGAGAAGCACCTGGGGACCACAGCAGAGTAAAGGGGACACATGGAGCGTGTCCCTCACTACTGCATGCCCAGGCACCAAGTAGGTCTGTGGTTTCCCTTGTTCCAGTGCTCCTGATCCCATTTGGAGCTGCAGAAGTGAGAAGCTGGGGGAATGATTTCCTTCTCCAGAAAACAGGCATCTTTGTAACCCATCCTCACAGACTAGACTGTATAAATAATTTATAATGAATGCTACTGAGTCTTGACTTAATCTGATATACCCGGATCAGCTTTCTGCCACCTACTAGAGTCACCAAACACCCCACAAAGTAACTTCATCTTCCCCAAACACAAAAACACTTATTACTCATCCTTCTGTAGGGCTGGAAGTCAGTTTCAAGTTCTGTCTATTGCTTCCCTGGCTCTCTTTCCCGTGGAACTGCATCCTAACCAACACAATGAATTTCCTGGCCTCAGCTCACATCCTCATGGATGCACTTCTTGCAGGGAAATGAAGACGAAATCAGACTTTCTCTTCTCTGTATGATTTTAGTACAATATTTCCAAAAGCATACAGCAATATATGGGTAACAACAAGACATTTTTGGCATATCCTACATGGCTGCAGAAGCTTGGCATAAACCCATTTCCTGAACATAACCACAGCCAGCTGCCTGAGACTTTGTTCCTGCCAGCCACTGCCAGCATACACACTGGTGGAACCCCACAGCCACGCAGTCGGTGCCGGAGGCGGCCAGGCATTCTGAGAGATAAGCCCTAAGCAGAATGCCACCTGTATAGCATTACACACGGGCTGCTCTTGCCTTTCTTGGTGTACAAAGCAGCTAAGTGCTATCTCATCATCACAGCTGCCAATCTATTATTAATACTGGGCTTTTGTTAAGCATCCAGGAAAAGACGGGGTCACTTGAGTGACTAATGGCTCTTTCCCTTCCCCACTCTAGCTCCCATTCTTTTGATTCTCTCCCTACAACAAGAGAGTGACGTAGTCTGAACAGAATTAAATGTCAGCCAGCCAGTCAGTACCTGTAGTGCAGTAGCCCATAGGCTACATGATCTACTTTCATGGCATTTTCTGCTGTGGGCCCCAGCCTTTGCAGGATAAGAAAGCACAGAGGTGCTCAGGGTAAAGCTCTGTCTTGCATTTCACCATAAGGATCCATAATTCTCCTTAAAAGAGCACATTTATTGGCATGGCCTGGGCTGATGTACACCTGAGATCTCAACTGTAGGATAGTAAAAAATTATTGAAGAATTGCGAAAGACAGATGAAATAAGAGAGAACTGACATATCAGCTCTGAACATTCATCCCTTGGTCTTTAATAAAGTCATATAGCTTAGGATTTAAACTGGATAGTTCTCCTTAGACCACCAGTCCACAAATCTGCCAGTTCTCACAAGGATCGCTGGGAACACAAAACCTGTCCTGTGCAGGATGACAGGGCTGGAGTATGAGGGCACTATGCTGACAGAAGCTATAAAGTCGCTATAAAAAAATGTGCTGTGGGTCAGATTAAACTCGAGAGAGTGGCACAAGGGAAGAGAGGAAAAGCACAGGTGACTGCAAAGCTGCTCCAGGCAGCGCTTCTCCAGAGGATGGGCCTCCTTTGGCTCCCTCTCTTGAGGCAGTCCTTTCTCAATTCCTTTAGGATTAAGAAGCCAAACACCTGCTTGTTGGTTCTCTGGAGAAGAATAGGACAGAAGAACCTGATTTCCAGTTCAGGAAGGAATGGCGAGACAATAAATGCATCCACTTTAGCTACTGTTCACCTCTAAAAAGACTCTACCAACCCAAGTGACTGTCTTCCCTGAAGAAAAGTGAGAAAGGGAGAGAGGACAGGCATGATGTACAGACAAACCTGCTTCAGTTTTAGTCAAATGCTCAAACTTGTCACCTTAAAAACTGCGAGGGAGCTGAATTTGCTTCCCACATTGAAGAATAGCGGAATTCATTGTGCAATCTCAATTCCACAAAAGGCATTAAGATGAAGGATGCAAATGTTTTACACAGTCTGCTTAAACATAACTCCCACTCCTGTAATGACAGGAGGCACAAAGCTTGCTTTCTTGTTGATAATGCTTCTTTGTCACAGAAAAATGAGAGTTTGAAAAGCCACTGGCTCCCAGGGAAGGTTGGTAACCAGTGCCCTGGTGCCGCTGGCAGAATCTGGACCCATGTCTGGAATCCACAGCAGCTCTAAAAAATGCTGATTTGTGGATTGTCCGACCTTAACTTTGAGACAGTGCAGGAGAAGGGGGGGTGTGTGCTAATCCTTTTCCTGACACTCCTTTTGTCAATTACCAACTTACACTTCTTTTCCTCGTTCCATTGGTGTGGACAATTTTGGTCAGAGGAGCTATTTTGGGGCTACTGCTCTGGGATTCAGGAACTGTTTTGAGAGCAATGGCAAAAACCAGGTGTCCAGTGATTGAGGGACTCATTGTTACTTTTCAGCAGTTTTCTTGGTCATCCCTTTGTACTGTAATGTAATTCATCAAAAAGTGGACACGAGGCCCATATGACACACTGTGAATATGGTAAGCAAACAATACCCTGATTTAGAGCCTTAGATCTGAGTCTTATCTATCACAAATATTAGGATTTGAGCTGCAGGAGCACACCTGAAATGTAGCTTGTTTTATTTTCATTTTTTCTTAAAAGCTTTTTAATAACGTATCTATTTCTGAAAAATTAGAACAACTTAAATATACCCGGTCCCTCCTCTCTCTACCCTGACTGTTTAGAAAGAGTTGTCCTTTATCAGAAGGGACACCTCCCACCACTCCCTGCTCCATTCTCCTCTGACAGGTACCAGTGCTCCAGTATCTCTTTGCAAAGTCCTCTGGGATGCACTGTTCTGACTTCCTTGTGAAACTGGAAGGATATTTACTTGCTTGTTCATAAAAAAAAGGGCTCAGAGGAAAGCCATGCTGTCAGGGTGCAGGCCAGCAATAAAGGGATGTGGCTGTGAGGAAAGTCATTCCACTGCAGGGCACTGCAGTGGAAAGCCCTGCTGTGAGGGCTGTGCTGTAGTCGGTGGTGGGTGAGGATGGGGAAGCACTCATCTAATCCATGCCCTCTTTCTTCCCTGCTTTTCACCTTCCAGTGCTTGGCTGCTGGCTCTCACTATGTGCTGCTGAGTCCTTCTTTGCTTGTCCTTCCTCCTGCAAGTGTAACAGTGGCAACCTAGAAGTGGACTGTAGTGGCTTGGGCCTCTCTTCCATTCCCTCAGACATCCCCACAAACACCAGGACCTTCCTCTTTCTCAACAACAAACTCAGCATCCTGCCGGGAGCCGTGTTTTCCAACCTCTCTGCTCTACAGAGGCTGGATCTATCCAACAACTTCTTGGACCAGCTCCCTCAGAACATCTTCAGCGACCTGGGGAACCTCACAGAGCTCCAGCTGAGGAACAACAGCATCCGGGCCTTGGACAAGGACCTGCTACAGCACACGGCGCTGCTGCGCCAGCTGGACCTCTCCATCAACGGCCTGGCCCAGATCCCTTCGGGCATCTTTGACGACCTGCCCGCTCTCCGCTCCCTGTCCCTCAGGTCCAACCGCCTGCAGAGCCTGGACAGGGTGACCTTCGAGCCTCTAACCAGCCTGCAGCTGCTGCAGGTCGGGGACAACCCCTGGGAGTGCGACTGCAACCTCCGAGACTTCAAGCACTGGATGGAATGGTTCTCCTACCGAGGTGGGTGCTCGCGCTGCGGGAGGCAGGTGCAGGAGCGCTGCTCTGCCACAGAAAGGCAAACAGAGGCAGCCAGGGGACAAACAGGAGCAGGTACAACTGGCAGGTCAGCCTGACCCCAGTGACAGGTCCCAGCCAAAGAGCAGGAGGACGCTGCTGCAATTTAGTGCCACTGCACCTTCATACAGCAACACTGCCAGTCTGTGAAGTCCTCCGCAGCCCTAGATCTCCTATTTCCTTGTTTTGTTTCCAATCTGAACTCTTACCTGTTTTTTTTTTTTTTTTAAATCTTGAGAAAAGAAAGCACTTTCCTCAAGTAACATTAAAATTTTAGGATTATGAATTCACCTCACTCTTTCTCCCTAAAGAGAAGAAATGCTTTTCATACTCGGAAATAACCATCCCATTCTCTTTCTTAAGATGAGAGAATTAAAAGTCAGATTTGGCTGTAAAGCATCAGGTTTGCTGCCAGCAAAAGAACCCTAGGAAACAGTGACACTTAGGAAAACCACTGCAACTAATGTTGGAGAACCCAACCTACAGCTCAAATTAGCGAGCCAGGCCCCAAGTCAGGCTGGCTACAAAATCATCATTTCAAACCGAGCAGTCTTTGACAAGTTTGTATTTCCAGATTTTCCTTGAAACACAGAAGACTAGGAAGGTACATGTCACTTATCAGGAATGCTGATGGGATGACATGCTTTCAGGAGCTGCAACTCAAAGAAAGATGGCACATTTTACAGGAATGACGATTGAGGGCTTGACCTTCTGTTTCTGGAACCAGTGAGTAGGAAAGGGTCTCAAATCATGCGGATAGCAACAGTCAGCTGTCACATCCCTGCTGATCACAGCCATGCTGCAAGGAGATTATCTCTGCCTATGGCTACACTGCAGTCTGAAATATGCATTTGTGTGAGCAGAATCAAACAAGCATATGAGTGCCGCTTTCCACCTTTTTCTGATTTTTTTTTCCTTGACTGCCATATCATTAAGTCAGTGGAAAGTACACAGACATAACTTTGCTTTTTTTTTTCCTCCCCTCCCAAAGAAATTGCCCAAACTCACTCAAGCATTTGTTCCAACATCTGTCATTATTTTCACAGAGATGGATTAGTTGTCAGAAGATGGTATGTGTATCTGTTGGGTTTTTTTTGAGAAGACACAGCCTGGTCCTATCTTTTTGCTTTAATTTCTCCTTTTCTGAAGTGGTTCTACTGACACTTACATAACTCACTAAACAGTATGAGGCTGACTTAAATGGTTTCGGAGGGCTTTCATGTCTTGGCCTGAAAGATGCCTGTGCAGACATCAGGCACCAGGAGCTCTAGTGTCACACCCAGCTGAGGCAGAGGCACACTGGCCAGCTGACACGGTGGAAGCTTCTGCAGGGAAAATACCTTAGCAGGTGTGAATGGAGGCCCATGAGCTCACCCTGCCTGAGGATCTCACCCTGCTCCCTCTGTACGGGGAGGAAGCTGTGATTCACTCCTGTTATCTCTGTTGGAACAGGTGGCAAAATCGACCAGCTGGCCTGCACCTTGCCCAAGGAGCTGAAAGGAAAGGACATGCGGATGGTGCCCATGGAGATGTTTAACTACTGCTCCCAGCTGGATGACGAGAACAGCTCTACAGTGCTGGACAATACTGGCCCACCTTGCACTAAAGGAAGCCCAGCTCCTTCCAAATCTAAATCAGGCCCAGAAACAGAAGTGGAGCCCAGTGTGGGATGCCCTCAGAAACAGCGGTACAGGCCTGTGAGCGTGCGCCGGGCTATTGGCACTGTGATCATTGCAGGGGTGGTTTGTGGCATCGTTTGCATCATGATGGTGGTGGCAGCTGCCTATGGTTGCATCTATGCCTCCCTCATGGCCAAGTACCACCGGGAGCTGAAGAAGAGGCAGCCACTCATGGGTGACACAGAAGGTGAACATGAAGAACAAAAACAAATCTCTTCTGTGGCGTGAAACTGTTCTAGGAAGGAAAGGACAGCGATGAAAAAAGGTACCTGAGAGCAGCCAAGCATGGGGTCCTCCCAAAATACATCTTCCCAGACAGACTGTGCTATTGCTCCACTCACCCAAGTAGTACAACATGCTTCTGGGGGGTCAGGGCACCTGGCTCAATTTCTTTTCCTCCGCCCCAGGCCCATTTTGTGCCCTTTCACCCTTGGGCCCTCCCAGACAAATAAAGTAGAGTCAGACCTCGAGTGCTTGCTGTGCCTCATGCCCTTGCACAGAGCTTCCCTCACATGCCTGCTGCAAAAGCGGCTGGCACCTTCTGGGAACCTGTGTCACCCTCTCAGCTTCGGTCCTGAGTCGTCCTGTATCCTGTCAAGAGTTCTCTGAAAACAGACAGAGAGCAGCTGTGTGAACCCTTATGTGGGGAGCAGGACACCACAAGTGTCCGTGCCTCGCTGTCAGGTCACTGCTGTTGTGTGACAGTAAGTTGCTGCCTACCCTACAAACCAGTGCTGCCAAGATTACATCAGAAGGGAGGCAAGGTCCCTAGGGTAGGGCAGCAGTCAGTGGGAGATTTCCCTTCTCACTTTTAGAGGAGGAAAGATACCTGCACCACTCCAACACACTGCCAGGGAGCACAGTGTCCCTCTCTTTGCCCCTGGCCAAGTCCAAACCTTTGAGCTGACACGCACGTCACCTGCTGTAGGTGCACAGGCACAGAGTCCTCCTCCTGCACACACACACACCGACTCATTCTGATCCCAACACGCACACACACACAGCCGGTCCCAGTTCCAGGCATCCAGGCACCCCACCTGCCCATGCAGAGCTATCACACATGCCCATGCTGACCTGCCCTCTGCCTGCAGCCATGGATACATTCAGCCAGTCGCAGTAGTGCATATCGCCTTCTGCTTCAGACAAAAAACATACACACACCACTGAGGAGTAACAAAAACATCTCAGCCATAGTGCAGAGCCAATGGAAACTGGCAGGAGAGGATGGGGAGAGGCAAACTTATTGAGATTACAGCACCAGTCTGTGGAAATAAGTACACAGCATGAAAAAAAAAAGGTGTTTTCTTATCTATTTTATGTCTTCTCTGATAAATGGAGAGGGTAAGGATAATACGAAGCCTCCATTTAAAAATGTTTGATTGGCAGATCAGAAGTGGGTCATCAGGAAAGACTAGAGGAGGAGGTGGCTTACCAGTAGTGTAAGCCGTGCTGAGTAGTGTGAGCCTAGGGGAAGGCGTCAGGGGAAGAAGTCACACAACCCAGGAGCTGCCACGGCTGGCACAGGGGCCAGCACGGTGTGTGGAACAGGGTGATGCAGCTGGCGTGACCGAAAACAGTGGGCAGAATTCTGGAGGGTGTTGAGGTGAAGGCTGGAACCTGGAGCACAGCATGGCACTTGTGGGACAGCCCACGAAGGGTCTGGCACGGAAGGCAGCAGAGCCCACACGCACTCCCTTCACCATCACTGGGGTGTTCAGTGCCACCCACAGCTGCACCCGAGTGTGCCCACACACAGAGTCGTGCACACTGCCACTGTCACGCAGGGTGACCTCCCCCAACCAGATTCTAAAGCCCTCAGACTGCAGTGCCTCCTATTAGTCTGAGCTCATTCTGACCTGACAGGGGGAAAATAAAAGTGAGAGGGGAAAAAAAAAAAAAAAAAAAGAAAGGAACTCAACATAAGGACTCATTTTGTATCACTGGAAGTGGGATAAAATGCTGTCTCCAGGGGAGAGCGCACATTGCCATGGTAACCTGCTCTAACCCGTCACAGTGGGTATTCCTGGGCACGGAAGATGACACCGGAGGTCGTGCATCCACAGTGCCTGTGGATGGTGTGATCCCTGCCATCAGGAAACAAGCTGGCAGCCAGCCCAGCTTTGCAGGGTGTTTCGCGAGCAACCTGTGTTCAGAGCCCTGCGTGCTCCGCGGGGGGACCCTGCCAGGGCACAGCACCTCTTCCACCTGCTCCATCTGAATCCCAGTGCCATCGGACATCTCACAGCCCTCCTGCTCGCTGTGACTGGATCCCAGTGGAAGCAATGCACGCTGGCTCCTCACTCCTTCTGGTCCCAGACCAGGTGCTTGTACCCACCCGTGGGCACACGACATCATTAAACAAAGCCTGGAGTGGCAAAATCCCTCCCGGTCTACCCAGGGTCACTAGAGTCAAGGAGACAGGATGCTCTGGACTGTTTTAGCATGACTTCCCTTCAACACAGGGATGCGTGGGACAGGGGAGGATGTTCTTCAGAGAAGAAGAAGACCAGGCTGCCACGGAGGAAGAACCGGGAGAAGCAGTCAGTCCACCCACCAGTGTGCGCACACACTTCACCCCCCGCTTCCAGCACACGGTCTGTGGGGAAGAGGAAGAGAAGGAGGGGGGCTGGTGAGATGTGAGGAGGAAGGACTCTTCCCCCATGCACTGTACAGCCACTCCAACCATCCCATCTGCTCCGAGTGTAGCCCGCTCTGAAGGGCAGAACTGGTGCACTGCAGACTCCGTATGCGTGTTACTGCTGCTCCACATTCCCAGCAAGCCAGGACTAGGCTCTGCCTGCTGGATCCAAACCTCTCCCCAACCTCCCTCTCAGGGGAACTTCTCCCTTTACCATACTGGACTCCGCAATCATACTTGAAATGGGACTTGAGTCAGAGCGGTATATTTATAGATCTATATTTTACTTGCATCAAATAATGGTGACATATTGCACAAAACAAATGGGATCTATATATGTGTGTGTGTGTGTGTATGTGTGTGTGTGTGAGATAAGAGAGAGACTGTTTTTAAGGGAATAGACTAGAGGTGAAATGAATGGGAAGAAGGCAAGGTTCAATGCAGGGGTTGAGGGTGTGAAATCCTCCTTCCCCTGCACCTTCCCTGTGACCTCCTCCTGCCCTGACCAATTTTTCTTTGTTGCTAATAATATTTTCTATATCCTGTGTTGTGGGGCTGGTGATGACCTTGCCCATCCTTTCCTTTTTTTGTTTTAATTTATACGGCAGAAAGTCTGGATTTATCTCAACCCTAGACAAGGGACTGCTATGTTTAGAAACCCACCCAGGAAAGGAGAAGGCAGGAAAGGGGAGAACTGAGTGTTGCTGGGAAACACGAAGGCAGGCTACGAGGAGCCCTCTGGAAAGCAAATACTCTGTTTGGCAGGATGAGGACCTGTCCTTTCACATACAGAGCAGAGTAACAGGGTCCACTGGGAAGTGCCCTCTTCATGGCACTGTTTGTAGGCAGGCTCTTTCTCTGTTCTCCAGCAACCCTGGAAATCAGGCTGCCCTGGTGTGGCTGCGCTGCCGCATTGCCCACAGGCTCTGCAGGGAACTCTCCTACGGGATGCTGGATACAGAACGAGACCCAGGGCTCCTTGTGTGCTCAGCCAATGGGTCCTCTGTTGTGTGGGGACAGTGACTCCTGTTGTCCCTGCAGGCACGGCTGGGCACGGGGAAAATCCCCCTGGGTGCACCCTTTGCTGAGGCAGGTGCTCCAATGCCACGTGCGGGTGCCTGCCCTCAGGAAAGGGTCCTCTGGGGCTGGCAAGGCCACCAGAAACACCCCTCCTGCTCCCCCCACTCCCCTTCCCCACACATCCACCTGTGGGACAGGCAGGCACATTCCTTGCAGGGAACAGATGGCACTTGTAATTCCCTTTTCTTTTTTGTTACCGTTTGAGGGAGAGCGACAAGATTTTCTAAAATGATTGAATGGAGGTTTCTTTGGCATGAGACAGAAAATTTTTAAAGGTATATTATATTTCTGGCTTGTTGTTACAGAATAATAATAAAGAATGTATTTTCCTATGCTCCTTCTTGTTTAAATGAGATCTCTGATGGTAACATTCACACTTTCCCTACCCACTGCAAAAGCTAACACCACAGGGATACAGCCAGGCAAAGGAGAAAGAATACTGTTCACATTTCTCTCACTGGACATAAATGTCTTAGATTCCCCAGTTATTCTTTCTCTCTCCTCTTATTTTCATCCCCTCAATCCCCACAGATGGATCCTTGTCTGTACACAGTCTGAAGTTGGAGTGACTGTGCACATACACACACAGAGTATCAGTGTAAGTCAGGGTGACACTCTGGGACACAATGCACTGTCAGTCAAGGTGAGACCCTAGATCTAGAAACACACACACACAATGCCCCAGGGACACAGACAGACAAGGGTGATTGTGTAACAAGGATAAGATACTGTGGCAATAGCTCATTACATAAAAGTAGAAAGGGCCAAATTAATCCCTAGTGTGAGAACGCAGGAGCCAGTGGAGTTATATTCAGGTCAAATTTGAGTCCAAAACCTTTTTTTTTTTTAATTAGAACGTAATGTAACAAATAGGGAGCTATGGGTTCCTACATCTCCAGATTCCTGACCCTCTTGAGCAAGGTTATTTCGAAATGGATGGAAAATGCTGTCTAATCCTATTGTGCCCCCAAGTACACAAGCTGTTACCCCTAGAGCTAAAAGTGTCTCTCCACCAGCTGTTCTCTGGCTAGGTCTGTCACACACAGCTAAGAAGTTTAAATTCCCCACTTGGCCACTTTCAGTGCTAAGCATACACAGTTCATCACATTCCCTTGCTGTAAGAATAAGCTCATCCTGACGCATGTGGAAACGCAAAAGATGTTAAACCCCACTGCAAGTAAACCCTTGTGCAACCCTACTCACACTGTTATACTCAGCCACCCTGCCATGCTCAGTGTGATCTTCAGAGAGACACTGGGAGCAGAACCCAGCTACTCTTAATCCGCTCACAGCTGAGGCATCTGTTCTGCTAAAAAGGTATGTGCTGCAGGAGAATCACCATTATAGCTTAATAGCATGGTGTCTATGACACATAGTTTAATCTAATTTTGCCAGGTAGGTAGAGGAGTGCACACAGATACTACTCAGCAGTTCATATAATACCAGAAACATAGAGCAGAAAAAAAGCAAAGCCAACACACTCATCTGATGACTCTAGGCTTTTTCAGTTCATGAACCATCTGGGAGCAGGCTGTGCTTTCCTGCAATTTGATTTATTATAATTTGATTACTATTTGGTACTGGCAAACATGTTTGTCCTGCCGACATACCTACTCATGCACGCATATAACACCCTATATAACCACGTGATTCTGCATATATAACATGTAAAATATATAAAATAGGATTCCTCCTCAGTGTCTTGTCCATCAGCAGCCCACCATGCTGGCTTGAAGAGCATTTGCTAGCACTGACTGGAAGCACAGGTCAGAGGGTCAGCTCCTATCCTCTGACCACATAAATGCAAGTCCTAGCATGGGATTTCTGAGGACCAAAAAGACTTCCCTCTAGGAATAATGGGAAATACAACAAGCATTCACCAATGAATACACTTACAGAGCGAAACGTGAGTAAATAAAGACTTCCTGTGTCATTTTGGGGTGCTCTCCACGTCTGTCGCAGCCCTGGAAACCTGGGGACAAAGCAGCATCCTCACAGCTTTGCTCCCTTTAGAGAATGGGGGAAAAGCACCCAGCAAGGGCCAGATCTGTCTTTCCCACAGTTATGCTGTGCTGCAGCCAGGCGGAGGCCATGTGCAGGGCACCTGGAGCCAAGGAGAAAGCCCTGCGTGGTGCTAATAATAACTCTGCCTCGCCTGGAGCTTCTGGGCCAGGACAACAACGTGCTGCTCTTTGCTTGGGGCTCCAGGCAGAGATTTGCCCCTTCACATTTGCTTCTTCTGAGTCCTAACTTGGGAATAAGCTTGTTTGTTAGCACAGCTGCAGGAAATCAACTTGGAAAGGGCACTGCAGGAGCGAGGAATGCAGGTATTTCATTTGAGGGAATACGCACAGACGATACCCCGCGATACTCAACCAGCTCCGCGTAAAACTCAAGGGAAATATGCAGAGTAACAATGCTTTGCATTTCTATAGTGCTTGCCTTTGGCAGCTCTCTGGGAGCTTGCAAACATTAATGAATTCACAGAGGCAGAGATTCAGAGAATATAAAAGCCAGAAGGGACTTTAGATCATCCAGTCTGACCTTCTGTGTATCGCACGCTACTTGGAAATTGTGTGGAAAAGAACCACAAACATTATTTGAGGGTGGCAGAAAATGCCTTCCTGTGAAAGGCTTAAAGAGCTCAATCTGTTTAGCTTATGAAACAGAAATTAGAGAAGCTATGCTGTAGAAAGACCAACAGTGAGTATTTACATGCAGCTAAGTCAAATCTTCCAGAAAGGCATCTACCTTTGATTAGGAAAACACTCAACAAAGGGAAAAATATTGTTTCCCTTGGTATCTTATGACAATACCTATTCATGCTCATTGTTAGCATTCATGCTTACTAACTCATTTGAATCTGTTTGGTTTTTCTGTCACAGTTTCTGTTATTCTCTCCCCTAGATTAAAAAAATAAACCTTCAGTAACCAGCAGCTCTCTCCGTGGAGGCACTTTAAATCAAATAATCTCTGTCTTCTTTTAGGTACAATAGGCAGATTGAGTCCATTAAGCCTTTCACTGAAAGCATTCCCTCACCTCTGGAACAACACTGTAGCCTATTGTCACACTGCTTCCAGTTTTTTCTCCTCCTTTTAGAAGTATTTTCCACATTCACCAGTGTCTGTGCTCTGTACTGTAGTCACTACATGACTTTTGCCACTTTTCTCTACTCCTCCCCACCAAAGAATGTCTCACAGCAAACTCACTGTTGAATATTGTGTGAATATTGTGTGAATATTGTTCCTGCTTTAAAGATGGAGGCAAGTGGAAATGCCAAGACAAAACCCTAAAAAGTAATTTTGAGGGGGGCAGACTATGGGTAAGTGGTTCTGATCCTACTCATAGCCACCTTTACAGTAGTATAAAATTAGTGCATTTTAAACGTGAACCTCCAGATTTATGCAATCCTTGGCAAAAGAAAATCTAGCCCTTTATTTAAAAGGATGGTCCCCTTCCAGCATTTTCCTCTTTTCCATTCAATCACAGCCTCATATGGTTATTTTTCACATATCTCTCACTGGACATAAATGTCTTGGATTCCCCAGTTATTCTTTTTCTCTCCTCTTATTTTCATTTTCTTGTGACTGATCATCCCCTTATTCAGTGGTAGCTCTGACCAGCTGCTTCTCAGACTCTCCTTTCCCTAGTCTGCTCAACTGCTCAGCTGCCACAAAACACACCAGCCCCCACATCCCCATCTGCTCCTCAAGGGCTGGCTACCATAAGCAGGGGTTTTTCTACTCAGTACTCTTTACTTTGCAACACCCAATGCAATCAAGAGAAACCACCACAACGTCAAAGGCTGAGAGAGGGGTTTAGGTCAGCCCTGGCTTCTTCTGGCCTCCCAGGTGTGTGCTGGGGCTTTCACCTGCATCAACAAACACCTTTTTATTCAGTCATGACCAAAATCCTGGAGCGTGTGAACTACAAGGTGAGAATGCCCAGCCTTGTACCCAAGGGGAACACTGCAGTGAGTGGGAAGCTCCCCGAGTGTTCACCTTGCTTGCTGCTGGTTTTGTACTGTGACCTGGTGACACCAGGGACTTCAGCTGCTCCCTGGTGAAGGGACGACAGGCTAACAGAGTCCTTCTATTCAAGGCACCACCACTTTCTTACACACTTCTCAAGCTCCAGCTCAAACCCGTTGTATTTACACCTCAGATTCTGGGTAAAGCTGCATTACCCTTACAGATAGAATCCCACTTCTAGTTTTGCACCCAAAGTATTTTGCTGGCCGGTCTACACTACACTGTCTCCACATGACCATGTGCTTTAGTTTAAGTGTGTCCCCCAAGCTGCATTTATTGCAGCAATCCTATCTGCTTTGGCCTTGGTTAAAGAAGCTGGGTGCTCCCAGGTTCTTCTCGCAGAGCCAGATTTCCTTTTCCTCTCATCATCTGTCTGTCCTGTCTCAGCCTGTATTCCTTGGACCAAACTGTGACACAGACTAGAGGAGAGGTCTCACAGGGCTCTGGGTAGGAGCATCAATGTATCCTCCCACTGGGAACACCTCCCTAAGTACTAGCACAGCATTTGCTTTGTCCACAGCTGCATCACATTGTGACTCACCATCATCCCACCATCACCTAATACAGAGGACCCCAGCATTTTTTTTCCTGAGCTTTCTCAGGATATGTTTACCACTAAGTCTATCCAGCCGCCTTTCAGCAAGGTTCTCAGGACAGATCTTGGCACATGACAATGATTCCCTGAATTTTATGTGGGCATCAGGGAGTAAGACACCTTATACTGATGATCCACACTGAAGATCCTCACTGAGACTTGGCAAAATTGGCCCAACAGTTCCCCGAAGACAAAGACTGCCTCTAGTCCTGCTTGCTGTACTCTCTGCCAGATCTCTCAGAGTTCCCAGCTTACAGAAGATTTCTATTATTAGTCGTCAAGCATATGACCTTGTCTGTCGTACTACTGAAATTCATTCTGTTTCTGGTACTCCTGCCAAGGTCAAATAAGGTTTCCTCTCCAATATCCTGGCCCTTCCCTGTTCTAGCAATGCCTTCTAGTGTTGAATCATTGGGATACTCCCTCGCTCTCCACAGCTATCTGAGTCAGGGTCTCAGGTTAACATCAGCTATTCCCATGGGCGACCACGGGGAGTGTAACAAGTAACGTTTTGCTAGACTTTGATAGGTGATCTTGCTGCTGCTGCCTTCCCAGATTGTCTTCTCCCTCCCTCCCCTTTACAACTCCTCTGCCTGCCTTCATCTTCTCCAGTCTAACTAATTGTTTTTTACGTGGCATGTATCAATGCTTTACTGAAATACAGAAATAAGAGCTTTGAAATTTCTTTTGCCTTCCAGGAAAACAATCATCCGAAAGAAAGCTGTTGGCTCAGCCTGGTGTTATCTAGCCCTGATAAACTCATACAGCCTGACCCCTTTTCCCCTAACTGTTTGGTAGTAATTATACTTTCCTTGAAGATCTCCTCTAAAGTGCTACAAACATTGCAGAGGTCACACTTGAAAGTCTGAGACTGACAAACTTATTTCTCGTCCTTCTTTAATCCTAAGTGCTGAATTTTCCCTTTTCCAGACTGCACGGAGTCACCACTGTGTGCAGAGCTGAAAAAAGCCCTTTGCTATGTGTGTTTCCACGTGCCAGTTCTCCCAGAGCCAGAGAGCACCCAGGCCCAGCACTGAGTGCATTAATCAGCTTGAGCTGCTTATTCACACTAGTCAGCTTGTTTCCCACCCCAGCGGTGATATTTCTGCCCTTATCAATAACTTGGGCACAGAGTCTTCTTTGGTCTTGGCTCAGACTATAGACTCCTTGATCCCAACTTCACTCTTACTGACCAGAAGTGGCACTACTACTTCTTCTTGGTTTTGTTTTTTTTTTTTTTTTTTCTTTCCAAATAGCTGAAGAATATTATACTGTTTGTTTTAACCTCCTCTGCAAGGTCTAACTCAGCTTGATATGTAAGCAATCCTCACTTTATCCCTACAATTCTGAACTCTAAGGGAGGGCAGGGCAGGGAAGGACTAGGCAAGGCAGCTTTCTTTGCTGTCTGTCTTTTTTCCCTTCCACACAGTCTCTCTGCAGAGCCAGGTTAAGCTTGTTGTGCCAGACAGATGGAGGGCAAGAAAATCAGGATCCTCACAGAAATGGGGGCTCCACATTGTCCCCCAAAAGCTCAGCTGCTCCCTCCCCACACTCTAGACTTCACACTGCTGCCTGTGAAAGCAGTGCCAGGAGCCAGCAGCAGAACACCCTCCACACACTCTGGGCAGCAGTGTAGAGGTGCCATCTAACCAGAATTATCTGTGACCCTATGAGAGGGGTTTCTGCATCCCAGTGAGAGAAAGGAAGAGAAATAATAGGTCTTGTGAGGGAGAGGGATGGCAGTCAGAGTCCCATTACAAAGCCTTATGATGGGGAGATTTGTGCCTTAGGTGACAGGTAGGGCAGGAGAAAAACAATTAGGGCTGAGTTTGGTGGTTAAAAGAATGTATCTTAGGAGGAGGCTGGAGCTGCACTCAGATCTGCTAAGTTTCTGTGGTTCTCACCCTGCAAAACTTGTCTGCTTCTGCCTTGGCTGAATTTAAGCTAAACCATCTTATAAGACATTTCCTATAACCTCCTCTGCTGTGACATTTACCACCTTCATCCTTACATCTACAGACTGTTCATGTGATCCTTTTCAGCATCTTCTCATGTGGCTTTGCTCCTCTGCTGAGCTGTAGGGGCTGATATAGCTCAGGACATCAGCTATCCCTGTGCTAAGGCTACAGACAAAGCATTTCACTCCAGGTACTTTGGATAGAAGACATGGGGCACTGTGGGGATAGGTGTGAGCCGGGTAAGGAACTGGCCTTGCATTCACACAGAGATTTAGGTGGTGCCAGGGCTGTCAATGCCACTTACTTGGCAGCCTGTGGATCTTCACACAGCTCCAAGTGGAAGGTCCTGTACCATTCATGACCCTCGCACTTTGTCAGTCCCCCTGAATACCCAGTGCTCATTGACAGCCCCTGCACACCGGGTAAAACTGCATGGCCACAGGGATCAATCCTGGACCCACCTGGAAAACACCACAGACAGGAATACGTGCAAATTGCTCCGTGGTTCTGAGTGTCTGTGCACGTCCCCAGCGAGACGTGCAGGCAGGGATCCCGGGGATGTCACAGCACACTGCACAGGAGCTGTTCATGTATGCAGATACACACATGCAGGCACAAATCATCTCACACATCACTTATCTGCACATCCAACGTGCTCCCAGGAGCACCCCTGTGCACGGATACAGGGCCCTGCTGATGCTGGGTAGGCAGGAGTTAATGGGAGAGAGGCTGGGAAGGAAATCAAAAGCAAAAAAAAAAAAAGTTGAAAGCCCAGCACATGATTCTTCTCCTATCACATCTGTGAATCCTGGAGCGCAAGAGTAATTGTCTGCAATGAGTCAGACCAAAAGGCACAAGGAAATGGTTGCTATGGCAACCCGCGCACTGCTCTAATTCGGCTCAGAATTAAAATGATATCAAATAATTTGCAAGCAAAGGGAACATGGCAAAGGCGCCGGGTGCCAATCTCAAAAATCCAGCTATATGCAAGTCTCTCCTGAGTCGGTGTCAAGGGCTCTTTTCGCTTCAGGAGTGACAGCCATGGCAATCAGAGGAGCTGTAGAGGCACTGGTGATGGATAACCTTAGGTGAGCAGATTTCTGCTGCGCACAGACAAGAAGTGGGTCCTGGGCTGGAGCTCCAGCCTGGAACAGGCTCCGGGGCTGAGGATGTCCTGGAGAGATGCCTCACCAAATCCCAAATGGAAAAACTCATTGCTCACAATTTTTTGTTGGGGTCCCATTGAGAAAATTCCCTGAGAGGGCTGGTAAGGGCAGGGCCTGGGCACAGGAACCCACCCACAGGATCTGTGCTGGGTGATCTGAATGGGCTGAGGAAGGCAGGGCTCACCCCCTTAGGCTTTTTCCCTGGTAAGGGGTACAGTGTACAAAGCCAGGCACTCAGCAGAGCCTACAAAGGAATATTTACTCTACAGAATTGGCTATTGTCTTCAATTTTTTCCCCAGACAAGGACTCATCCCAAGGCAATAGACAATGTCTGCACACACAGGGAGGAGGCATGGTCCCCGTGCTGAAGATCTTACAGCCTGTGAAGACAGCACATACACCATGGAAGAAAAGGAAACTGCTAAGGCCCAGCCAGGGTAAGCAGAATGCTATGAAAGATGCCTCACATGACTATTTTTAGCATTCTTTTGAGGTCAAAATAGATTTATTTGTCCCTCTTGTCCCCAGTTACTGTCTATGCATGGAGACATCTATACGGAGTTGTGCAGGCAGATGTTGCTCTCTCTGCCTGTTCACTGACCCGGCTGGAGGATAATCAGCTCTGAAAAGGGAACCATGTGGCCCCAGCACTGATGCCAAACCTTGACGAAAGGCAAAGTTTGTAAGACCAGAGCCAGTGCAAAATAATGCAACCACCTCACTTTTGTCTGGCTCATAGAACAGCTTGTGTGGGCCCCAGAAACACCCCAACAGAAACACCTGTGTGCTTACAGGTGTCCCCCAGGGCTCAGTGTGTAAGGAGAATGCAATGGGAAGCAGGCAGGCAGATGTGTGGAGGAAGGCTGCAAGAGGCACTGGTTTTGGCACACCAACAGCCCAATGCCATGGGGATACCGTGACATCGGAGTACTGGCTCAACCCTCAGGCCAGCCAAACGTGTCCCCACTGATAACAGACCCCAGAGAGATGTCCTGAGAGGTAGAGACCGCACAGCTGCCGTCAGCAGTAAAATCAGCAGCATTTCTGTCTGAGGAATGCCCCTAACACTTTGTGTGACTCAGTTGCAGGGCACGGCCCGTTCAGATGTCTCTGATTTTGTCGGATCAAACGGCTGCGTGAGAAACTGCTCGGGCTTTGGGGACTGCCAGAAGGGGCTGGCACCAGGCAGAGACCAGACACAGCAGGTGATGGGCTGAAAATGAGTTGTCTTCCTTCTTTTTTTCCATCCTACCACTGCAAGCCGGGGGGACCAGGATTTCCATAAAGGCACCTGAGGTGTTGCCTCAGGAACTCAAAGAAGTCTCTGCACTGAGACAACTTTGGCACAACCTTGGGCACAAAAAGAGGGACAGCATTCCTTCTGCATACTGCAGCACACACTCAAGAGATCAGCTACCCTCAGATTTTGTATAGGTATCTTAATGCTGCTTTCTGAACCAGCCTAGTGAAATAACTTTTAATTCTCCAGTTTATATGCAGCTATTTCCATGGAAAAGGTGCTTATGCTATTAGAGCTTATTTCTGTGCATTTTAACAGCTTCTACTGATGCCACTGTCACTTTCCAGAGAGAAGGCTGAAATGTTTTATCCATCCAAGCAACAAAACTGTAGGAATAAAGAATTGTGTGCAGATTAGCTTGAAAAGATGCCACAGCAACAATCCTGCTGAAAAAGCCACCTGCACCTCCTGTTCCTGCTTGCTGGTAGCAGACAGCAGGTAGCCAAAATTGGAGACCAAGGAAGAGAAGGAGACATCAAGCTGGTCAGGAATTGCTTTTCAAATGAAGAGCTTCCATCAGACTGATAGAGGCTGGATTTTAACCAGAGGTAAAATAGCAAAATTATTCCTCATTACCTACTTTCCAGACTGATTGATTTCAAATTATTTCAAAAAAAAAATCAAAATACATTTTTAAAAATCTGCTCCTGCTGTGAGTACAGAGCTCTTCCAAAAATACTGGTCTTGATAGCTCAGTGCCCCAAAACTCTCGTCTTCGAAACAGAGACAACATTTCTCCTCTCTGTCCCTGGTTTGAGCTTGCCTAGGGCTCTCCCCAAATCCATCTGCATGAATTGCTGGTGTCATGGGATAACGATTTCACTGCTGGTAAGAACAGCAACTTCCAGTGTAAACAGAGAAGTGTCGTATAAAATAAACCTGCATCACCCAAGTGCCCATCTGGATTATTTTTATCGGGCACCATGTGCATGCCCCATTGTCTGTTTCCCATCCCTGACACACGAGAGCCATGGCAGTGAACCTCACCCTACCTGTCCCTGTTGGGACTGGCAGCCAGCTGACAGCCACAGAGGTTGAACAGCAAGGTCAGGCAATGAAAGAGACGTCATCCACAGCCCAAAGTGACAGCTGAACTCCTGCACAGATTCCTGTGGTTTCACTGGGGCTTTAAATCACTAAAAGATTCTGTCAGCAACTCCATGTGATTTCTGCCTTGCAGCCTGAGGATCAGAAAGCCCCAGGCCACTGACTCACGGGAGGGAGCAGATGACAGTGCTATCTGGGGCAGGACATGGCTTGGGGAGAATGCCATCACCATTCCTTATTTCTCATTTCCAACGCAGTTAGTGTGAGTGAAAGGTACTGGACTGACATCCCAGGAGAATAGCTGCCTTCTAATTAATTATAATTACTCATCCAGGCATTACTTAATGTTTGCATAGTGCTTTGAAGTGCCAAAGCACAATAAAGCAGGTAGATAACATTCATTCCAAGAAACAGGTACAGTCAAACCAGGGTCGCCTGTGTGGCTTCCCACCAAAGAGACCACACTGACTCAGCTCACACGAGTGGACCCTGTCTTGGCTCCACGTCCTCCAAGAAATCTGTGTGCACACTGAACACCCTGTGCACCCCCTCCAAGCCCGTGGGGGAAGGAGAGGGATGGATGAAAGGAGGGAGGGTAGGGCAGGGCAAAGGACAGTCCCTCTCCCTCCTGAATTTGGCCATGTCTCCACCCGGAGCATGGAGTAGCATCTCTAATGGCAAGAGGAAGCAGCTTGGACTCCCCCTCAAACCCATTCAGACATTTCCCACTGAGCTAGGACAGACTGAACTGGGAGAAGGGAGGCCCTTGCGCCTCCCCTTCCATCCCTTCTCTCAGCCCTCCAGACTGCAACTCTCTAATCCCATCTGATGCTCCCTCACTCCCTGACAGCAGCCAGGCCTGTGTCATCTCCCTGGACATTTGATTTCACCAGTTTGCCTTACTCTGCCCTGGCTGGGGACTGCCATTCATCTGCCAAAGGAAAAGGGGCCCAACGCTCCCTGTCACTGGCATTCTCCCCGTGGGGGCACTGGGGGTGCTGCCTCCTCATGAGCATGCCTGTAAATCCTGGAGCTTAATTTGTCACTGCATGCATAGTGAACATTTCAAAGTGCTTACAAATCCTCCCAAGCACCATCAAGTGACAGTGTTTGTAATGATCAGTGGCAGAATGACAGGCCAGTTCATACCACTTGTTCTTTTAGAGGGGCACTTAAAAAGTCTCTGCTGTTCCCCTTTTACAGAACCGTGCCTGTATTTGTTCAGAAACTACAAGTCTACACAGATATTTGGCTTTCTGGGAACCAGTGCTGTGTACCAAACTTCTGGTAGTATCATAAATTTAAATTACCATGGCATCATCCCACTGAGAGCTGATGCCATCAGAATAACAATAACACCAATCTGCATCCCATTCTGCTCTGATTTTCTCTTCTGTGCCTCCACACTCCCTGCCCTCCCTTCACCTCTCTCCTCTACCCAGGTTGGTGTTGCAGCACTGCCCAGCATAATTTCTGCTGCAGCCTCTGCTGTGGGATGAAGCTCCCTAGAATTAGGATTTACCACTCAGGAGGATGATATTACTGTGAGGGGAGATAAAGTGAGATCTGCATCTTTACTCTCAAAGCTGACATCCTCAAGAAAAAAACAGTATTTCAATTGGCAGTGTGACCACTAGTTATTGCCCTTTTTTAAAATGACTACTGGTAAGAAAGATTCAGATGATGAAGCTTTCACTACTGGAAACAGAGCAAATGGTAATAGAGTACCTTTTTGCTCCCTGAACCCCCCCCCAACTTGGTGTAAACTGACACCCAAGCCAGCACATGGGACATATCTCAGCAAGCCCTTGCACTCCTGCTGAAGTCCTTGGAGGCTACAGCTGGGGACATGAGGAATTTTGGACCCTCTGGGAGATGGTGTTTGTCCTGATGCTGTCATTTAGCCCACTCATACCAGGGATCAAAGATGGGTTGTTTTCATCAAAGCAAAGGACACCAGGAATGAAGAACACCCACCATGTGTGGGAGTAGCAGAAGGTGCTTGTGGTCACCTGATGTACCTGCTAGTGACAGGGACCGTGGTACCTTCAAGGAACAAAAACAACTGAAAATTCATTTCTGTGTCTCAACTTCTGTGGGTGCCAGCCAGAAAACTGGTTCTGCATCATTTCCTCAAATGACAGATTTTTTTCCTTATTGTAACTGTTTTAACATGATTTGTTTCCCTATCCTCTGCTGTTTCCTCCACCCTCTGCAGAGGATCCTGCCCCTTCACAGCAAGTCCACAGACAGTATTCAGTATAACTGAGTGGGTGGAAATCTCCACAGGGGTTGGGAAAAGCACTGCTGACAGAAGAGAAATGTCTCTGTCAGGGGCAGATCCTCCTGCCACTTGTTCTTGTTCCAGTGCTTCCACCGAGAAGTTTCCTTCCTTGTATTTATGCTGAGTGCCAGACTGTCCTGGCTGCAGCTAGGCTAGAGTTAATTTCTTCTCAGTAGCTGTTAGAGTGCTGTGTTTTGAATTCATAATGAGAATGGTGTTGATAACACACTGATGGTTTGGTTTTTTGCTAAGTTGTGTTTACCCTAAACCGAGGGCTTTATTCCTTGTCTCATGCTCTGCCATTGAGGAGGAGAACAAAGGAAACTGGGAGGGAGCATAGCTGGGACAGGTGACCTGAACTGACCAAAGGGACAGTCTACACCACAGACATCATGCCCAGTATCTAAACTGGGGGGAGTTACCCAAAAGGGGGGCCAGTCTGGGCTTGGGAAGAGGGGTGTGGCATGTGGCAGGGTGGTGAGCAATTGTATGGTGCATTGCTTGTTTTTCCCTTTTCATTATTATTATCATTTACCATTGTTGTTGTAGTATTTTACTTTGTTTTCAATTACTAAACTGTTCTTATCTCAAACTGCAAGTTTTACTTTGATTCTCCTGCCCATTCCACTGGGGTGGAGGGGTGAGAGGGAGGCTGTGTGGTGCCTAATTTCCAGCTGGGCTTAAACCACAACACAGAGGAACTGCTTGTGTGCCTCTGCTCTAATCCACAGGTCAGGACAGGGAAGGAAAAAGATCATGAAAACAAACTCCTTTGAAAAAAAATGTTCTTTTCTCCTCTTGAATTAATGCCCAGAAAAATGCTTCAGTGCTGTACTGAGACCTTTGGTGCAGTTTCAATGCTCTTTCATTTTCTGCTGGGTATGGCAGTGTCAGCTGGCACCACTTTTGGGAGCAGTTTCTATCATCCAAGCACCTATTAATGTGAACTTTGCTGAAACCGTCTCTGTTCACAGGTGTCTCTGGACAGACTTCATAATAATTTTCTCATTTTGGGTATAACATAGTGAAATGTTCTACTTCATAACACCTGTCCTTCAGCTTGTAAGTACTTTCTCAATGCCCAAGTGATAATTAAAGAGTATCACTGTCAGCTAGAACTTACTGAAATCCTGGAAATTAAGGAATGCTCCATCAGATGAAGTTAAACTGATATAATTTTACTTAGTAATATTGAAGAACATTCCCTCCCCAGCCTAGGCAAATGCAAAGGCAGACTCTGTTCTGATCTGAAGGTAACTGCTGTATGGCCTTCTCTCTTTGCATCACAGCACATTTCTGGTGATAATTACTCCATTACCTGTTCCATCAACCTCTTCCTTTAGTCACTGTTTCTGGGACTAAAACAATTTCCATGGAGCTGCATCTTCTCTTACCCCAACACTCCTATGCTGAGTGGTTAATTTGGACATGGTGCCAGAGTTAGTGATAATGTTGATTTGCTTTGTTAAATGGCTGCTCTGTTTTGCTTCTGAGTTCAGTGTATTTCCATAAAGGTTGAAGCAATTAACACAGAAAATGGCAAATCTTCAAAAGCTTTGGGGTTCTCTTGGAAACAATGTGCTGCATGAGTTTTCCAAAAGAAGGTGCAGCCTAGTGAAGGTCTGCCAAAAGGAGTTTAAAGCTCAGATACAACAATAAGTTTGGCAATCTGTAGGTCTGAGCTGGAGACCTAGCAACATGCCCATTCCACCAGCAGAAGTTATTTTTCATTTGAGGTAACAATGGAGACATGATGCTGCTCCAAAGCCAAAAGTTTTTCCTGCATAGTTTTAAACCTGCATGGACTTCTCAACCTACTCATGCTCCAGAGAAGGAGTCTCCATCCACAATTCAGCAGCACTGGAGATGGGAAGCTTCCATACAAACAGCCTGTTTCCCTTTCAGAAGCCTGTCAGCCATTCAGTACCTGTTCCATTATTCTCTGTTTAGCCTAGTTTTCAATACCACAAGCTATTGTGGCTCCTGTCACTTCCTCTGAATGACAAGCTAACAGCTCTCAGCTCCCACACTCAATGCAAGATGCAGCCATTTCATTCAAGATAAAAAGAGAAACCAGTGTCCTACCTGCAGCAATTCCCATCTTCCCGTCCACAGACACAGACACGGCCGTGCTCACTGTCACCACTTTTGGCAGGCCACCTCCCTCTGTCAAGACACAAATACAGCAGGCTTGGTTAGCTTACCCCCAAAAAGGAGTAAAATACAGCAGGAGAGGTTGCCCCCACTTTTTCCCATCCAGGACAGTGTGTACATATGCCTCAACTTGGAAACATCTCAGGATTTTGAGGGCTGCATCTTTCAGGACACATAAGCAGCCTAATGGGCTATGAGGAGATTCTATTCTTCTGTTCCCTCTGGCTCATGATACAAGTGGCATCCTCAGCATAAAGGAAGCGTCCAAGGCTGGATGAGGCTTTGAGCAACCTGGTCTCATGGAAGACATCCCTGCCCATGGCAAGGGGTGTGGAACTGAGTGACCTTTAAGGTCCCTTTCAGCCCCAAACGTTCCATGATTCTGGGATAAAATGTAAAGGATTGGCCTTCTCTATTTTGGGCATGTAGAGTTTCTCTTAGGCCAGAGAGCTGTTCTGCTCAGTGCACCATCTGAACTCTGGAGACAGAGGAAGAGCAGGACAGCTAATTCTGACACCACTTGCACAGCAAAGGCCAGGCTTATGTCTCACTCTTACCCAAGCCAGGCCAGCACTACAAACTGCAGACACAGCACTTCCAGGTGCTCCCAGAGTGCACTCCATTTTGGGAACAAAGTCCTCTGGGACTTTGTTGCCTAAGCTCTCTTACGCCCCAGGGTCTCCCAGTTCTCCTTGAGCCACTGCTTTAGGAATCCTGTAGGTCCTGTGACACATCTGCCAGCCCTGTACAGACCCCTGAGCTCCCACGGGGCATTTAAAACCACATGGCTGAATAGGCTCAAGCAACTGAACCCCACCTCCCTTTGCTGGTGCAGTTGTTTCAGCCTGCAGTCGTCCATGTGGCAGATTCCATGTCTGTATTTTCTTTTTTTTAAGTGATTAGATTGGCTTCAGGTGGGGCACCTCTTTGGGAGCTGCCAGGGGACAGTTTGAAGGCCAGTCTGATCGATGCAGCCTGCAGCTGGTTCCCTCCTCACATGCTCTGTGGAAATCTCTTGCTTAGACAGATGGATGGGTCAGGGGTTCTTCCCTTCCCCACAACTCCAGCATTTGTTTCTGCTTTCATCATTCTGCCCTCATCATTCTAGGTGTGTCCAGAGCACAGTTCAGTGCCTACCACAGTTTAGCCTGCATGCTCTGACTATTTTGGTTTTGTTTTTTGATCAAAGCCAGATTAACCTTCTCAAGTGTGTCAAAAGTGGTAAAACAAATACTCAGCTCATATGCCTTGGACACAATCCTGCCTTTATGGTGAGCCCCAAATGTCTTGTTCTAGGATGGGACAAAGAAGCAAACTACACTTGGGGTAAAAAAAAAGGAAAAAAATCTACCCAACACATGAAAAATCTGGGTTGTATGATCAGTACTGCTTGACATGCAGAGGCTTCCCTGCTGTCCTTTTATTTCTGGGACTTCTGGACACTGGAAGGAGGTGCTGTGCATAAATAATTCTGATGACCTGCTGGTTTCCTCCTCAACAGAGAGCTCTTGGGGGTTTTCCTTCTTAGATGATTACAAGTCCATCTGCCATGAAAACCTCCTGAAACAGCAGGGGACTTGTGGAAAACATGAAAAGGGGACTTCAGCATCTGATAGAATTTAATAAGAAACTGGGTGACCTATTTTGGCTCAAATGTGGGGCAGCCCTGCTTCATCAGATGCCAAGGAAGGTCCTGGACTCTGCTTGACAGTGAACCACTGTCTCAGAAGCACTGGGTAGTATTCCCTGACCCTTTCTAGGCATATTGTGTGATCCCATGGATCACAGTCTCTCTAAGCCCAGCTGCTCATCCCTAAAGAGACTAATAATCTCCCTTGCAGTTTAGGGCACAAGGTCTTCAGGGTCAAGTGCTGCTTCTTACAGTGTGCCTGCAGGGTTTCCAGGTGAATGGGGTTCTGGATTTGATTGAAGCTTCTGACCCATGGCCATGTAAAGCAAAGAGCAGTGCCGGCTACTTGTCTTCTGGCTTTATCCCAAACTAGCTATGAGTTCTACGAAGGCCACAGCCTCACTGTTTAGCCAGCAGTGACTACTGTGGCCTGGGTAATGGCTGCCCTAGCAAGTCCCACACGATGTCACTGCCTGGTTTTCCAACCCATGCTCTATTCCAACGAGCAGATGACATGGCTTGAACGGGAGTAAAAGGTCCCTCCTGCCATCTCTCCACACTTGCCTTTTAATTGAGATGTAAGGGCAGAGAGAGGCTTTTGTAGGTTTTGAGTATTTTCTCTTTCCATTCCTTCCCCTTTCCATCCTGGTTCATCTCTTGCCTCCCAGGCTGGTTTTCTTCTCTTTGCTACTTGCTTTCCCACCCACCAGACTCCCACCACTGTGCCACAAAAAGCTTTGACAGCTACATTGCCAAGCTCTGTGACAAAGATGGAGAGCTAGGGGCCAGGGAGGAGCACAGAGGGGATTTCTGCCTTCTGTGGAAGAGTCTCACGTGAATATTTTGTTTTGCTTGTTTCTTTTTAGGCTCTTCTGCTCTCTTCCAGCCTTTGAGAAGGTCCTGGCTGGCCCTGCAAACTCACAGGAACCAACACCCTAAGCAAGAGATACTCCTTGCTTTCCTCTAGCATTCGAACTTCTTTGCTGAGCAAGAGATGCCATATTCTAGTGCTGGGATTGGAAGGATGCAGGGCACCAGTGCTATGAAAAAGCCTTCCCCTCCACCCTTTTCCTCCATCATCTTCCATAACAAACCCATCCTTTCCTGTCATGGAAAGTGGTGATGGAAAAAATGACACCCTCTGAACTTAGACTTCCTGACTGTTTGCTGGTCCCTCACCAGTGCCAGCTGTTACTGTCATCCAGCAGGGCTGATGTTCCCTCCCAAGCCTGGCCGCGCCTATGTGTCTCATTCCTTCTGCAATACCTTTCCTGTTCTCTTCCCATGTTTCATGTGTGTTTTCCAGCCCCACAAGTACCTTGCCCCCCAGCTCCCACCTCCCTAAACCTTTACATCTACCCGAGCCCTGCATTTCCATTTCCATGCTTCCCCTCCTCCTGACTCCTGCATTTCTCACTCCTGACTGCCTTCCCCACACCTTGTAGCTTCTTCTTTCTGCTGTGAGCAGTGTCTTGGCCACGACCTCTGTGACCCTACACTGGTTCGCAGGTAACGCCGATAGAGCAGGTCTCAGCACTTCCCACTAGGCGGGAGGCAGCGATAAAGGGCTCGGGATGGGCGTGCTGTGCGATGCAAGGTGGGAAAAGGTTTTTTTTTTTCCTCTTTCCCTCTGCTCTTGTGTTCAGACTGGCGTTACCTGAATCCTCTTCTGAGACAATGCTGTAGATGAAGCTCCCGGGGGGATGCTCGGCCGCCCTGCGGTACCACAGAGGGAAGTGGTCCATGGTGAAGATGCTCTCCTTGTCCTTCTGTGTCAGGAATTTCCTGCCGGGACAAAACACGTCGCTGACCTTGTGGAGGAGCGGCAGCCCTCCTCGGGGCAGCGCAGTGGGACACGGGGTGCACGGCCTGCATCTCATCACCCGGGGCTTTCCCGTGGGCGAGGGCACACGGTGTCCCCCGCTGTCCCCTCAGGGCAGGGCCGAGCCCTCCCTGGCTCCTGAGGGGAGCCCGCNGGTGGCGCTGTTGGCCCGGCCGAGGCCCGCGGCGCCGGCCCCGGGGCTCTGAGGGCCGGCAGGGCGGGAGGGGAACGGGGCACGATGGAAGGGTCACCGGGCGGGATGGAAGGGTCACCGGGCAGCACACCCCGCGGCGAGCAGGGGCAGCGCCGGAGCGCGGCTGAGGCGCGGCAGGTGTGAGCAGGTGGGCGAGCGAGGCGCAGGTGCGGCTGGCCTGTGGCCATCGGCTACTGCAGGGGCTGGGGAGCAGGTGAGGCAAGGGGGTTAGGCAGTCTCCTACGAAAACATCAGGTTATGCAGCTGTGGGTAAACGCTGATCTCGTCAGGAGACTCTCTCTTTGAGCAGAGACCTCATAGCAACTTTCCAGTATCTGAAGGGGGCCTGCTGGGAAGGGGGAGAGGGACTCTGCTGGGAACTGTAGTGGCAGGGCAAGGAGGAGTGGGTACAGATTGAAAGAGAGGAAATTTAGGTAAGATACTGGGAAGAAATTTTTTACTGTGAGGGTGGTGAGGAGCTGGAACAGGTTGCTGGAAGAGGTTGTGGATGCCCCAGCCCTGGCAGTGTTCAAGGTTGGGTAAGTCCTTGAGCAACCCAGGCTAGCGGGAGGTGTCCCTCCCCATGGCAGAGTGGGTCGGGAATAGGGGATCTTTGAAGTGCGTTCCAATCCCTTAATAAATTCTACGATTCTGTGATTCCTAGAGATGCAGGGACTGAAGTGTTTGAGAAAAGGGGTGCTTCCAAAGGTAAGAGGGTGTGTCCTGGGAGCATGGCAAGACAGACAGTGGGTGCTCAGGAGAGACCTCATGAAAATCAGGTCATTTGCTTCCCTGGAGGTTCATACAGCTTGCCTGGCAAATCCCTTTGTCTTCAGGCTCTTCTTTTGCTGTATATTTTGACGTAATGATAATTCCTCATTTATGATTCTTTCCTTTCAGGGGATTCCAGAAGCTCCTCCTGTGGGATGTGTGGGGGTCTGCCTCTGCAGTGTGGTGACTGTGACTGTTTAAAGCGCTGAACGCTGTTCCTGATGAGCCGTGGGGAATCAGGAATCACATTAGCCTCCTGCAGCACACGGCATTTCTCCCTTGTTGCCAGAGACTGCTACTCTGAATTGTTCAGACTGCTTCAAACACGTAAAGAATGTCACCTTTCAGGCACAGCAGAGCTTGGATGTAGGACTCGTGTTTGGGGAAGCTGGGGACAGTGAAACAGCTGCCAAGAAGCTAATGACCACCACCCGCATGGTCCCTTTCTGTTCCATCTGCTGGTGTGCCTCTGTGACCTGTCCTTTCCTACAGCAGCTTGCACCAGCCTGCACATTCAAAATGCAGCAGAATGCAAACTACCCTTTCCATGTGGAAACCCTTCACTGCACACACACTCCTGCCTTGAGGGAGAGGACAAGTGAATGAATGGGATGTGGCAGGTGTCAGTCACAGTCGCTTAACGCCTCACTGCAAGGCACTGGGATGATGCTGCTGCGATGTGGGCAGTGTAAGAGGCAGAACAGAATAAATCTGGAAGAGGAACTGAGACAGAAAGATCAAACACAGCCAAGCTGGAATGTCGCTGGGGCACTGGAGTGCAGAGCCTCTGCACTGCAGAATGATCCCGGGGGTATGTAGTAACTGTGGGCATTTTCTGTGTTAGATGACTGAAGTCAGGGAATGGTTGAAGGTTTTCATGCACTTGGGGATAGCATTTTAATAAAAACTCAGAATGACGAGAGGAAGACAAAGGCCCCCTACTCTGACTCTGTGAATCAGCATCAATCAAGGTGTTGCTTGTTTCCATTCTGTTTCTGTCTCCCCAAAAACCTTTCTAGGGCTGGTGGTGATTTCATGCTGCCCCCTCAGAGACACTGACAGAAACCCCTTAACGCAGTTTAGGGACTTACTTGTTGGAAACTTTCTCTGAGCCCACATACAGGGCACTCCTCATGAGTCCAGCCCGAGTGCCCAGAAAGGCCATCTCAACGCCTGCCTCAGCGTCCCTGTGGAACAGAAACACACAAGCAGAAGCAAACAGCTCCCAGAAGAACAGCCATGATCCCTGCCCCAGCGTGAGGGCCTTTCAAACTTGAAGCCACCACATCTGGAGACCTGGTCCCAAGTCCATTTGCAATCTCACCCACCTACACCAGGAGTGCTACTGGCTCCTCTCTGCTAATGGCAACAGGTTCTTACTGGCTGACAACTGGCAGGTTTAAGACTTGTCCTCAGATTTAAACCTTCGAAGTCTGCTTATTCCATTATTTTTTAAGTAGACCATGAGCTCCTCTGTGCCTGCTAGCTCTGCTCCAGGCTACTCTCATGAGGCTGAAGTGCAGGAGAGGAACTGCAGAAGGAGAATGGCTGGACCAGGGGTGCAGAGAATGGCCGGGGTAGCAGAATGTGACTGAAGAGGGTGTAGCTGTTTAATTGTGCTGATAATTGGGTGTCCTAGCATGACTGGCACTGGCTCAGCTTCTGTCAGTGCAGGGATACACGGGACTGAAATGGGGACAGGAGTCCAGTGGCCATGTGTATCTGTAAGCAACACCTTGTCTGCTGGAACGAGATCTGTGTGACATGATACAAGATACCACAGGCAACAGGAGCCTCACTGGAAAGAATAAATAGTAAGTTGTTTACTGAAGCCAGCCTGTGTACTATCTGCCTCAGGTTCAATCTGAAGGCACCACCAATGCAGACAAGGGTAAACTCCCTTTTCTCCACTAGAAAAACCCTCACCAAACTAAAGGCTCTCCCAGGGAGGCCCAGCCTACTGGAGTTCACTCCCAAGAGACACTTTTCAAGCTATTTCTAAGCTATTGAGCTATTTCTATCAGCTTTTTGAGCTATTTCTACAGTTTCTTGTACACTGTGCAGAAGTTTATGACTGTTTCAGGCACTGCATAAACCCACAGCACCTGGAGATGCATCTTCAGTGGTGTTCTATCCATGTTTATTTCTCCTGGACTTACAAGGACATGTTGAGGGCTAGTGTTGTCCAGTAGGCCTCCATGGGGGCAGTGACCACTGCATCAAACAGCACTTCCTGGACCAACTCCTCATCACCTAAGGAGAGAAAGGAAGAACAAAAATCAGGAGAGGACATGTTTCTCCCTAGATGTTGTAGAGAGTCCCTTGGTAAGGAGCATCTGCCTGTCCAGGACAGTGGATCAGTGTGGCACAAAAAAGAGGCCTCCCATTACAGGGCAGAAAAGAGGTCCTAACACCCTGGGTGGTAGAAAGCACAGGAGCTGATGTTACAGCCATGATCACAGAATTACAGAATCAGTGAGGTTGGGAAAAACCTCTGAGATCTTCAAGTCCAACCTGTGACCCAACACCACCGTGTCAGCCAGACCATGGCACTGATTGCCACATCCAGTCTTTCCTTAAACACCTCTGGGGACGGTGACTCCAGTACCTCCCTGGGCAGCTGTTCCAATAGCTAATCACCCTTTGCTGTGAAGAATTTCTTCCTAATGTCCAGAATCATCACACCAGTCCCCCTGCAAACTCTGTGGAAGGGTGGTGCCCAAACAAGTGTGGACAAGTGAGAGGCTTTCAAATGAAGTTATTCATTAGACCTTCACTTGACTCTGTCACTGAACAGGCTGTCCACAGCAACTGCCTCAAATCCCTGTCTTGACCTTTCTTCTGGGTATCCTGAAGAGACGAAACCAGCCACCACCACTCAAGTAGCTTCCTTCAAAACCACTAGCGACTTTTTTGTGGCCTCTTCTCTGTCCCTTTGCTCACTGGCTTCTCTGTTAGCCCTCCTTCCTTACTGTGAGTCACAAAACATTGTCCTGTCCTGGTTTTCACCAGATGCTCCAGCCAGTCCAGGCTATGACTCTAACCCACTTTGGAGTGGAGCTAAGAAGCGATTAGGAAACTTCAAGGTATCATCATGTACTAAATGACGTGCCCCAGAACCCCACTTCTTTGACCTGCTTCATTTCTGTATTGCCCTGCTTGCACTAATCTGTGAGAACAGGGTGGCTGTCATGCTGCAGAAATGCCCCTTTCAGTGCTGTTCTAGGTGGAGCCACCCCACCACTTCAGTGCTTTTGGCATTGAAACGTTCTGGGTTGTTGTTCCAGGTGTCCTTAAATGTCTTATCTCAAGTTCTCCCAAATTTCTTTGTCACAGATCTCAGGATCATTCTCTCCATAGCTGTTGTTATTCAAGCCTCAAAATCAGAGCCCATCATGAGATCTTTCCCTCTTCAGTCCTCCCATGTCTAGGATGTGTTCAAATCATATTTGTTTTTCCCCCACAGCACTTCCAAGTCTGCCTATTTCTCACAGTCAGCTCTCCTGAAATTTTGCTCCTCCCTGGCCTCTTCAACTCATACATCTCCTCTTTCCAGCCTACTCCAAGGACAGCCAGGAGGGGTCTGCTCACATTGTGTAAGAGAGGAAGAATTTACTGGATTACAGTTGATTTTACTTTTAAGAGATTCCCATCCTTGTGCCAAAGGTCTGTGCTTCTCAGGTGCAGCATTACAGGCAAAAGCTTGTACTTGGCACAACTAAGGGGGCTGAAGGACATCCTAAAACCAAGCTGCTGTAAGGAATTCCTGTGCACAGCTGCCCAACTCTGACCCCTGACAGAGATCCCACTCTTTAGTGGTGCTGTATCAGCTGCAGGGGAATGGGACCTGGTGCAAGGGATGAGCAGCAGGGGGAGCAGGAAAGATGATAATCCTGTTATCATCTTTTTCCCCTGGATCAGTTACCTGTTGTGTTTGGAAAACAAAATTAATAATCCTTGTTCTGAAGGAACCCATCTCTCTCTAGAGGGCACCGTGAGTCCTTGAAGGATGATGCCTGGGGCCCCTGGGAAACTGAGTCATCTCAGCACTTTTCCTGGCTTCTCCTGCCATTGCCCCCTCTAGCTCAGCCAGTCAGTTTGTCTTAAACCTGGTGTGCAGCCCCTGCCAAGCTCCATTCAAGCCTTCCACTTCCCATTATTGCCTATGTTGAGACCTCCAATAAGGTTATGTGACAGCTTTGAAATGGAAAAAACATCCTCTGACTGAGACAAGGTGGTGGATCCTCAGCTCGTTTCCACTTGTGAATTAATCCGGGCTTGAGTTCAGTTCTGCCTGTGTGAGCAAATGCCACAGGAGTTCAGTCTGACACCAATCAGTTTGTGACAGTCCCCTCTCCCTTCTCCACAGGAAGAGCCCAGCAGGGCCCTTTCAGTGCCTGGGACTCACATTCCAGGTCAGGCTCCTCTCCAGTGAGGAAACGGATCACAGCCTCCAGCTGGCTGAGCTTTCGGTGGTCGGGATCAATGTCGGTGATGCAGTAAATCCTGGTGGGAAGGGGAGAAGAAGCCCGAAAGGGCAAAGAGAAACAACAGTCAAACAAATGCTCCTGAGAGATAATAACTGCAAAAAGAAAGTCAGCAAGAAACCTTGATCTGCAAAGCCTTTGCCACTGCTGCATGTTGTGCCCACTCTAAATCTAAGTGTGGCTGCAAGTCAAACCCTGCCACTAAACCAAACACCAATTAACCTGACTGCTGTGCTAAGTGGGGCTGCTGTGTCCTCCAGCATAAGCTCACCATGCAGCAGAGCTGTTCCAAATCCTGCCAGCAGCTTCCTGTGTTATGCTGTGTGAGATGTGTACGTGTGCCTGTATAGACAATAACACTGTGACAGAGAGACCTGAAACGCAGAGGGTCATGTGCAATGTGAGACCAGACCAGGAGCAGAAAAAATAAGACAGAAGAACAAAATGTGAGATGAGGAATGATCTTGCAGTGTGATAGGGTGACAACAAAAGCTGTCCCACAGGGACACCACTGCAGGAGCCTCAGGACACAGTTTGGGGAGAAGTGGAAGAATGTATTAGAAATGCTCTGTGCTATAAAAGAAACCAGTCTTTTAATCCTGCTTCCAGTTTTGACCGCTCCGTTGTCAGGACAAGGGAGAGGAAGGGGTTATAAAAGAGAATTAAAACTCGTAAAGGGGTTGAAAGGAGTGATTTATGAGAAAAGTCTAAGAGAAATGAATATGTAAAGTGTGGTAAGCTGACACCTGAAGTCAGGAGTAGAAGAAGGAGAAGTCGCTGTTTGTGTCTCAAATGTGCTGCTTGTGAAACTTGACAGTGTAATGAGAGGTGAGAAGGGGTGCAGGGCTTCTTGAATATAGTTATTTTGGCTTTGATACAGCCTGGGTTTATGTGACTGAGTGGGACTGTATGTTGGGTTCATGAAAACCCCAAACCTCACAGCAATAAATGGAAAGTGCTGTGCTTCACCCTGTTTCATGTCCAAACCAAGCAAAACCATAAGTTCTGCTTGCTATTGAAACAGGGGCCATAAATCACCTCCATGCTCACCAGAAGCTAGGTCTAGGCTCAGTTCAGAAGGATGCCAACCAAAAATAAACTAGGATTTAAAAAAGCATTTCAATCTCTCACCAAGCTTGCAACAAAATTCCCTAACAGGTCTGACATACTGTAGGTTTTGTAAGACAGTTCTGAGGGGGAACAAAGTAAGTCTGAACACAGAGGACTGAGGATAAATCTCAGCTGTTTCTTAGGAGAGGAACGTGCCAGGTCTTGGTGGGATGTCCCAAAGGAAGGAGGTGAAACTCAAGTTGCCTGGAGACAATTGGCTCTTTGCAGATACAGCACCTGAACAGCACTGCTTTTTCTCTAGGCCACAGAGGCTGGTGAACTCGAGCCAGATTGCTGGGAACTTTGCCCAAATATCATGACAAAGTCCTGTGTCACTGACAGGATTTCCTCCACTTACCATTCATTTGCTAAAGACAAGTCTGGCTGGAGCAGGTCGTGCAAACCTGAAACCAGAGAGTACATGGAGCATTCAGTGAGGAAGCAGACAGACACAGGCTGTGCAGGAGAAGTGAAGTGGTGGCATTCAGAGAAGCTCCCTTGCCCCTTTCAGATTCACCTACCTTCTTCCACTGAAGTGTTCCCCAGCAGAATGTACTCCCCGTGCCCCCTGGACAGCACAACACCCAGGCTGTGGGCAAGAAGGGAAACAGAGGGCTTGTGAGCAAGGAGAGGTGTCATTGCCAAACATGACACTGCATTCCCTGCACTTACAACCCTTAAAGACATTAACTCCCTCCACAGCTACTAAACACAAGAACATCATCGGAAGAGGATAAACTGAGATCCTATTTCAGCACAGGGGGCTAAGGAACCTGTATGTAGAGCTCTCAGGCATTGCTGGGGACAGTTATTTTGGCCAATATTGTAGGTTCAGGTCAATGATAACACTTCTCAAATCTGTGCCAGCTTCAAACCATCTCAGCTGGGGGAAAAAACCCAACACCCCCTCCCTCCTCCCCTCCCCCCCGCTCCAGTTTGCTTCATTTGTTATTTGTTGTTTTATAATTTTCAGTGTATAACAATGTTGGGGTTTTTTTAAAGCCATACACTGTATTCAGTGGAAATGAAAATTTAAGCTGTCTCATTTCTCTGAAACTAAACAACATGCTTTACCTAAGGTATAGATTTTGGACCCTGAATTTCAGGTAAATCATTACACACCTTTTGAATTGACCCCAAATAGTATTCTAATGGCTATAGGAACAAAGAAGTCAGTTATTCCTACTGCTCTACTCATGACTTGCAGCAAGATTTATGAAGAGAAGGGAGTGATCTGCAGTCCCTGATCAGACTTCTGATGCACTCTATTGGTGCCACACGAGTCCTTGCTCACCTGAAGGGTGTGCCACTGATGTCCGTGAAGAAATAATCATTGGTGAGGAAGAGAACTCGTTTCTGAAATAAGAGGATGAATAAGAGACACCATCTGACAGACCAAGGGCGTAATGGTGATGGGGACCTGGGATATACAACCCCAAGGCTAAGCAAAACCAACACCCCACACCCTGCTAGGGCTGGCCTGCAGGCAGGGAGGAATGTGCAGTATTCAGCACACCCAGCACCTTGGGACTGTCAGGATCCAGGCAGCCACTCTATCTTTCCAATAAGGGTTCCAGATAAACCTCTCTTTGTTCTAGGGCTCCTGCACCAGCTGCAGGAAGGGCTGGGGGGAAGCTGCCCTCCCTCTCGCCCCCTCCAAGCACAAGTGCTGGGGCCCTGCTGCTCTTCTGCTAGACACAGCAACCTTGACAGCTTTGCACATCATCATCATCATCATCATCATCATCATCATCATCATCATCATCATCATCATCATCATCATCATCATCTCCAGCAGGAGTGGGGCTCAGGGCCAGATAGGAAGGAGGGGTGGAGTTGAAGGAGAGGCAGAACGGCAAGTCTGCCCTCTGTGTGGGTGGGCAGCCAGGGCCAAGTCTCCCCACTCCTGTGGGAAACGCTGATATTCCTGACATTTGCTTTCATGCCAAAGTGGGACAAAACATTAGCATATTCCAATTTTGTTAAAAAAGTCAGTAAAAACTTTGTTACATTTTTCAGTTTGGAAAAAAAGTGCTGTTTCAAATCCAAGCCATTTTGATTCGCATGCAAATATTTTTTTCAGACTGACATTTCAACTGAAGACATTTCAGATTATTGAAAGCTGCTTCAGAACTTCGTCTGTTTGCCAGACTGGCCTTTTCCTGTAGGAAAGTGTTGATTTCAGTGGAACTCTTTTCCAAAGGAGAAAAGTTTCTGGAAAGTTTCTATCCAAGCCTTATGCCAGTATATGAACCCTAATATGTTTAAAATCCTAGACCCAGTCTGAGAACGAGGTGAGAGGATGTGTATGGGAGACAGGGGAGCAAACACAGAAAACTCAGTGTTCCCCAGGGAAAGTTGTGCCTGCTCTGACTGTGCAGCCCTGGAAGTGGAGCGGGGCACAAAGGGCTCTAGCTGCACAGAGTGCACCAAGCTGGTGTTCACTGGGCTGGTGGGGGTGGGGGATATCGTGGGGCGTGATGGGGATGCAGGATATTGTTAGGTGAGGAGGTGGCAGGTGGCTTAACCCCTTTCCTCCTCTCTCTGTCTCCATGCATGGCAACTGTACAGCTGAACAACAGGGTCTTCTGCTGTGCCAAGACCACACAGAATCCCTGAGGCTGGAAAAGACCTCTGAGATCACTGAGCCCATCCTTGGACCTATCACCACCTTGTCAAGTAGACCATAGCACTGAGTGCCACGTCCAGTGGCTTCTTGAACATCTCCAGGGATGGTGACTCCACCACCTCCCTGGGCAGTCCATTCCAACTTTTAAATAACCCTTTCCATGAAGTTGGAAATTGCTCTCAATGTGCAAGATGTTCCAAAGGGCTGTGATACCCCCAAAGAATGTCACTTGGTGGTGTTTTGGTGGCTGTGGGGGGTACAGAAGGTACTAATGCTCCCTTTTCTTACCTGTCTGATCTGATGATGAGGGTGGGGAGGCATAGAAAAGACCTGGCCACTACTCCGAGACCCCTTCTTTTAGCAGGGCTTGTTGTGTTCATCCTGTTTCCCCCTAACCTGCCCCTCTTCAGGTGTGTGCCCAGCCAGCCCCAAGACAGCTGGAGGCACCCCCACTTATCCATGGAATGGAAGAGAAGCAGAGGCACCCTTGAGCCAGGTGGGGCTGAGGATGATCAGGCAGGACTTTGCTACGTAGCGAGGACGAAGGCAGAAGAGCGTGGGCCTGCTGGCACAGGGACAGGATGGCTGACTGCCATCCCCTGCACTCTGGGAACATGTGGATTTCCAGACTGGATGCTGCGCTCGGCAGCCAGGCCTCCCTACTGCCATTTCCAGAGCTCCACATCTTCCACCCATGTCCTCTCTCTTCTGCTTTCACAGTCACAGCCCTTCTGTACTCAAGCTGCAAGCAAAGGCAGTTCTGCCACCAGATCTCCCTAACAACTGCTTCTTGTATTCCTTCCTTATTTCTTCCTATCTCTGTTCTTGATACCTTCCTGAAATCAATATGGGGTATCAACATTTACATGGCTGACAGAATAATTTCTATCCCCTTCACTCAGGTCTTCCCTGCACAGTCTGGCCGCCTCATTATCCTTGTTTCAAGGCTCTGCCAGCACTTTCTTTGTTTCGATGTTTCATCAGCTAGCAGAGCACAAGTGGGAATTACTGAGCTTCATTTCTGGTTTCCACTCCATGTGTATTCTGATAACAGTAAAACTGTCACATACTCGGCCTCAGTCACCTATTGTGCTTCACAAGGCTTCCAGGGCTGCAGAATGAAACAAATTATATCTCTTTCCCAAGGCTACTTTTTGTTATCTTCTTTTTGCCCTGGGTAGGGCAGCAGAAGGATGTCTCCAAAACATTGAACTACAAAGATATCATTGTATGACTCAGAGAAAGTGTTATTGAAGGTGCACAAAGAGGTTAAACTAGCAAAATAAGCAATCTAGACCTACAAAGAATAGATCTTGCTTTAAAGCCTTGATTACTCTTCTGACAGAATTACTAAGGTAATGGATGAAGGAAATAAAGGACATGCAATATATCCGGGTTTATATAAAGTACTCGAAACAGCTTCTCATGAACTTTTGTTCCAAAGAATCACTTAAAGTGGGCTTAAATGAGATATGGAGGGAGAACCAGCTGCAGCACTGTAAACAAAAAGAAACAGTAAACAACAGGCCATCAAGGGAAACAAATTAATGGGAGGAACAGACTCTGCCTTAGCAGCCCTTCTGTACAGGGATCTAGCTGTAAGACAAAATAGAACAACATTTCTCTGCATACTGAAAAAAGTGTCTCAACAGCCCTTAAAATTAGAAAGGCTGGATGAAAAGGAGAAGTGGGTTTCATGTGGAAAAATGGCAACTGGAAAAAATAGCTAAGAAACACAGAAGTGAGGGCGGCAGTTCCAGCGCAGCTGTGGGAGGGAGAAAAAATTGAAGGGACGGCAGAAGGAGACTGGGGGCTCCCTGTTCAGAAATACCCTATTGCAGAGAATAGCTGCTTTGTACAGGGCAACAGGGACACAGGCACATAGTTCAGTGAAGCCCTGCTACTTGTGCACTAGAAATGATAGAAGAGTCAATAGGAACAATCATAATAGCTGAAAAGTGTGCAAATATTTCAAATGCAGATGTTGGCAAAGCCCGGGAGAAGAAAGGCAAAGCCATTGACAGGTGCCTGAGCGTTGTGAACACCCAGAACAGAGAGAAAAAATTTAGTGACAATATCTAGCAGGACAAGCACTCTGAGTAAACAGAGGGGTGTCTTCATTAGGAAATGGCACCATTTCAGCAGTGGCTGTGAGCCTTTGGTTTGTTGGAATTGGTGCTGACTGTGGCTTAGCATGGGAGCAGTTCAGCCAGCTGCTGAAAAAAATGCTTTCTATAGGATGGAAAATTTTCCTGAAATATGGAAGACTTCTGGGCAGTGCAACTTGCAGGACTCTGGAATACTTCCTAACAGGAAATGATGAAAGCCAAAATCTTTGGGAGAGTTAAATAAATGTGAATGAAAAAGTACCAGTGAACATAAATGTACAAGATAATTTTGCACCGATTCCAAAGGAAGATGTATAACCCTGCCCTAGAGCTGGAAGGGAGTGTTCAAAAGTCTCCATTTCAGTTTTAGGACTTTTCATAAAACATTTACAAATATTTGCATAGAAATTTAATCCTGGACCTGGATAAAGGGAATCACATCCTGACAAAGTGAGGGACTAAGTTTTCATGAGTGGTTTTGGGTAGGGAAAGAGGGTGGCAAAATAGACTCCAAATCTCGTTCTAAGTCAGTTCAGCATTCTAACTCTTGAAGATCTCTCATTTCATTTCACAGCTCTATAAACAATGAACAACATGCCTTTTGGCTTTGCCTGAAGAAAGCAGGGAGCTGAGAGACATTTCCAATGCCTTTCCAGGAGCAGAATATTGGCAGGTGTAACGAGCACTTCTAATGATGCTCTCTTGTATGTCTTTTGCACATGCATTACATGTGTGGTGAAACAATAAAATCCTCGCACTCAGGAATGCTGAACATTAAAAACCACATCCTTTGTGGCTTTCCAGCATCCACTTCCCATCCACTCCCCTGTGTGACCTGAACAGAAGGATAATTTCTTACCCCTTTGTCCACGGGGACCTTCACATCCATAGAGAGGTAGCCTGTTTCCCCATTGATCATAGCAGTTCTCAGCTGCAGAGGTGAACAAGTTTGGCATTAGTGTCTCCAGGCAGGGCAGAGCAGGAATTAACAGAGCCACTTGTCATTAACACACAGGGGCTGCCAGAAAGAATCACTGTTGGTTCCCTCTCCTCCCCAGCTCTGTCTTGCTTCTTTTAAACAGAAAACCTGTTTGCAAGTGATCAGAATCTTTGTACAGTCAAGCTGGTAAGTGATAAAGAATAGTAATAGTTTATCCTGAAAGCTTGTTGATATGTCTTTTTAGCAAAAAGAAAGGATCTGGAATCTATGAAATTGCCAGTCCCAGTTACAGACTTCACTGTTTGGCAGCCAGAAATTCATTAGCACAGTGCTTTGAGAGCCTGGAAGAGGAGAAAACTGAGAAACCCACTAACTCCCTCAGACTGAATCCAAAGCTCTTTGACATTTAAAATGCTGATTTATAAATTATAGGCTGTATTCAGCACCACTTCTGAGGTGCAGCAAAGCAGCTGTTTAGCACAGCAAAGCAAGACTGTGTGAGAGTAGGGTAGGCAGTGAGAAGACCACTTTATTCAATCCAGGTTCCAAAAGTAAAATGTAATTTTCACAGTGACTCCCAGCCTCTTGCAAGAAAGATCCAGGAAATTTTTCCACAAATACAGAGGCTTTGACTTCAGGTCCAGCCTGCCAGAACGTATCAAGTCTTTTGCTTCAGACTGGATAGAAAAAAATAGGTGGGAAGTAACTTACTCATTCACAAATTGTTTCCTTACTTCCAGAGACAGGCCCCCATTCAGGTGCTAGCCAGTCTCAACTGCACTGGCTTTACAAGGCCACGGTTTTGTTTACTATGGCTGTTTGATGTGGGTTATTTACAGACCTAGAATATGAAGCTTACGTTTCCCAAGGCCCACATCTTGGAAATGAAAACACTGACTGGTGCTATTACTCCTTTTTGGCTAAGAGTGTTTGACCTCCTTCCAGAGCCTCGGCATGCTCTCTGTTCTGGTCTGACAGCCTGCAGGATTTACTATGGCTTCTGGGTTTAGAATCATAGAATATCCTGAACTGGAAACAAGGATCACCAAGTGCAGCTGCTGGCCCTGCACAGGACACCCCAGGAGTCCCACCGTGTGCCCGAGAGCGCTGCCCAAATGCTCCCCGAGCTCTGCCGGGCTGGTGCTGTGCCCGCTGCCCTGGGGAGCCTGTGCCAGTGCCCAGCCACCCTCTGGGGGAGAAACCTTTCCCTGATCCCCAACCTAAACCTCCCCTGGCACAGCTGGGGCCATTCCCTCGGCTCCTGTCCCTGGTGAGCACAGAGAGGAGATCAGTGCCTGCCCCTCCTCTTCCCCTCTCAGGGAAGCTGTAACAGCAGTGGGGTCTCCCCTCAGTCTCCTCCAGGCTGAACAGACCCAGACACCTCAACCACTCCTTGGATGGCTTCCCCATCAGACTGTGGCCCTTTCTGCTCTCACACTGAATATCCCCGTGTTACTTTGCAGCCAAGCCCAAACCCTTGCTGCTGCCTGGCTGCAGGTAGCACCACTGTGCACCTGTTGGCATTTTCCAGGCAATGCCCTCTTCCCTCCCCTGGATTTCTTTTTAGCAGCTGCCTGTATTACACATCATTAGCACTTGGGCATATTTTTGCAGTCTGAATGTGCTGCTTATCAGTGTTGCTGAGATTATACCGCAACTGATGTTGAGTCTGTCATTGATCTAATACCATAGCTACAAATCTGAGTGTTGAAATGTTGGCAGCTTTCTGCTGCAGTGGGTGTATCTTGAGATTCTCTAGACTTGCTGAAGTCACACTGCAGATATCACTCGCGTCACTGAATGTCTCTGCACCCTCAGTGACTGCAACCTTTCTTTCTTCTGGGAGATGCAGTACAGGAACACAAAGTGGCTTTTGTTTTTCATGCTGGTTTCATGACTTTTTTTCCACCCTGGATAGTTTTACTCTGGCTGCCTACAGAACCTTACACTTGGTATCGTGTTTGCATTCAGGTAACAGTGTTACCTGGTCAGATAGGAACCCACTAGCCAAATAAATATGGGAGCAAAGCAAATTTCTTTCATTTCCTGGACTTTCTTTTTATTTTTTAATAGCAAACTAGGCAAAGAGGAACAGCTTTAAAAGTGGCTCCGGTGAGAGAGAAAACTGCAGTGGGAGCAAAGTCCTATAAGAGATCAGTGAACCTACACAAAGCTGCTGGTAACTTTGGTTGGCATCAGTGGAATCTTGATGGCATGTAAAAACTGCATGTAAAAACCTCTTTATTTTTGTCTTCCTTCCACATTACACAGCCAGTTCTGCTGTGTTCCCTTTCTCAATTTGCCACTCTTCCACCTCCCAAGTTCCTTTGATGTTGCCTTTGTACCTGGCCTGCACCAGTGGCAGTAGCCACTCTGATCCTCCTGCTGCTCTGTTTGCCCTACCTGTTCAAGTGGATATCTATAGCATCAGATCCGTTTATCTCAGCAGTCTCCCCTGCAATCCAGAAGCATGTGTGTCACAGCTAATTCTGTCTTACTCCAAATTCAGTTCTTATCTTAGTAATTTAAGTATCTATTTCCTCCTAGTTCCGAGTAAAGTAAAACCAGCCACAGAGGAACCTCTCTGTGTTCTCATTTTATCTGGGTTCCTAGATGTGCAAAGCAGCAACATGCAGCTGTTAAAGGTGCATGCTGTTTCTTCTTTGTCACTTTTGAATAGCTTTGCTCAAAAGGCAGTAGAGAAGGTATTTTTTTATCTTTCTCCTCTGGTCAGTTATTGTTTTCAGTGCCTCCACACCTGTGCAATGAGGTGGTTTCTGGATTTTTTTCCCCCCAAGTGTCTAAGTCCCTAAGGACACTGCCACACTCCTCAACTACTCTGGTTCTGTAATAAGGCAGCATCAGGGCCTTGAACACACAAACTGGCTCCCTGGAGCACCCTCCAAAGCGCTTCCTCCCTCGTCCCAGTGCTTCTTTGTTCCACAAGAAGGAAAACTGACTCTGGGAAGGAAGACAAGCACTTGGTAGGGGAGCTTCATGCTTCTTGTAGACCACCCATCTCTTAGCCAGAGCCAGCCAGGCACAGAAGAACACCAGGAGTGCCCACTGCTCCCCCACACCTTCCAAAGGGGCACACAAAGCAGTAGAAAGAAGGTGCTACAAAAAAGGCTAAATTTACTTTCTGATACTCACTATTTCATCCTGGTCTTCCCATTCCACTTCTGAGAGATCTACGCTGTTGTAGTTCGGCTTAGGCTTCAGTTTCTTTCCTTCTTTATACTGGCATATTAAAAAAAAAAAAAAAAAGGAAGGAAAAAGAAAGAAAAATACTCAAGTAAGCAGCTAGATAACTTCCTAAACCAACCCTTTAAGAACTGGTTTGTAATTTAAAAAATAGGGGTGTCTAATTTATTCTCTGACTAGGAAGGCAGCGTTTTTGTCTTCTCCATGCCATGTCATGTATTTCTGTGCTCAGGCAGCGAGGGGCTAGGGGAGCTCGGGTGGGACAGGCTGCTCCAGGAGCAAGGCACAGTCAGGAACTCAGCTGAACGTGCAGGTGAAGGCTGTGGCCTCCTTCTTCTAAACAGATCGGTACAACGCGTTTGCCTGCAGGAAATCAGTTTTTTCCCTGCAGCTAAGAGTATAATCTCATTAACATTATAATACCAGCAGGAGATCTTTTCTGATGGGAGTCAGGCTTTGACTCCACCGACGGGAGACTTTTCACCTCGAGCTAATTGACGCAAGAGGGCTACTCCACTAATCTCCAGGGTGAGGGAAAAGGCGTGAACCGGACCAGGAGAGGCCAATTTACGGTGGAAGGAGAAAGCAGTGCCCTTGCCTAGCTTTGCCTTGCCCCGCCCGGGAAAAATGGAGTGCCCCTTCTCTTTACCCCCTGAAGTAACTCCCCGTGCCTGTGGTATCCCTGTGCAAAGGTGCCTTTTTGGAAGCCCCGCGGTGGCCCTTTCTCTTGTGGTGACCACACTGATGCTTACAGCTGTGTGCAGGTGGGTTTGTGTCTGAAATGTAAAATCATTGCATGGCTGGGGATCTCAGCAACCAGGCCAGCTCCTGGGTGCCTGTATGTCAGAGGCTGCTGGCCTTCACAGCTCAAAAAACCCAAAGAAATCAGAAGCAGTGCCGAAAGTCACTGTTTTCAAGTCAGCAAAGGTTCTCAGATCCCCAGCTCTACGTACCAAGGGACGGAGGTCAGGGTGTGAAAGGATGTAGCCGTTGTTGGTGTTCAGGAAGGCGTATCCATGGACACCCAGCTGCAGAAAGAGGCAACAGAATCATCAGTGCTTTAGCTAGGAACACTGCTGTCGAATGGGTGCTGCTGATACCCTGGCACCACCAATACTGAGAAATATTTCCCTTTTAAAGGTACTGAGCAGCAGAAAATAGAATCCATCTCAAAGCAGGTGTCTGTCTGCTCTGCTTGTGCTTTGGTGCACACAACCATGTGCATGTAGTAGGTTTGTGTACACATTTAGAAAAATATGCCCTCCTAGAGCCTGATTGTCATCGTGGACAATGACCACCCAGAGGCAGACTGAGCTCTCCAGAGCAGGCACGGCAGAGCTGCACAGGGAGTGGGCAGTGATGGGGAGTGCTGCAAACAGCACAGGAACAGCAGTGACAGCTCTGTGTGTGCCCATCAGCGCACTGCAGAGTGCTGGGCGAGGAGGATGAATCTCACAGATGGCTTCCCTGGAAACCCCATCAGCCTTCAGAGGAGCTCTGTATTATGTTTCAGTGTTGGCAAGACCAGACCTAGCCCAGGCCAGTTGTACAAGCCTGTAGTCTTAAAATGCTTTTTAAGGAACAGCATAGTCCAACAAGGGCAGGCGCTGGCTGACCTGATCTGCGAGCGATTTCCGAGAGAGCAATCACTCAGCTCAAGCCCACGTATAATGCAAGTTCCAGCTACACCCCACGTTGCTAAAAACCTCCAGAGTGCTTGCCAAAACAAGAGGTGTCTCAAGGAAAACAACAATGGATAAGGTTTCTATCTGCAGTAAAAAAAGTTGCACCTTTATTTTCCTATAGAGACAATCCTGGAGGGATTACAGTGGGGAAGTGAGGAGGTAAGTCATTTACAGCCTCTCTGTGCACTCAGGGAATCAATTCTGTATTTCACACATCCCAGACCAAAACTTTGGACCGTCTCTATGTGAAGCAGTTTTTTGAAAAGCACACTTGGCTTAACTCAGTGTGGCAAGAATGAAACCAAGACACTGGATCAGCAAATTTCTTTTTTGGCCTGTTAAAGCTGAAATTTCCCAGCCCAGCAGAAGCACGATCATTAATATATAAGCTCCAGAGGGCTGGAACTCTGGATCTGGTCCTTTTGGAACCCATATGCCAGGGAATTCAAGTTGAGGATCCTACATTTCCAAACTGGTCTGGAGTTGGAAGAGTTTCTGAGAAGATGTGTCCTGCCTCTGATATAAAGAAATCCAAATTTTTCCCCCCCACCCTGCCCTGGCACTGCTTGGAGGAAAGGACAGTGACCCTCCTTAGCCTAGAAGAAAAATTATGAGTGACATAGAGAAAGTTAGATGAAATGGCATTATTCTTATACAGACCATAATCACATAAAACTGGCACCCTGACATGCACAGTCCCAGGGCTGTCCGAAGGATCATTTCCTGCAGCGGCCTGTTAATGGCCTGCCCTGCCTCCATGTCTGGAAGCACCGCAGAAATTCACAGCTTCTGACAGCACTTTCAGTCCTGTGAGTCTTCAGCAATCACATTCTGGACAACTGCCTCACTGGTAGTAGTTGTCTGATAGTTATTTAAGAGAAAACTTGAAATGCTGGCTCCAATTGCCAGATTTCATGGTGGTCCTTGGATGTGCTCCTTGTCTCCTGGTGTGCAGCCTTACTGAGCAAAGGGTCACTGCATGGAATTTACAGCAGGAACCAAACCAAACAGTGCATCTCTGAGGGGATTTCCTATGGATGAACATTTTTTTTAAGATGCATTGAACGCAGAGCTAATGGAAAGTTTTTTGACTGAGGATTCTGGAGAGCAAATACTCTATCCAGGTACAGCACAAAGCAAGTGAGAGCCAACTTTCTGTATGCTGCCCTGCCAAGAAACCATCAAGCTGATCTGGAGAAAGGAACCTTTAGGCATGACAGGAGAGTTGGCTCTCCACAATCCATTCAGCCCTCGGTTTTTCTGCTAAGAATATTGACAGTGAAATGAGTGCATTTTCTGCCAGCTGGCATGGCAACTTTTGTCCACTGGGAACTGGATATAAAACTTTAATTCTTCTAAGGCTGTCATCTCCAAGGGATCTAGGTTGGTGACCATCAGCTTGCAAAGGTTCTATGACCTTTTGCCAACCTGCTGGATCACCCAGTCCCTGTTTCCCTGAAGCAGCCTAAAAGCTTGTAATAGTGAATGATTTCATATGTGCTGTACAGAAACCACACACCACTACACGGAACAACTCTTCCTTTATGCTCACAGTTTTTCCTACAGAGCAGAGAAGTGATTTTTCAGTCACACCCATGGAAGTCTGAGTAGTGACTTTGCTGTGCAAAGGAGCAAATTGCAATATCTCAGTCTTACCTTGTACCGTGGAGCAAGTTTTAACAGCTCCCTCAGCGGTACATCAGAGCCCACCACACCCAGAAGAATGCCATGGGATCGCTGTAAAACAAAGGAGAATCCATTTTCAGAGGCAAGACCTGGGTAGCCTTCTACTTGAAAACACATTATTGTCTCCCTAGTAGTCTCTCACCTGTCCCTCTAGGCTTGTGAGAAGGTGTTTATTCAAAACCAACTAACATACTTCAAAAAGTCCAAAGAAGTTATTGCAGTGCATATGCAGAGGAGTATTTCTACACAACACTAGTCAGTATTGGTTACTGTGATTCAGAAGTGACACAAAAACACTGAAAACAAGTTTTGAGGGCAAACCCCTGCATTCAGCATGTGTAAATACCAATAAGGTCAAGACAATAATGCAAACCAACATGAACGGGTTGATAAATTGGGTCAGCTGAATCAAATGCCAAATACAAAACTGTTAACCTAGAAAAAAGGAAATCTCCCTCCATGACACGGGGATCTGGTGGTTTAATAAGCATCTGGAGAGCACCATGGAAGAACTACACACAGGCTCCCCCTGCAGTGCTGTGCTGATGCAGGCGAAGGCCAGCCCCAGGTGGAGAAGGCAGACAGTTGTTTGTAGCACCTGGATGAAGAGTTTATCCCCTGTAGAGCAATGGCAAGGTACCATTCTCCATTCTAAAAGGATGCTGAGAAGTAAGAAATGGTGCAGAAAAGAGTGTCTAAAGGGTTTCAAACCCCAGAGGAAATGCCCTTATCAAATCATCTAAATAATTCAACCTTTTAATCTTATCAACACAGACAGGTTTGACTTTATGGCAGCGTAGAAGATGCTTCCCATGAGAACTTACTAAAGGGTACAGGCTTTTTAATCTAAGAGAGGAAGCCATTATGACAGGAAGGTGAGGTCAGACAAATTAAAAGCGGAATTCAGACATCAGTTTTTCACCAAGAGTTAGAAACCACAATGGAGAGAGCTTGGGGCTGGATGCCTTTCTTCAGCGATGCTTTTGCCAAAACCAGGGTATTTGGCTCATCTATGTGAGATGTAAAGGTCTGTAATAAAATGCAGACTAGACAAGGCAATGATCTCTTCCAGCCTGGAATTTTAGGGTCTGTGAACTAGGCTCTGTTTGAAAACGGAAGGGATAAAACAAGGAGAAGCGTCGTATTTAAGGGGTATTTTGAAGAAACAGCATCCGGAGGAAACGACAGACCATCATTGGTAAAAATTATAAAAATTACCAAAAATTGTATAAATTACCAGCCATCCGCCCTGCCAGAGGCTTGCTGCCTCCCCTAAAGGCTGGATGGTGGCTCAGAGGCCCTTTAGAACCCCCCAGAGCTGCCCACGCCCCCTCACTCACCGTCTCGTTCTTCTTGCTGAAGACGGGCATGGCCACCGTGGTCATGAGCAGCAGGCTCTGAGCCTGCGATGCAAAGAGCTGCCACAGAACAACAGCGTGGGCGTTAGCCAGTGCAGGAGCCCAGGGAGCCCCGTTCCCAAGGACCCCAGATACCGACTGCAACTGGCCACCTCCCTGCCTCCCACACTTCTTGGAACAACAGATGGCGGCACTTTTAAATGCTCAGGGTCCGAGAGGATTGTGGGATGGGTGCTTGCTCGTGTGGGGTGATGAGGATGGGATGAAAGCCAGTGAAATGCACTGAAGAGTTGTTTAATGAAGAGACAGGAACCTGTAGAAGCGGTGGCACAGTTTATAGCCACCTCTCTGAATTGCAGAGTGTACACACGAGCACTTGCACAGCGAGTGCAAAAACCACCAGCACAATGAGCACAGCACAGAGAACAGCAACACAAACACGAGCAAAATCACAAACAAGGGATCATCTACACTGCAAACACACCAACGCCACGAATGAAAAACACCACGAATGAAAAACACCACAAATGAAAAACACCACAAATGAAAAACACCACAGACAAACATTTAAATGACACAAATACACACAAAGCCTACTTATATACACTTGTCACTCAACCATCCAAGCTCAGGAAAAAGAGACAAAATCACGACCCAACAGATACATCACAGTGAGCCATCTCTATGAGGGACAGGGGACATGCATGTGTAATGGGGTAACAGATGCTCCCAATTCAACAGAAGACAGATGCTCCAAAAGCACACATGAGAGGAGGTAAAACAGGCAAGCCATATGCAAAGGAGTCTCCCAAACATGCCTAGCTATCAAAGGATTCTAATCCTTTGTTGCCAGTAGCATCCCTCATTCCACCTCTCATTTGGTCAAGTGAGGAAGGCAAGGAAGGACCTCCTGTCCCTATTACAGAGCGTGCTGGGAGCCATAAAGGAGCCAGCCAATAACCTGCAGGGTCACTTGATGGGGATTTGAACTTGGTATCTTGAGTTACAGCTCTGGATGACTTTTTGTGGAAACTTCCCATTCTCAGCAACACTCACACTAACACACAGCTTCTTCTGCACTTCCTGGACACACGGAACACGAGATCAGGTGAATTAAACTACTGCACAACACAGCCCTGCCTACTCTGAGCCACCAGCACAGCACAGCTCTCCAGTACATCCAGCCCTCCCTCTCCTCTTCCTGCCCATGTGAGAGGACTCTGAGTGCTGCAGCCCCCACCCCCTCCAGATGTGCAGGCCAGCTGTGGCTGTGGGGGCTGCACTCGCACACCGACTGGCACAAGGGGAACAGCACACTCACAAAGCACAGGGTGCAGTTACCTCCTCAGACTGTGGCAGCTGGTGAGAGACATGGATGAACACATAAATGAACACATGAATGGAGCAATGAATCAAAGACAGCACAGGTAGGGACACAGGAAGAGAATGGCAAGCCAAGACAAGAGGCAAGGAAAGAGATGCAGAAAAAAACGTGCAGCAAACAAATCCCTGTGGCCACCTTGTATGACCCTGCACACCAGTGCCAGAGGTGGCAGATCTGCTGATAAAATAAACTTTCTGGGCAATTAGTAGCATTTCTGGAGGTTTTGATTAGTACCCTCCAGTACCATATCCCAGCCCTCACTTGGCACAGTTAAGGCAGCAAAAGATATCCCCACGTCACCCTCACAGAGCCAAATGTCTTCCCACAGGGCAGGCCTGAGACAAAGCAGGGGGCATTGGGAGTGCTGACTGTCTGGTCCCTTGCAATGTGTCCTTTGCCCACAGGGCTGGGCTCAGGACCACTGTGCTGAGTCAGGTCGTGCTAGTTTAAGGAAGGAAAGAGTGAGCCTGCTGCCCCAGCTGAAATCTGTGTCTTTGAGTAGCCAGCAATTTGTGACTGGGCTGGAGGAAATCAGTCTCTGTGAGCCTACCCTGAGCCACGAATAATCTATTCTGTGAATAATCCTTTAGAAGGTAACCTGCTTGCACAGAAGCACTGCTTAAGTGACCTTGTGCCTGTGTGATTAGTCCTGGGCACCTGGGCCATGCCAGATCCAGATCTGAGTCTGCATACACATCTTAGCTCCAGGAGCGAGCAGAAAAGAAATATTGTCCGTGTCAGTAGAGCCAGAGACCAGTAATTTCTATCAGTCAACCAACTCCTGCCTTGCTTTACCTAAATTTCAGGCCTTTATTCAGGTTTTGACTTGTGCTCGAGGTCCTTACCGCGCTGTCCATGTAGGCTTCGGTCCAGATGATGTCGTGGTCGTGGTTGATGACCATGGGCCTGCTGAGCACGTGCAGGTACTCCATGACATTCTCCTGGACATCTGCCAGTGTGGAGATCTGAGTGTAGTAGCCTTTGTGGAGAAACAGAGGTGTGAGCCACTCTGCTGACACCTCTCCCCTATTTCTAAATGAGTGCAAAGCTACAAAACTGGACGTCAAAGGCTGCATCTACCCAGGTGGGTGACCTGCTCTTTGTAAAATGGGCCTTGGCATGCCTTGTATCCCCAAGCTTCTGTGGAAATGTAGAGCTTCACAGCAGTGGCTCTGCTCCTCTAAAAATGCTGAAGCAATGTGCGAGACGAGAGTCTTGATATAACCAGATTTATGCAAAGCAGATGCAGAATGTGGCTTTGGGTCTCAGGAAAACCTTCCACTAGTCAGGCTGCCACCTTTAGTCTGGAAGGCCAAGCATATGCCAGCAAAGTGTTCCACCAGGCTACCCACTTGCCCTGCCCTATTTCATAATGAGACCAAATTCTCACCTCCTCTTCCAGATTTTTCCAGCACTCTTCAGTCTGCCTAGCTTTACACCCAAGGAGGGCAACTACTTCCGTCTGCACATTGCAAGCACAATAAAAAGTGCAAGGTACCTGTTTCCAAAGCTTTGCCCCTGCAGCTGCAGCCATAACAGTCTAAAACTCCAACAAGGAGTACAGGGGAAGAACGTTCTCGAGTGACCAAAAGGTCCTTAAAACCAGCTGCTGGTCAGGAGTGCTGACACGGACTAATGGCATGAGGATTCTTGTGTCCTGCTTGTCACCACAGGCATTGGTTGTATGGTACAGAACACATCAGATGGATGGAAAACTTCCCCACCACTAGGAAAACACTGTCATGTGGAAGGGCTCGTGTTCTGATAAGCTTTGTGACGTGGAAACAGATTCAGTGTGCTCAAAAACAAGGACCACAAGAGTTATACAGTGCATTGAAACAGAAGAACCAAAATCAGGGAGCCTTCTGCACAGCTCAGATCTGGTAAGTGAGAACCCAAGTGCAAAGAGCACATTTTTGTTCTCTGGTTATTCAGAAGAACCCATTCTGACATTTCACAGTGAACCAAGAGCACCGTGAATTCTCTGTCACTGATCTCCTGGCTGAATATGCAATCTGAAACCCAGGGGGGTTTGTTTCATTGAACAAAACCTAAAAGCATTAAGTGTAATTCATAGCACTGATTAGATGAATGCTTGAGCCCTGAGCATCCCCAGCTCACATTCATTCTGCAGCAACTCTCCTGTCAACTGTTTTCAGCAGCAAATGTTCCCATGCATTTCATGGTCTGCTGGCACCACTGCTCAGGCCACAAAACAGTTTGTACCCGACACCCAGCTTCAGTTTTCCCTTCTTTTCCCTGTTTAAACAGGACACTGATGTAACAAGCATCCCTGTCTCCAGAGGCCAGGTCATGCCCAAACATGGATGGCTTTTTTTTCCCCCCTACCTTTTTTCCTTTACTCCAGCAGACTCTGACAGGGCTAACTTGACTTTTTAACTGGCCCCAAATGCATAGAGGTGACTCACCTACTGTGGATGGATTTTCCCATTCACGTAATTTCATGCTAGTTAGAGAGAACAGTGGGCTCGGGGTGGGATTAACAAGCTATTTTGGTACCTCAGTGAAAACCACTTACACACAAAGAATTTGGCCAGGATACAGGGGTTAACCTGCAGCCCTCGTGAAAATTGCTGTAAAATCTTTAAAGCAGCAATGTTTGTTTCGTATCTCAGCCAAAAGATGTCAGGCTCTCTGACAGGGCTTTAGACAGATTGTCAAAAGCCAGCAACTGGGACACAATAAGCACAGGGACTTAGGTGGACTACAGCCAGCACGAATCTCGGTCACAGTGTCCCTTGGCACGGCGACAGGAAAACGCGGTGGCTCAGCACGGGGGACTGGTGTTAGTTGGCCACAGGCACGCTTCCCGTGGGCCAGCAGAGCCTGCTTTTTCCCTAGGTGTCTTCCAAGCAAGGGCTCGTGGGCCCCAGCAGCAGCGGGAAAGCCCCAGAGGGGCGCAGGGAGGGGGCTGGGAAGGGCACCTTTGTTGTTGCAGGCGATCCACTTCACGTTGGGGGCAAAAGTGACCTCGCGGCCGATGAGGTACGTGAACACCCGCACCTGCAACGAGGAGGCAAGCACAGCAGAATTAGCCTGCAAGGGGCTACCAAATCCCAGTGGCTGCAGTTTGGCAGCCCCTCGGCCACTGGTGGGAGTGTGGTGAGAGCAGCAGCTCTGCCTTCACACAGACAGGAGCCTCTCATGCCATTTGTTTCCTGTTTTGTGGCCTGGAACTTAATTTCCCACTACAGTAAGGCCAGAAAGCCAAGTAGCACCTGGGATCATGGGAATAACAAAGCAAAAGTGCAAATTCCGTTTGATTTTATGATAGCAGCTCTACCAGGCAGTTGGCAACCACATGCAGAGAGGTTTATAGCTCCCAGGAATCCTTTACCCAGGGGAACAGCTGCCCACATGAATCATTTAGAGAGAGCTTTGCCATTTCTCTTGAGTTTGACCACCAACAAAAGAGCCAATCCTGAAATAAACTGTTTCAACAGCCCCCTGCTCTGGTCTCTCAGTAGGCTGCTTCTCCCACTTTGTGCACTGCTGCTAGCTGGGATGAGGTAAACAAATAAACCAGGAGGGTTTAGGATGAGCAGTGGTCTATTCCACTTGCACAGTCAGCTCTGCTAGTGCAAGCCTGTAATCACAGACATGAGAGTAAACAGGGCTGGAAGGCACCTGGAGAGGATGTTTGGATCATTCCCCTGGTCACCATAAGAACTGGTAATAGCCAAACCTTTCCCAAATGGGACCAGTTATAAACAGTTATACCAGTTATACACTGTGTGGGATTAAAACTCTCTGCAAAAGTTGGGTTTTTATTTCGAAACACTCTACTCGGTCTTTATAATCTCATCAGGAGCACGTTTTAAGTGCCCACACCTTTGGAAAACAGAGTGCACAAAAAAGCAAAGCCTCCCTGCCCCAGCGATGTGCATTTGTAGCCCTCTCAGCTCGGGAAGCACCACAGCAGGCTCCTGCTCTGCCTGCAGTTCCACTCAGGAGCCCATGGGTATCCAGGTACTGGAATATGAGAATGCTCAGCCCTGCCTGGCATCCTGGCTCAGGCTCCTCTACTCCCACCACAGCAGGACAGCAGCTTTCCCCTCCCTCCCTATTTATCCCAGCCCAGACAAACCTTGCGGTCGGGCCAGTTGTACTTTTCAAACACAGCTTCGTAATCCTCCACGGCTCCATCAGTGATCAGCATGATGGCTTGGTTACACAGACCTCCCTGGCCAGCCTCTCTGAACTGCAAACAGACAGGGAGAGAGAGCACTGCTCATCCCAGCACAGGCTGCTCCTGAGAAGCTGCACTCCATTTATTCCTGGGGGGCCACATCCTGACTCCCACTCGCAAACCTCACACAGTGCTCAGAAGGAGGATTGTGTTTTGTGTGCTGCATATAAATTTTTTTTATTTATACAGCCCTGCCTGGCACATGCAGACACAGGAGGCTTTGCAGAAGTAAAATAATGAGGAGAAAATCAGTGTTGTGGAGGATGGGTGTGATTCCCTGCTGCTTCACATCTTGCACAGTCGCATTAGTTTATGCAAAACGACTATAGATTGACCATAAACACAGCAATTCTGATTTGACAGCAATAACTGTTGCTTTTTATGGCAGAAAATGTGAGAGGAGTGGGAAATCAGACTCATTATTTCGGGGTGAATCCATCAATCTGCCAAAGAAGAGCAAAGAGAGGCAGGAACATGTGAAAAAAGAAGGCTACTGCCATGGGAGCTGGGAAAGGTTATGGATGTGCCAGATAGAGAGGTCGTACACTGACATGACAGATGACCTGGTAGCTATGCAAAAGCGACATTTAAGGCAGAGCAGAAGTGCACCAGGACTCTGGAACAAACGCTGACAGGCTCCCAAGGGCACCTGCAGAGGTGTGGGGCAGATGTGCTCCTACAAGCAAGCCAGACCCTGCCTGTCCAGCCAGGGAGAAGCAGCCTTGGAATGCTGCCTGTGTCCTGCTCCTGCAGAGCCTCCCACGCCCTCAGGAACCTGCTCTAGGGAGCTGAGGGCCTTCTGCAGCCCCAGCACAGTGTTAAAGCCAGCAGCAGGGGCAGGTGAGGACATCCCAGGGACAAAACCAAGCAGCCACTTGGCTGCAGCCCCCAGCTGGGTGGCACTCTGAGCTTCTCCTTGTCCTGCCTCTCACTGCTTCTGTGCCCTGAGCAAGGATAAGCCTGATCAGCAGAGGAGGGAACAGAAACTGATGCAGAGCTAAAAATTATGGGAAGAAGGAGACATGGCAGCTCTCCTGATAGCAAAGATTAATGAGAGGCAATAGCACAAGATGAAGAGCATACAGGAGGCCAACTGAAGGGAGACCAAGGTTACATCAAACAGCAGCAATTTTAAACTGGAGAGAATTGTTATATCTTATAAATGCGAAAAAAGGTATCCAAGTGGCAAGATTAATTGCATAAAATGAAATCCCTGCACGGGGGAACGAGAGCACAGACTGTGAAGTGGGAGATTTTAGATGTTTTAGGGTTCAATTCACAACTCCTTTTGGGTTTGCTAACGCTGTGTTACAACAGACAAATGCCTTTAGCAGCATGGCTGGTCCTGTGGTTGCACTGCAGATGAACATCACATCCATGAGCACCTCAAAGCCAGTTCCAAGGCCAGCTCTCCCCAGTCACTCCACCACTCCTACAATTACACCTGCGATTCTCCCTTATTATAAAATGACCAGGTTCAGTAAATATCACCCCATGTCACCTTCTGCCACCATCTGTGTTATCAGTCCTGCCTCCTTCAGCTTCACCCTGCACTGGGACCCTACTGCAGGAAGCATGGATTCAACAGCTTCTGCATGACCACAGGGATAAAGCCCTCCCTGGCTGTGCCATGGCTTGTACCACTGACCAGAAGCAGGACAGCTGACCACGAGTGAGAAGGGAGCTGGAATAGGGTCAGTTCTAATGAGTTGTTCTCAGGTGAAACACCTGTGGGAAACACATCTGAGTCAGGATGAGGTGTCTGGACGTGCTCCTCCTCTCTCGTGTCCCCCCGCTCAGAGGGGAGACACACACTAAAAGCTGAGGCTGCACAACAGCAACAAGCACAGGATGCTCTTAGGAGCAAGCCAGAGGAGAAAAGCAGCTGAGAGCCACATGGGATTCTGCTAAAGACCAGCAGGTAGGAAAAAACCAGGGCCTCAAGTGAGCTATTTCTAGGACAGAGATCAACTGGGTGCAGATTAGCAGGGAGAACAGATAGAGTGAGTGTCCACCAGGGAGGCACAGGGTGCAGGAGGTGCTGTCTGTTAGATCACAGATATATGAACTTTGTTATGAAAGCAGCTTATTCCAAACTGTTGCAATCTACGACACGTTTGTTTGGATTATTATTAAATTAACACTTAATTAAGGCCAGCCACCATTTCATCAAATTACTTAGGATCTCTTCATGAAGCTTACTTCAGACCTCACAATACTGAGATACTGAGAAATTAGATGTTGTATCAGAAGCAGCAATCTCCTAATTACAGGAGTAGATGATATTTTCAGCAGGGAAAATGAGATCATCAGTGTCATAGAAATGGAGATTAAAAAGACAGATTTAGAAAACAAACGAACAAGAGGTAATCCCTGGTTTTTAGGCCCTTTGTGACTGGCTGCAGCTGGAGCAAACGATCTGACAGCACTCACATCAAGCTCTGAGCATAATTCCCTGCTCTGACTGCAGTCTCAGGAGCATGGAGGAAGGGGAGGTGAGGAGTAGCATGTCCCCAGAAGAGATGCCTGAAGGAAAGCGGGCTGGAGCTGGGTCCGTGGAGGAGGCACAGGGCTGTGTGTTCTCCTGTGGAACTTCAGTCACGTTGCCAGGACTAACAGGCATGATCTAATTAATTCAGGGTCACAGTCTCCTGTGCTCCCTTGTTTGCTCACTGCAGTCAGAGGCTGGCACAGAGCTCCCAGGGAAGCAGCAGGAACCATCAGCATGGCTCAGAGATGTGCAGGCACACGCGTGCTGATTATGTGCACATCTGACCAGGGCACTGAGCAGCCTCTCTCCATCTCCTCCTGCCCCATTATTATGCAGACCTGCCTCTGGAATGGCCTCCAGAACTACTGAAAAGTCAAGCTTGGTGGAAAAGCATCTCACGGGGAGAAAAGCAGCAGCAGCCAAGAAAACAAAGCCAGTGAAGGAGAAACAAGAAAGGGCATTAAGCAAAACAGTAGGAACTGGTAAACAGGGAATTCTGAGCTTTGCATATCCTGAAAAATATGCTGTAGAACCCAGGTCCATAAAAACGTGGCTGGAATCAAGGAACAATTTATAAGGGTTCAGAGAAGAAGCAAGAAAGGGAGTAAAAATAATATGATGCCAAATGTTAAAAACCAGAGGGAAATGGTCAGGCAGAGATGCTTTAGAGCCACCATACTTAATCATCAAAAGGACAATATTTCAGTGCCTAAGTACCCACTGAAGGGATAAGAAACAAAGAGAAGAATGAATGAATTAGAGGCAGGGTCACAAAGTGGTAGGGTTAAAGAAAAAAAAAAACCCAAATTGAAAGCATTTGAATAATCTGTACTCAGCATGAAGGGAAAGAATTGCAGAAGGTGTAGCTGAACTACTTGCCTCATGGGCTGAGACCTGTCTGGGTCAAGATCCCAAAGGGTGAAGAGGGAATCAATAGAAAACACAGGAAATAGATGGATAAGTTGTCCTTAAACATCTAGCATGCTACTAGAAAAATTAGTAACACTTGGATCCTGTGAATGTGTAAATGAAGTGCTTCCCCACACAAGTGGGACAAGAGGCCACAAACCTTTGCTTACTTAAAGCAGCACACACAGGTTCACTCTTTTTATGGTACCAGTTTGCTCCAGTTACTCAGAACTTTGTCTCGCTGAAATCCAGTCTCTTACCAGTTCCATCATCCTTTTTCCACCTACAGTTATTTTGGAATGACCCACTCAATTAACCTCAGCCCTTCTGTGAGTTCTGAGAACAGCAGCGAGTCCAGGCACAATTAAACCTTGGTGAGAAGAGGAAACATCATTCCAAGGTGGCCTTGGAAAGCAGAACTCAGCTTTTCTTTTCCTCCACAGCACGGGAACAGCAACAGCTCCCAAAATACTTGTTCAGAGCGTATCCTGGGAAAGGAGGACACATGCACATGGGAAAGGAGAGGCAGTGGCCCAAACATGCAGGAGGAGGAGGAGGAGGAGGAGGGTGGATACTGCCTGGGGAGGGATGCTGCAGAGACACATCAGCTGCACAGGAATGAACAATGTGACAGTGCCTGGGAAAAACAGAGCTGTTGTCTTAGGTCGTGTTGAGAGGGCTGCGGTGTGAGAAACAGGGAAGGCAATTATTCTGCCCTGCTTAGCACCCAATAGCTCTCAGCTGCAGGCAGCCTGCAAGCACAGCAGCAGCCACAACACAGGGGTGTAAATCCTGCAGGGAAAAGGGGACAGAAGGAGACGGGCCAAGCTTGTTGAAAAAAGGAAGAGAAGAGAGCAGCGAGAGAGATTAAAACTTAATCAATAAGAGAAGATCTCAAAAGATAACGCTTGACACCTGAGAATTGTGAAGCACTTCATAAATGTGTGCTTGGGAACATGGTTTCCCTGGGATGCATGTTTTATTGAAACCACTTGGTTTGGGGCTAAATTGAAGTAGAAAGTTCAGGTGGTTCCCTGAGCTTGGCAGAGAGGGGCAGGGGGGGCTCTGGCTAACTGTTCTCCTGAAACTGGTCTGGTTGTGTCACGGATTAAAACGTGCCCTGTATCCCCCAGAGGATAATGGAGGAAAACAAAGACAGTGGGAGATTTGTGCTCTTCTCCAACCCCTCTTTGCTTCTCATACCTCATCGAGTAGGTCTCTGCTGGGCTGTTAATTCTGTGAGCAATTGGACTGAGGAAAATTACCAGGGAAATTTTGCAGCCACTTCCATTACAGATATTATTACTGGCTGCCTGCTGCAATCAGCAAAGCCTGTTTCATCAGTGTGATGTCTCCATTTTCATTATCTTGCATGTGCTCCCATGGACAGTAACAGGAGAGTCTGCAGGGAACAGCTGAGAGTGGGAATTTTGTCTGATGAGAAGGGGGTGCTCAATTCCACCAAGGCTCCCCTTCCTCCTGCCTGCATGGCTGCAGCAGCACAGACTGGTTTCAGGGCACGCTGACCAAAACCCTTTTCCTTTGCTAGTACTGATACAGGTCCCAGAACACTGAGGAGAAGATTTCAGAGAGCCCTTAAACCACACGAGCACTTGGCACCCTTTTGCCTTCAGCTGTGGTACTTGCAGAGCCTGGGGTGCTCCAGCTGATGGTATGAAGGCACTCTGCAGATAAGCCTTATCAGGGAATCCACAGTCTTATCAGGGAAGGCTGCAGCAGGAACATGGCCACACTTCCATGCCCGTGTACACGCAGCCTCTGGAGCTGCCACGTGTGCACAGTGCCTGTCCCTTCTGAGTGCCACCAGAAATCCTGGCCTGCAGAGGCAAAGTGACTTCCAAGAGGTCCTGCAGGTCTCCTGCTGCACGAGGGCAGGCTGCAGGAAACCTGGGGGCTGGGGAAGGAAAGCTGCCTGGGAGAGATATGGAGCCCTGCTTCACACATTTCTGGGATGAAGATGCTGTTTGTGAACCACTGCTTTGTGGTGCAAGCCATTTGCAAGGCACAGGAAAGCACAGCACCTTTCCTCACCTGCAGCTGCTCAAGTGCCCGGGCCAGACAGGTGCAAGGTGATAGCAAAAGGCATGAGGGGAGCAGTGCTTCACCTTGTGAGCAAATAACAGCAGAAGGTTTCATCACCACTGGGTGCTGCACTGTCCAAGAGCAATCTCAGAGCTGTTTTGAGCTCATTAAGCAGGAGAGAATCAACAAGAATCAAGATAAGTGATGACTACCAGAACTGTTGACTGCATTTTTTAATGCTAAATAGACAGAAGAAGTAAATTCTTTACCCACCAAGGAGTTTCTTCTCTATTACTGCAGTGGAGTCACGTTAGTCCACTGGGGTGCCTGGGCAACACTCTCTCTCTGGAGGTATTTTTGGTTCAGAGGACATGTTTTGGTTCAGCTTTTAAGGTCCCTTGCAACCCAAGCCCTTCTGTGATTCTATGATTCACTGGCATCTTTAGCCCAGTCCCAGTATGGACAGTGCCATGAGGGGATGGGGGTGTTCAGCTGGTTCTTGGCCCTTTTTCTTGTTACCATTCCTTAAGAAACAGAATTGTGTGTTCACCTCCAGGCTACTGAATTTCCCATTCACAGGAGGCAATGAATCATTTATGGTTCTTATCAGAGGGCATGATCAGAGTGATTAATTCTCCTGTACCTGTGATTTCTTCCCCAAGCACCGACACTCAGCAAGGTGACACTGAAATAAATCTGAAGAATAATCTTCCACATCTTCATCATCATCTACTGCTCACTAATAACATCACTCACAGCCAGAATTGTGGCCCTCAGCTCACCAGTTACAATTTATTGCCACCATCTCTAGAGGTGCCTGGGCAATGCTCAGTTGTGGGGCTCATTAAGAAAACTCAGGAGGCCCCAGCCTTGCTGGCCCCTGATCCTTCCTGGGCTGGGACTGGTGGCTGTGGACATCACAAACAAACCAACACTTCCCCTGAGATGGGTGAGCCCTGCTCACTGCTGCTCACAAATTTGGGGTCCATGGGATTGGCTCATGCCTGGTGCCCACTGCAGCCCCCCGAGGGATGTGCTGTCCCTGGCTGCAGGGTGGGCAGGGACACTCGTGCCCCACACAGGCACCAGCTCCAGCTCTTACCTCTCTCAGGATTTTGAAGGATTCTGTCAAAGCCTTGCTCACAGTCCCCACTCCTTTTGCCTGCAGTTCCTCCACCAGCTGCTTGAAGTGCTGGCAAGAAGAGAGGGAAAAAACCCAGGAATGAGTTGTGGGCAGGGTGCTGCCCTTGACCAGGGGAGGAAAGGGAAGCCTGGAAAAGGCTGTGCCCAGGCAGCTACAGCAGGACTGCATCTCTCAGTCTCTGCACTCATGGAAGGGGCAAAACTACTGGAAATCTGACCTTCCCTAATCTGCTCATTCAGGAAAAAAAAACATCCTCTGCACCCAAAAGCAACAGGATGGGGGAAAAAGAAAAAATCTCAATGCTTGTCTATGACTTAAGAGGCATTGATCTGCTTAAGTTAAATTCCCTCTGCATGATAGCGTCTAGAAGGTTTGGGAATCCTTTGGGAAACACTGCAGAAGACTTCACCCTCTGGAGTCATACTCTGTGACCCAGGGCTAAGCTGGGAAAGAAATCTGGTTGTTGAAGGCATGGAAGGATCTATTAATGCAAACTAAAAAAAAAAAAAAAATTGAAAGAGGAAGGGAAAAAAAAAAACCAAACAGGGAGAGAAGCTAAAAATACCAGTCAGCCCAGAGGGTGGTGAAGCAGCTGGCCACAGGCTGGCCACCTCAGGGCTGCTGAGCCCTCCTGGGTCAGAGCACCAGAAGCCCTCCTCAGGGGGGACACAGGGAAGCCTCTGCTGCTGCTCAGCCCCTGCTGCAGCAGCCTGGTGTGAGCCAAGGTGAGCCACAGGGCCAGCACACACCCCAGAACTGGGGCTGGCTTCTGAAACAACACAAACCCTGCAGGGAGAAGGCTGCTCCTTGTCCCTGGAGCTTCATCACACAGCTCCCTAACCCCGTGCTCTGTTTCCATAAAGACACCTACCCGAGTTCCACTGAGAGGGAACCAGTACTCACCTCTCTGTTATCTCTGTCTGCTTGGACCAGGATACCCTTAAAACAGGGCTCAATAAAATGGACATAATCATTGTACTGCAAAGAGAAAGCAAAAAGAAAGGGCTTGTCATGGGAGAAAACTCACAAGATGGGTTCATGTCCTAGGTGGATGTTCAGTGTGGAGAATTATGCCATTAGATGCCTATTTCCCTTAAAATTGTTTATAATGACCATGGCAAATTAGAATTTTGATGAATCTTTTGTTTGTTTGAACCAAGCTTTAATTCTGGTGTTTTGCTGAGTTCTACCTGTGCATACCTACACACACAGAGTTACTTTTTTTGTTGTTTTTTTTCCACTCACACCATAAAGTTTCTATCCACACTCTATGGACTTGTACCCCTGGCCTTACTCCTCGCACTTTTTGCACATAGCTTTGACTTCTGGAGACTTTGTGAGTCCCCAGCCACCAGCTGAACTTTGCAACCTGAAGTTTGAAGCCTCTGATGCACAGCTGAACAACAACAAACCAGGTCAGCACACATCCCCTGACCTGGGGTAATTAGGGGAGTGGATGACTCCAGGCTGCTACATGTGAGGTAAAGCTTGGTAGTGTCCCTGTGGACCTTTTCCTGCAAGGTTCAGAAGAGTGCAGCTCCTAAGAGGCCACGGATGCTCAGCTGATCAATAGGAGCTCAGGTCAGGCTATAATGTCTCTGAGCCAGCAGGTTCTTGGTGTGAGTGCACTAAAGGAATATATATATATATATATATATATATATATATATGGAACATGGTATTTCTGGGATTGTTTTTGAAGAACAGATGATATTTCAAACTCCTTAATGACTCCCCTCCATTCTTCTGCCAACGCTGTTCACTCTTCCATCTGTCCAGTCACATAAAGACAGAATTGTTGCCACTGGAGTTTCTAATTAGCTAACATAAGAAGCTATCAACAGAAAGTAGAATTTATATCTCAGTGGCTGTGCCCTGGCAAGCTATCAGAGAAAGAAGCCTGGGGAAAGAGGTGGTGTTTGAATTAGCTTTGAAAATCAGAAGGCAAGGAGCCTTTAACAAGGCACCAGCCTTGGCGTGAGTCATGGAAAGCAGTTTTGCTTTCTGTGGTCAGGGGAGCTGGTTCTCTGTGGATAACCAGCCCATCCTCACCCTGCCAGGGCTTAGCAAGGAAGGGAGTGACCCTGAGCCTTCCTGAGCCGGCTCCACTCAAGCCCAGCTGATGCACCCAGAGCCTTGCAGGGTGCTGGGGCAGGAGGAGGCACAGGGGCCAGTTTCCCAGCCTGGGGGTGTTAAACTGGGGATCCCACTGCAGGCTGGGTGAATTCACTGGCCCAGCTCCTTGCTGGCTCAGGTGTCTCTCTGCAGCCCTTTATCTGTTGCAGTCACATCCCCAGGCAAGCAAAACAATGCAGCCAACACCCTCTGGGGAGGAGGGATGGAGTCACCTGGCAGCCACCCTGCTGACCACACAGAGCTGGCTTCCCAAGGGTAGTTTGGGCTCATCCCCACCCAGCCCAGGGGCTGCTGTGGGCAGGTCACTGCAGTTTGCTGAGGGGAAGGAGGAGAGGGGCTGAGGCACACGGGAGGCAGCTCAGCAGAGACAGACATACTGCAATGATGTTGACAAAGTCGTTTTCTCCCAGAGTATCCAGAATGGTGACGATGGTGTGCTTGGCAATGGTCATCCTCAGCCCCTTCATGCTGCCACTGACATCCACAATGATGACAATGTCCTTGGGAGAGGTGGCTGCTTGGATGTACCTGCACAAAGAAGGGCACAGGGGAGCAGGGTGAGCAGCCAGCAGGGAGGAGGGATGCTGGACCTGCTGCTGTCACACTGTGCCAGCCACAGCACAAGCTGCACCACCACCACAGCTACCCAGAAGGATCAGACTGGCCCCAGCCCCTCACTTCCCACAGTTCTGAAGGCTGAGTATCCCCTTCTCCCAGTCACACAAGTGTAACTTCCACGTGGCACACGAGGTGCCACAGGGGAAGCTGCTGCTGGCAGCTGGCAAGGCTTCCTAACCTGCTGTTAGCTTTATGTGCCCCCCACCTCTGGCAGGAGCACCCCAGGACATCAGGTACTGATCAGCAACTCCCCAAGGCATTGCCTTGGAGAAGGGGGACAGGGGAAGGATGGAAGGAGCTTCGGCCAAGGCTCTCCAGAACTCACCAGCCTCGGTTCCTGCAGTCAAAGGAGATGACTCCGTTCTCATCTGGCAGCCACTTTATTCCTGAAGAGAGCAGCAAGAGGAGCCATCAACACACACAGGCAGGCAGGGATCTGCTCCCTGCTGAGCCCTGGCTACCCCAGGGAGCACACAGGTCTGGCCAGCCACAGCAGTGGCCATTCTGCAGAAATACAAGCAGAGCTGCTCGGTCTTTGGCAGCTCTGAGAAAACTCTTTATTCAGTTTCTATTTTAAAAAAATTTACCTAGGCATGGTCTTTTCGAATTCAAGAAGTGTTTGCATGTACTTTGAACTTTTTGTCATTTTGATGTGGCTCTCAACGACAGAATTCCTTTTTTTTTCCTCTCCCAGAGGGTGGCTGAGAGCTGGCCAGTGGGTGACCAGGCAGGTTGGCCACTGCCTCTGCCACCCGTGTCCTCAGAGAGGCTTTGGCCACCACTCACACCCACAGGGGAGCCCTGCTGGGGTGTTTCGGGAGCTTTTTGGGGGAGCCCTGCCAGCAGACTCCTCTGGGGCTGCGTGGGCATTGTGCCTGAGGGGCTGGTTCTAATGGGAGAAAGGGGTTCATGCCTGCTGGACCCTGCTCCTTCAGCCTTATCAGCCCATGCAGGAGTGTTTTGCTCGCTGCATCCTGCCCTTCTTGGGGCTGTGATGCCCCCAGACTTCCCAGCTTGGACTCTCTCTGTCCTGCAGAGCTGCAGAGCCAATCTCTGCTCTTTCACCTGGGTAGAGCCTGAAGAATCCAGTGGAGCTGCCAAAGTACTGCCAGGTCAGCGTGGGATCCCGTTCAAAGTTGTCCACAAAAACGGGATTCAGGGCTTCTGACATGTAAACTCCATTGAGGATGGCAGGGTCTGTGGGGGAAAAAGGGTGTAAAAGAAGGGAGGAGATCCAGCACCCCGATGGAGGAGAGGGATGGGGACAAAGGCAGCTCCAGGGGGAATGCCACCTTATCCAAAGCTTTTGCACTGATGCATCCTGTTCCCTGCCCATTCAAGGGAATCCTGGAGGCCGGGCCAGGCCACCACTGGCCACTGCAGGTGATCTCAGCCTGCTCAGACACTATCAACCCCAGCTCCAGCCTTGGCTGCCCTTGAGCACTGCATCTGGTTGGGACAATGCTCCCAGAGAGCCAGGGAGGCCATCCCAGTGCTGAGCACAGCTGGCACAGCCACAGGCAGCCCTCAGCTGCTGCCTCACAGGGGACATGAGGCTCTGGAGAAGCAGCTGCCTGATGCATCACTGAGAGCCTTTCCTCTAAGGCTGCCTAAATTGATGCTGGGTGTAATCAGGGGAGCCCTGAGATTTACACAACTGCACTCCCTCTCCTCTCTTCCTCCTCAAGTCTGTCTTTTCTTCTTTGCCTGCCATTTCTCTGACAAAGCCTGGGCTGTCTTACCATGCCCTCATCTGCTCAGAATCAATGGGAAGTCGCAGATTCCAAGAACTCCTGGGAGGCAGTGTGTGTTTGGTGCCTGACCCACTGCCTCAGGAGACCAGGGGGAGCAGCAGGAACAGGGAATCATGAGAATTCCCAGTCACATTAACTGTACTAGTGCCAAACTGGCTGGGGCTTGGACCTACCACTTCCTCTTTAGTCACTTCACTAAAGGCAGTTTTGGTCAAAACAAGGGGAAAACCTGGATGGTGACTCCCCAGGGGTGAGGCCACAGCAAGCCCTGCAGGAAGGGAGAGCCAGAAGTGCTGTGCAGAGCCAGGGCTGCTGCTGCTTGCAGGAGGGGGAGTGAGCACTGAGGGACACTGCTCCCTGGAGGATCCGAGGGGAGGAAGCAGCCCTCCTCCTCCTCCTGCTCACCCTGCAGCCACAGCCAGAGGAGCTGGCTGGTTCTTGGCGAGGTGTGGAGGCAAGAAATGAGCTGTGCCTCTCTGCTGGCTGAGATCTGACCACCTCTGTCCATACTCTGCTGAGGGCAGCAGGCTGCTCTGCACAGCTCTGCTGTACCCACCCACAGCCAGCTCTGCTGCTGGCTCTCCTGGGAGCAAGGCTGTAGGGTCTGGGGCTGTCAGAGCAGAGGGAACAGATGTAAAACCGTGGGGGAAGCAGAACTCCCTCCACTGTGTCTGTAAACAACAGCAGCTGGGAGCACAGCCACCAGTGGGGCTCCTGACAGAGCCAGCCCTCCATCCAGAGAGACAATTGCCAGCAAAGCCTCATCACAGCTTGTCTCACAGCATCTCTGGTTGGGTGGAGGACCTGCAGGAGAATACTCTGCCCACCATAAGAGGTTTTTTACAAGAGCAGACTGTACCCAAGCCCCATCCCAGCGGCAGTACAGCACAGACATGACTCTCCCTTGGCCAGCACCTTTCCAAACCTGCTTTTTTCTTTTCCTGTCAGTTGTTCTTTCCCCATTCCCACCCTTGCTTCCAGTACCAGTGCTGGTCATTCCCACTCTGGCCTCGCAGCAGGGAGGAGGCAGAGGCCATCACCTTTGTTGTAGACATTGGTGGGGAGCTGGATGTCGCTGTAGGTCGTGTTCACCAGCAGGTTGTTGAAGTGCTCGTTTGGCTCCAGGATGAACTCGTCCCCCAGCTCCACGTAGTTGTCGTTCTCATCCTTGTCGTTGATCAGGAGGGAGTTGTAGTAATCAAACTGTTGATGAAGGCAGGGGGACAGAGAGAGAACAGGACAGAATATTCGCCCACACTGCCAGGAAAAGCACTCTTTGAAACAAGGAGGGGACATTTGGAGGATCAGGGCTTCCCAGAGGATCAGGATGAGCAGACAAACAAGCTATTACCAGCTGGGAGTGCCAGGCTGCCCAGATGATGGTTTGTGGCCAGTTTCTCCTTGTCATGTGCCCGTGGGGCCGACAGCACTGCCGGTGCCAGGAGCAGAAGAGCCACAGGGAGCAAAGGGGCAGCGTGGCAGGCTGCTGTGGCCCCTCAGGGGGGTTTCTAAGGGATTAGCTGGAAAGGTGAGGCATGTCTCCCCGGGTGTGGCTCCCAGGTTTAGCACAGGACACGGCTCTGCAGCTGTCATTTACCCAGTTAACTGCTGCTGCACAGCCAGGCAGGATTATCCCCTCCTCCTGCCACGCCAAGCAGCAGGCACTCAGCAAGAGCAAGGGATCAGGCAGAAGGTGCTCCAAGACAATGCAGTGTCCCCCCCGGGAAGGTCACTGGGGATTTACCATCTACAGCCTCTCTGCTACATTCAGGGCAGTCTCTGTCCTTGGGTAACCCACGTTTTTAAGATGTTTTTGCTGACTTTATCTGAGCCAGTAGTTACATAAGGATTTCTGTTCAAGCACTTGCAGTGCTCAGAGGGTGCAAGTGGAGTGTGCAAATACAGAGCCATGTACCTCAGCTCACCCATGACCCTCACTCTGAGTGCAGCTGACCCAACTAGCATGACTAATGGGATTCTCTTACAAAAAGGAAAGGAAAAAAAGGCAAGATGAAATTAGTAACTAGCTGGGTTTCAAGGAGTGTTTCCATCCCCAGCCCTTGCCAGCACTGAGACATGTACTTGCAGGGGGGGCCTGTCCATCTGCTAAGCTCTCTGTGCTCGTGCTGTGAGCAGAGAACTTCCTTCCACAGCCTTTTCACTCCAGCTCCCCTCACCAGCAATAATCCCACAGCTTGGCCACAACAAACAGTTATTAGCAGAAAGCCAATTATCCAAATTGCTTGGGCAGAACCAACCTTTGACCTTAGGGGAAGCCCTGACGAGTGGGTGCCTGCCTGGTGCAGAAAAGATGATGGGAGCTGTTCAGGAAGATGGTGAGAAACTCAGTTCATTTGGATTAACTGTTTGCTGAGGGTATTTGTGTAACAGCACCCTCCTCATTGTTCATTCACACTCAATTTTTAGCTCGTTTTCCAGTCAAGTAACCCACAAATTGCCAGCGAATTTGCACTGAGATGTCACCTAACCACAGTGTTGGCTGTGCAGTGGAAGTAATGCCAGTAACATCACACAGCCCAGTGTGTTCCCAAATCCTTCCCCTCCCAGAGCCAGAGGGACTCATCTTCCCGGTGTTGCTGTGTTTGGGGTCTGCCAAGGATGTCTCTCACTCGCTGCAGTCCCTGACAAGCTCAGGGTCCCGAGGAGAAGGTGATTCCTGACCTGCCCCCGGGGGTGGGGTGGGCTCCTGGCTCTGCCTGCCCTCTGTGTGCCACGCTGTGTCCCTGGCCAGGACAAACTCACCTCCAGCGAGGAGTTGTACTCGTGGTTCAGATCTGCATCTTCTGCTGCCTCCACCAACCTCTAAAGCAAGCACACACAAAGGAAGGTGAGTGGGTGCTGGGGCAAAGCCCTCCAGAAGCTCTCCCAGCTGCACCAGCCGCTGCCTCCTTCACCCAGACCACGTCTGGGGTTATAAACTCCCCTCTTTCCCTCCTTTCCTGCCGTGCTGCAGTTTTACAGCTTGGAAGGTACATTATTTGCAGCTATTTATTGCCAAGTGTATTCACACCTACTCACTCCAGAGTCCCTGCTAAAGCCCTGAGCAGTTTTAGGTACCACAGGACGCACACAAACAGAAACAGGTCCATTTACAGAAACAACAGACAGATTTCATTTCATTTTCCACGAGCCCTTCCAAAAAGCCACGGGAAAGGCATTTCAGCCCCAGCTTGATGTCAGCATCTCATCAAAGGAAAAGGCCTTGTGGGAGTCTCAGTCTGCTATTGTTACTGAGACAAAGACCATGCCTGGCTTTCGAGAAGGGCTCAGCGATGCTGTGGCCATTTGTAAGCCCTTGCCATTTATGGAAGGCAATAAAATCAGCCACTTTTCTCCAGTATGATGCTTCAGGGCACTGATTCTCAATTGGTACAGACTGGGAAGGGATCCAGCTGAACACACACGTGTTTTCAGGGCTGCACAATCAGCAGCAGCCTCAGCAGAACTCTGTTCTGCTCCTTCACAAAGGATAAGGCAATCCAAACACTGGAAAAGTCTGGCCAAGAATTTAATGTTATGGGCCAAAGCTCTGGGACTAAATATGCCCACATTTCACTTGGAGATTCAAATGATGTGTTTCTGGAAGACTTTTCCACATTAGAAACCTTAAACAGTCAAGGCTCTGTGACTACAGAAATATGCTTTTCACAGTAGGTAAATACCCGGGAATATGATAAATCCTTAGATGCAGGAAGTGAGAGGGGCCAGGACGATTGCCTGCTCTGATCTCCCACACAGCTACAGCTACAGACCTCTTGCCACCTCCTCCACACTTCCCCCTGTACACAGCTGGAAATCCAAGCACCTTCCTTGCAGCTCGTGTTCAGGAGGTGCAGGAATTCCCCTTGAGCCACACACACACACACAGAGAGAGCTGAAACAAGCCCCTGGTCTTCAGCAGCCATGAGGGAAGGATGAACTCGAGTTTTCACTTCTGAGAGGTTTTTCTCCCCGCCCCTCTTTAAACAGCTTGTCTCCTAAAAGAGTGTTCATTCCCTCATATTTATTCCTAGACTTTGTTTTTATCTTATTTTCTAATCTGGGCGCAGGGAGAAGCCAGCATCCCCTTGTCTGAACGCCCACCTCCTCCCACCGGTGTCTGCTTAGAGCTCAGAGCCAGCAGCCAGCTGCACCAGCAGCCTCCTGCCTGGGCAGGCAAGTCCTCACACAACCCCTGCACCCACACACTCCTGCTGTGAGAAGGAGGCCTGTGCCTGCTGCTCCAGGGCACCAAATCCTTCCCAAAGCCCCAAATTCCTTCCCAAAGCCCCAAAGCCCAGCGGCCGTACCTCAACAGCTTCGACCTTCCTGCGGAGCATGCTCTCCATCTGCTCCGAGAACTTCTTCACCAGCTCCAAGCCATCCACCTCCTTGATCTTCAGAGTTGGCTCCACATCTTTGTACTTCTACCCAAGGGGAAAGAAGAAAATCCTGCTGAGCAGGAGGATCTTGAGGAGAGGGGTGAATCTATTATTGCTATTGGCTATTGCCTTTGGTGAGGGAGGTTTTATCACCTTCTTCCATCTTTGCCTTTCCCCCTTTCCCACCCTCTAACTGGGGGTGTGCAGATCAGTGGCTGTAACTCAAAGCTCTGACCAAGTAAAAACAAGTGACCCAATCAAGAGCTGGTAGCTGTTGAGAGCAGCAATGCACCTGAAGTGATCAGTGAGCACAAATCAGAGAGAGAAGCAGAAGGCCAAGTTTTAAAACCCCCAAACGGTGCACTGAGATCCATTCCAGCACTGTGCACATCACACACCTGCAGTTTGCTCAGAGGGCAGAGCAAGGGAGGGGAGCCCCATGCTGTCACTGCACCTCCTCCTGTGTCACACGTGCTCTGGAGGAGAGATGATGTCCTGGCAGTGCCCTCACTGTCCTGCCCCAGTGCCACCACCTCTGTGAGGGGCCGTGCCAGGTCTCCAGCAAGAAGGGTCTGCTTAGGTGGGAGAGTGCCCAGGAAAGCTGGGACAGACAGCTAGGATGCCACTTCTTGGGCACCCAGGAGCATCAGCGAGGCCAAGAAATTCCCAGAAACCAGGAATGATGAGCATGGCTACTTGGAGCTGCCTCCGTGGGGAGAGGTGCTGCAATAAAGAGGTTCCAGATCTCACAGCTTTAGAGATAACCAGCTTATTCTCACCATGTTTCATACAACCTAGGAATTAAAAAAAAAAAACCCCAGGAGTACATCCAAACTGTGTAACCATCATCTGCCTCCTTAAATCTGCCCTTTTAAGACTGGATACAATGGCCTTTATTTCTCCTTTCCAAAAAAACCCCACAGCCAACAGAGACAGCCAGAAAGAAAGAGCAACAAAACCTGCAAAAGGAAACAGGGTGATTAACTTATTTCAGAAAAGACAAGAGCCTTATCTCCTGAGCTGTGTGGAAACACAAAGGCCACAGACTGCAGTTCCCTGGTCCCTCATCACCAGTTTTGTCTGCAGGGTGCACAGCCCCCCTGCACCTTCACGTTGTGTTTGCATCACAGCAGCCGCCCCAGCCAGGGCTGGGCTTCTTGTGCTGGGAGAAAAACGAGGTGGGGAAAAGGGCAAGGAGACAGCAGGGGCTCTGGTGACACTTTAGAATTAGAGGGGAGCAGAGGGGAAAGGACTTTGAATGTCCTTGTGGAGGGTGAGTGGAGCCCCTTTTGTTCAAGAAGCCCCTTGGCCATGCGGGAGGGCGGCTGGGCACGGGCAGAGGGAGAAATGCCCGAGGATGGGGCAGGCTGAGGAGGTCAGACAGAAATAGCAGCAGCAGCATCCAGCCTGCAGCAGGCATGGCAGGGAGGCTGCTGCTGCTCTGCCTGGCATGATTAACAGCGAGGGTTTTACTGGATTAACAATGCCAGGCCCTGCATCCCCTCTGCTGGGGCTGGGCAGCAGCAGCAGCAGGAGGAGGAGGGGTTGAGCAGGAAGGTTGGGGTTACCACGCTGCCAAAGGAGGAATGTGCAGCCACAAGCCCCGAGTGAGGTCCCTGGCTGGTGAGGAGGCTGCAGCACAGCCCAGCTGGTGTCTGTCCCACTTAGCCCCAGGCCACGGCTCTGCCAGGAGACAAGAATCTCTGCCAGGCTGGGCTTTAATCAGGGGGAGGAGGGTAATCTCTCCTGGGAGCACACACCAGCACAGGCCCTCACAAAGTGACCTGCCCTGCTTACCTTGGGTCACAGCTGCAATTAAAAGCAACAGGGCTTTCCCCCACCTTCAATTAATTTTTTTTTTTTTTTAATGTGCTTTTGACATACTCACAAGTAGGTGTTACTGGGGTAAATGTAATCATGAGAAATCACAAGCAGCCTGACACATCTCAACCCTGAGCTGGAAAAAAAAAAGACCAGAACCAAACCCAAACACCATTAAAAAAAAAACCAAAAAACCAAAAAAAAAAAAAAAAAC
>VXAC01000791.1:1197692-1255216 GCA_013399225.1 Rhipidura dahli
GCCGCTGCCGCTGCCGGGCGCCGTCGGGGGTGTTCGGCCCAGGGCAGCCGGAGGAGCCGCGGCAGCTCCGGGCGGGGTGCGGGGTGCGCGGAGCGGGGTGCGGGGTGCGCACCCACAGGTGCGGAGCGGGATGCGGGGTGCGGGATGCGGGGTGCGCACCCACAGGTGCGGAGAGGGATGCGGGGTGCGGGATGCGGGGTGCGCACGCACAGGTGCGGAGCGGCTCCGTGCCCCGGAGCGGCCGCGCCAGGAGGGAGCTCCGCGCTGGGAGCTGCAGTGGCTGCGTAATCCCCTGCCAGCCCTTAATCCCCTCGCCAAGCAGCAGCAGCCACAGATTTAGGGAAGTGGAGTGGGATAAAATCACCCAGGATTACTCTGATTTCTGAAGACGGGTCTTGGCTTCTTCTCCAGCCGGAGGTCAGGCCGTGCCTGCTTTAAAGGGGTCGCATCCACATCCCCCCAAACCCCTCCCTGACCTTTGATCTCTGCCCAGCAGGGCCTCCCCGACCCGCAGGATGCTGGCGGGTCCCTCCGTCAGGCCGTCCCAGGGTGATGCCCTGCCCAGAGGGGATCTGGGGCTGGCACAGGAGCGCGGGGGCAGCGGTGCAGCCCTGAGGGTACCAGCAGCGGCTTCGTGCAGGCTCCCCGCTGCTCCGTGCTCAGTTTGCACAGGAATGATGGGGCCGGGCAGAGCCTTGGCAGCGGCCAGGGCAGCTCCCAGGCAATTCCCAAGGCAAATCTCCCTCCAAGCCGTTGTCTGTGGGTCTCAAGCTGGCAAGGGGAGAGCAGGGAAAAGGAGCAGTGGAAAGCAAAAGCAGCATGGAAGACAGGACTCTGCCAGTTTCAACTGATCGCCCCCTAATGGGAATGATTATTTATTAATAGCCAGACCTTTCTGTTTGGCCAACATTCAATTGAGATTGCCATCCCCTCGTCTGTGTCTGGAGACCAATGAATCAAAGGAGCCCAGTTGCTGAGGCTGATGAATAGCAGGGAGCAGCAGACTGCACACCCCGACGGGGGACACGCTGGGGAGGCTCATTACCATCACGAGGAGTATGAATTATAAATAACTGCAGATATGGCAGCAGAAAGAGCATAAATCACCACAGCAACCTGTTGAACAGCTGGACTCGATGGCTGTGAATTAACCCCTTTATTAGAGGATCTTCCAGTCATCATCTGCACGCCTACAAATGGCTTGTTTAGTATAAAATGCAAGGCCACATGAGATTGTCAGGCTTCTCTTAAGGACATGGAGGGGGACACTGGCTGTCACAGCACTGAAATGAAATCAAGGCACACACTGAGTGCAGCACTGGTGCCTGTCATGGTTTGACTCCAGCTGGCAACACAGCTCCTTGGTCACTCCACCCTGGAGAGATAGGGGAGAGAATCAGAAGAGTAGGAGAGAAAACTCCAGGGCTGAGCTAAAGACAGTTCAAGAAGGGAAGCCAAGCAGGAGAAATGGGAATTCATGCACCACCTCCCACGGGCAGGCAGGTGCTCAGCAGCAACCAGGGCAGCAGGGCTCATCTCCTCGGGACAATCAAACACCATCACTCTGAATGCCTTCCCCCTTCTCCTTCCTCCCCCCAGCTCAATGTGCTGGGCAAGGAGCCAGAGGGTTTGGAATATCCCTTGGGTCAGCTGAGTCAGTGATCCCGGCTGCAGCCCCTCACAGCTGCTCGGGGGGGTGGGAGGCAGAAAAGGCCTTGGCTCTGTGTAAACACTGCCCAGCAGCCACCAAAACATCCCTGCTGCACCATCAGAGTTCAGCACAAACCCAAAACACAGCCCCATGCAGGCTACTGTAAAGAAAATTAACTGCATCCCAGCCAAAACCAGCAGGGATGCACTTTAAATGGGATAGTGGAAGTGACAGAGGAAATACTGGGAAGGGAATAAAACCAGGAAACACTGAACAGAGGTTAAGTTGTAGGATGAAGAGGCTGAAAGGCTGTGGTAAGGAATTAAGTAATTCCAGGAATAACTCACCTCAGGATAGGATGGTTTTGTCATTTATTACAATATTTACTCCAGACTGAATGTCCTATTGAAAGTTACAGTCCTCTTCAAGCAGAAGCTGTGGGCCTGGGGGGCATAAATTTCTCTTTATGTTTTTAAATCTTTGTAAAGGAAAGTCAAAATGGTTCTTTCTGACCTTAAAATCTACCAAAAAAATATCAATTTCTCCACAGCAAATACCCAAGAGACAGTGCCTTCAGCACACCACAGTGCACAGCAGCTGCCTGGGCCAGCTTTGGGAGGCAACAGGCAGAGCAGATCTGGGCCTGTGTGATTCACCTCTCTCAGGTGGCCAAAATGTGCTGCCTCCTCCTGCCCCTGCAGCTGGAAAAGAGGAGAAAATTGCTCTCAGAGGGGCTGGGAAGACTGACAATGAAGGCTTCATTCTCCTGTGCTTAGCAGGGTTAACACTGAGGGGTGGCATCCAGGGTGACAGGCTTCCCTGTCTGCATACTTCAGAAAGGGAGGATAAAAATTCACATTCTGAGAAAAAAAATCTGAAATGAGATCTGAAGGCAGGAGCAGAAGAATATCAACATTTTAGATGGCATTCCCCCTCCCCTGTGCAGGAGCCCTATGAATTGCTGCTGTGAGTGGTTTTTGCAGGATCTCTAACCCTGTGTGCTGTTTGCAGCTGGGACCCAGTTCAGTCCAGGTGGGTTCTGGCAAGAGCCCTGGTCTGGCTGTGTTTGGTAACCCCTGAGAGAGAAGGAGATGAGACAGCAACACGCTGAGCTGGGAGATCCAAATCCCTTTATTTGGATTTATCTCATTTGCTGGGTGTATCTCACTTAACCCCTTAATGATCTAAAATTGCAAGGAAGCAGGATGGGAAGATTAAATGAAAATAGCACTGAAAACTGAAAAGCCCAGGTGCCTGGAGGGCCCTTAATGGGATTGGTGTGCATCCAGTTGCTTCTGCAGAGCTCAGCCTCCACACTGTGTGAGCACAGCTGGAGCAAGGGAAGGAGAAAACAGCAGGGTCTGACTGGGGAAAAGGAAAACGGAACCTGTGAGAAAGAATGAAAGCAAATACACAACAAGGAGTGAGAATTTAAGGCTGCAGGAGACATGAGGTGAGCAAGTGCAGCTCTTTGGAGCTACATTTGCAAAACCACGAGGCGATTAAAAAACCACCAGTGTGATTTTGTGCTGTAGACACAGGCAGGGGGGAGATTCACCTGCTCTGTTTATTTCTGGTGTGACTCAAAGCAGAGTTCAGCTGGGATTACCAGGTTGTGAGGCGATGCTGTACAAACAGCTCCCCCACTTCCAGGTGTGTTTTGGGTTAAAGGAGCGACTTTGAACACGCTCTGGGTGCAGGGGCAATGCCCCACACAGCCTGCAGCTGTGCTTGGAGAGGTTCTCCTGCCCCTGCAGACCGGGCTGGTGAGTGCCAGTGGTCACAAGGAGACCCTGACATGAGGATGCCCAGAGGAGGCACCCAGAGTCCGGTCAGCCCTGATGGGATGCACCCCCCTGGAGTCTGCAGAGCAGCACAGAGTCACCCCTGGCGTGGCACGGGGGCTGTGGGGTGCCCTGATTGCCACGGAGGTGAGGCAGGCTCTGCACCCCTGCCCTCCCTTCGGGTGGCCCCGGAGGCAGAGAAGGATGGGCAATGTCTGGCCTGCAGAGCAGCATCAGACACCAGCAGGAGGCTTTGGAGCACACAAGTCCTCCCAGAGCCCACATCCCAGCCGGGTGCCTGGGACATTTCTGCCTGCAGACCCCATCTGCCAGCCACATGCTCTCCCTGCAGTTTATAGCAGCAGCCACAAAGGTGTCACATTAATTAATGCCTTCGGCTGGTTACTTTGCCTTTTTTCCTTTTTAGCTTCTTCTTTTTTTTTTCCACAGCTCCACTCTGAATTTAGACTTGTTTAAATACTCCAAGATGAAATGAGCATTTTTTAAAAATTTGTTTTTGCTAGCAGCGTTTTAAACCATCATCAGACACAGTGTTCTGAGCAGCAGGAAATTCAGGGCACAGAGGGAGACACCAAGGGAGAGCAGAATGTGCAGGAAACAAAGAGCACTGGAGCATCTTCCCACCACCTCTGAAGCCATGGCAAGAAAAAGAAGAATGAATTAAAAAAAAAAAAAAAAAGAAAAAAAAAAAAGAAAAGGAAAAGTAAGTGAAAGCAGATGCTCTGTTTGGGGAGAGCTGTGAGCAGAATGCAGATTTCCTGTGTGCTGCCACAAAAGCACCCAGAGTGAAAGTCAACTTTATCTTTTTCTCTCCTCTATCGAAGGGTTAAACTTTTACACTTCAAGTCCACCTGAAGCAACTTGATTAAGAGAAAGAGAAATCCCATTTTAAGAGAGACTAAAGCCTTTTGTGGTAAACTGGCTGCACTAGAACAGCTCTCTCCTGGGGGGAGGCTTTGCTTTGTGGGGAGCCCCAGGAGCTGTGGTGCATCAAGTGACCAAATAAATGATGCCAGTCGTTCTGCTAACCTGTGCTGCAGACACACCTGACTCAGGGCACATCCAGCATCTCTGCTGCCAGATCCTCTGTACTCAATGCATGATGCAATGACAGATCCCTCCTTCTCTCTGCCCCACGTTAGTCAGGATTCAGGATTTTGCAAGGTTATCAGGACAGAGGTATCTGGGCCAAATTAAAGTTGTTCCAGCCTGGCAGGGCTACAGAAAAGGAAGGTCCCTCCTCCATCTGTTGTTCTGCTGTCAGGGCCAGCAGGTGTGGGAAGCACAGAGATGAGCTGCTTGCCTTTACAATCTGATGCCAGTGCTTCACCTCTCTGCTGAAATCCTGCTGGGCATTTATTAGGTTATGGCCACAGGGTATTTTGGAAATACAGTAATTCTCTGAGCTGTTGCAGGGGGAGACAGCAGAGCCTCCAGTGCCAAGGAGCCTCTTGTGGCTTGGCAAGTGATGCACAGGGACAAAGCAGCAAAGCCCTCTGCTGCCTGCCCTGCCCTGCCCTGCCCTGCCCTGCCCTGCCCTGGTGGGTTTGGATCACACCATCAGTGTACCAGGCTTGCACTGAGCCCACGGGGAGGTTCCCTGTACTCCCAGGCAGCAGGGTGGCTCAGGAGGCAGGGGAGCTGGGCTGCAGCACTCTGCAGGCCTCTCTGCAGTGATGCAGGCGTGGAACATCTGCCTGTCAGGGGCAATGGCATCAGTGCAGCTGAGCTGGCTCTCTGGGCCACAGGCTCTCCATCTGTGGGCTTGCACAGCACTACAGAGCTCCTGCCTCCTCCTTGGGGGAGCTGCTGCATGCTGCCACATCAGAAATGAAGGGCAATGTCTGGGCAGAAAGACTTTTTTTAATTTAAAAAAAAAAAAAAACAAACACTTTCAAAGGTTGAAAAATCTTTGCATCTTTCCTGCTAATTTTGTTTTGTTGCTGATACTGGGTGTTCAGGAAAGAGCTGTTGTAGAAATGTGTATCAGAATTTCTGGAATATTCAGAACTCAATTTTTAAAATCTTAAAAGCATTAATTTTTTCCCCTTCCTTTCAGTTTCACTGAAGGCAGCAGCTTTGCCAAAATTCTAGGTCACAAATTATAACATTTCATGCTTTTCTCCTTTGAAAACAAGACTACTTTTTTTTTTCCCCCCCGCAAAAATCAGAGGCGATCAGTTTCAGTGTGATTAAAGATAAAAGCTGGGCTTTGGACCCATTTTACCACACGCTGATGTAGGTGTAGATAAAACCAGTCCATTCTTTCATGAATATTAATGAAAACATGTCTTGCGGTTTTAGGCAACCATCAGCTGTTATTAAAAATACCCCGACGGTTGTGAAGAAGAGGAAGAGGTGGGGGAAGGCTCCGCAGAAGGCTTTCCACGTGCCATTAACCCCGTTCGGGGTCTGGCTGTGCAATTACCCCGGGCTGGGGCTGGAAGGCGCTGCCCGGAGCCGCAGCCGGGCGGGCACGGAGCGCTGGCCGGCCCCGCTGCTTTGGAGCTCCTTTAACCTCCGGGTACCATCCAGGTCACCTGCTGTCCCCCCCAAATGGTCAATGAGCTCAGTCACCTGCCAGCTTTAGTGGCACACGCTCCTTGCTCCTCCCTGCCCTCGACGCCGGGCAGCATCTGGCCCGGCCGCTGCCTCCCGGGCAGATCTCCCCGCAGCCCGGCGGCTTCTGACCGCCTGCCCCGAGAGGGATGAAGGCACAAATCGCGTTGTGCCCAGAAGGATCATTAAATGCCCTCTTTGATTCCCTCCGAGGAGCACAAGCGAGCTGAGGAAGCGAACAGGAGCGTTCCTTGGCAGCGTTTTTGTCGATGTTTTTCACCACCCCCCTGGTGTGGGGTGATGGAGCCAGTCAGCCCCTGTGCTGGGTGAGGACACTGCCAGCCCCCCAGGAACGAGTGCTTCCCAAGGATTTAACCTGCTCTGGGCACATCTGTTAGGAGCGAAAAGAATCTCTCTCTTACTGCTGGAAAGCGTAGCTGTGTGCAAAGCTCGTGTCTGAAAAAAAATCAGTTTCCAGCAGCCTGGCTCCTGCTGCTTCCCCCTGCTGTTGTCAGCGTCTGGGCAGCACATGGGGCAGGCAGGAGGGAGGCAGGGACAGCTCAGCAGACCATGGGGTCAGGGACAGAGCAGCCTGCAGCACGCTGGAGATAAAACCAGGAACTGTGCTCAGTGTCTGTGACAAAAAGTGGAGTGTAGGATTACAAGAGGTATAGATAGATTATTACACAGAAAATTTAAATGTAAAGTTTTGATAGAGTAAATATTTCTACATTTGATGTTGCAAGAAAGAAAATTTCTATTCCAACTCGTGATGTCTGTCTAAAATCATCTTTCATTTGCCAAAGCTGCACTCCAACTCCTGCCCTCTCCTTAGTGCAGCGATGAGGCTGAAGTTTACATCTTTTTGAGCCAGAAGTTTGAGACAGAAGCCAAACAGTTGTGCCCCGAGGGATTCCTTGGCAGGAGATCTGATGTGCATGGGTTTTGCAGCAGATGTTGTGCAGCCCCGAGGTTCTCCACGCTCTGTCACCAGGCACAGGGACAGCCACCCCTCCCTCCCGGGACACTCCACCTGCTCCTGCAGATTCCCCTTCCTCACCCTGCACCTCCCCCCTGCCAGCTCTGGCTCCTTTGGGAAGTGGATTCCTGAGCCTGGCTGGGGCTCTCTGTGGTTGCTGGGGAAGAGCACAGAGACACAGAGCTCCTCCTCATGCTCCCCATCCCGCCTGGAGATGTGAACTAACTGTGCCCAGGCTTCCACAAGCCCTTTCCTGGGCCACCTTCCAACTGTGCTGTACTGTTGTCACAGCCCTCAGCTACTGGTCAGCTTTGTCCCATCCTTGAAGTGCCATAACTTTCTATTTGCCTTCTAGAGGCTTTCCTAGAGCTCTGCTGGTTTTTGTTTGTTTTTATGTGGGTTTTTTGGTTTTCGGTTGGTTTTTTTGTTTGTTTGTTTTTGCTAATATCTATTTTCACACTCACCACCAGCTGTTTTTTTCTCATCTACCCAGGCAGAAATAGCAACCAGGAAGGTTATTCACTTCCCAAGCCTTCCCTCCAGGGATGGTCTGCAGCAGCAAAGGGCAGGCTGGTGTTCTTCTTCATCTCACTGGCACACACATCTGTTGAGGGTGATCAGGAAAGAAAGGAACCCATGGCTCTCACAGCCCTCCCAAAATGCTGCAGGGAGCCCAGCAGACTTCCAAATTCCACACCATGCTGGTCATGCTCCTTTTTAAAAGATTAAAAAGGAATAACCTAGCACAATCAGAATGGAAGAAGATGGAAACAGAGAAGGCTGATGTGACTAGAACTCCTTAGAATTGGTTGCTTAGGAGGGCTGGGAAATCCAACAGGTAAAAACAGCCACAGAGCTCTTTTCCTGCTTTTTGTCTGGGAAGACACGGATTAGCTGGATTCAGTATGCTGCTGAACACATTAACCAAGGAGAAAATTGTTATTAGCTCCAGAAAATTGCCACTTGTGCCTGTGGCAGCTCAGGGCCATGAAGGTGTAGAAAAAAATGAAGAGATCACAGAGCGAGCTCAGTCTCTGGACAGGAGTTTTGTGGAGGAGATGCTGTGTCCAGGAGTCAGGAATGTTTTGTCATCCATGGTGGGTTGTTTTCTGCATTGCTGAGCAGTGCTGTGCTGGGCCATGAGCTTTCCTGGTGCAGGAAGACTGGGGAGGATCTCAGTGGCTCAGCAGCCCACCCCATCCTGGCAAAGTCATGTTTGTGGGGAAGCAGCTAACACGGGAGGTTTTGCCTTTTCCTCTCCCAGTGAAAATGGACTTTTTGTAACTCCAGTCCTTTCTGAAATGCCAGTAGCAATTGCTCCCCTCTGGACAGACAATCAAAACCCCTTTAAGACTCCCATTAAGCTGCTGCAGTCATCAGGCAAGGGAAAAACATTTCCAAGGAAGAAGCACAACAACAGCTTTGACAGCAGCACGCTGCAAATCACATCAGAGACAGCAAAGAGCAAGGGAGGAGCAGATGCTGATGGGCCAGGAAGGATAATGGGAAACTTGCACCAACTGGCCTCCATGGTGTCCTCTTTACCACACAGCTGGAGAGAGCTGTAATTCATTTTCTGATCAATACAGGAGCTGCATATGAAAATACTCACTGCTCTGGTCACTCCTGCTGCCTTTGGTGGTTTGCCTGCCCTACCCCAGGCTCAGTGCCACGTGCCAGCCACTGGGATGCTGCAGAGGAAGGGAGAGGGGAAGGGGCTCCTGCTGGGTGATAAAGCACCTGCAAAGGGAAGGGAATTAAATATCAGAAGTCCTGCATTTGCCAGGACTGATTTTTGGTTGCTAGGCTGCTGCTGGTGCCTCTGTCTGCTCCTTGCTTTTCCCAGTTTTCGCTGCCTACACAGCTTTGGCTGCCGATCTCTTATGAAGTGGTGAATCTGGGAAGCAGAGCAGCTTGGGCTGGACTGAGGGATTTCTCAGTTGGCTGCAAACAAAACTGAAGTGTTGGGAGAGGAGTGAAGCCCCAGTGAGGTGTGACTGAGCATCAGGCTCTGCCTTTGCCTCTTGGCTTCTCCTGTGACCTCCGTACATCCATTATGGAACCGCTCTTCGTGTCCATTTTAAGTGGGATAATATTTCCTTCTCTCTCCTTCAGAAGGGTAATGTGTACAACAAGCACTTCCAGAGACTTCCATCTAGCTATTTATGTAAATGCACCTGGACAGCAATGCTGAAGACTTAAAAAATACCTGTAAGAAATAGAAATCCTTTAAAACCCTGTAAGAGCTCTCATCCGAAGATGTTTCAGGGGATTATGAAATCATCACTTCCAAAAAAAGGAGCAGAGCACTTCAGGTTAAATACCCAAAGAGTCTTTGTGTCCCTCTGTTCTGTACCTGAACCTGCCTGTGTTCCCCTCCCCACCTTCTGGCTGTGCAGGCCTGCCCTCTCAGCACAGTGTAATTAAGGAGGCTGCTGCAGTGTGATGAGAAGAGCCCCACTTCTGTCTGTCTGTCACCTCCTAAGCTGACATTTTTTCTCTGAGATCTCCCCACTCCATCACCTGCTTTCTTCAAGGTGTGCACTGCAGCCCTGGCATGAGGGCTCGTTGTCTTCACCTCTGGGCATGCAACTGCTCCCTGCACTGGGCACTGCCTTTAGCAGCCCCTGCAGTGAGGGATTAGCTCAGTGTCCCAAAATTTAATGCTGTCTAAAGTTCTGCTTTTATGCAAGGAAGCAAAAGTTTTCCTGAACAAAATTCCGTTTCGTTTGTGCTCTTCCATCTCCCTGCTCTCTTTTCTCATTTCCACACCTTCGCTTCTGCCCTTAAAAGGGAGCTGAAAATTTCCAGTTTTCACTGCTGTTTAGAATTATTCACTAATTTCAAACTCCTCACTGGATTTTACACAGTCATCATTTCTTCCTGTCTTTCAGACAAAGGAATTAACTGGACACTCCTCAACTTTATGCTTCTACTCATTCCTTCCACCCTTCCCTTGATGAAGCTCCTGTTTTATGATCCCTGGAGGGTTTTTTCTCAAAAACAGCAATGCTTTTGTTTGTTTCATCATCTTCATCCGTGGTCCTGCTGACACTGCTGAGACCAGGGTTCCACAAGTCCTTTCCTGGGCCACCTTCCAACTGTGCTGTGCTGTTGTCACAGTCCTCAGTTGCTGGTCAGCTTTTCCCCATCCTTAGAGTGCCATAACTTCCTACTTGTCTTCTAGAGGCTTTTCCAGAGCCCTGCTGGTGTTATTTTTTGCTAATGTGTATTTCGTGGCACACTTTTGGTGGGACATGATGGACCTGGAAGGAGCCTGTGGTGATGGCCTGTGCTTGCTCATGGGGCAGACAAGGGTTCCAGCATCTCCCCGCAGCTGCTTTGGAGGAACTGCAGGTGGTGATTGTAGGAACTGGGGCAGGGGTGAGGAGGAGGGCACAGATTTCCTTGGAAGCACCAGGTTTTGGCCTTCAGGGGGGAAAACAGGAGAAGGGAAGGAGGGTGAGACAGCAGAGACGAGCAGCTGATCCTGCTTGCAAACACCTCTGACAGAGATGGGAATTGTGCCTCTGCTGCCAAACTTGAGGCATTAAGGAGGTGATTGCTGAACTGTGTTACCAATACTGCGACTTGACAGCTCCCCTAACCCAGACTCTTGGCCACAGCTCCCTGTGTCCATGGCAGCAGCCAGGAGAGGCAGGATTTCCCTGATAAGAATCCAAGCAGGGGAGCCTCAATAGAAATGCTGTGAGATGCTGGATGTGAAAAGTGGTGGGTCTGGGGCTGCTGCTCCAGGCAGAGAGCAGGAGGCTCTCAGTGAGCCAGACTGCAAAGCAGCAGTAAAAGTGACGGAAAACAGAGTTTTTGTTCCCAGGCTGAGCAGCCCTGCTCTGGGAGGGCTGCCAAGAGCCTGCATGCTCCTCTCTCCTCTCTCTTGTCCTTACAGGCAGGTGCTGCTGATGAAAAACCCACAGGTGGGAAGGGCTCTGAAGTGACAGGTTAATAATCTCTCTCTGCCTTCTAGGATGCTTGAGAAGCAGATTTCAGGTCTTGGTGAAGAAATCCAGGACGGGTGGCTGGACCTGCAGAAACAGGGTGCAATGAGAGATGTGTGGCAGCAGCACCTGGGCAAGGAAAATGTTAATATTTATGGAAGATCTAACAGTGGGATCAGCATCCCTGCATGCACAGTAGCAGCTGTGGGAATGCCATCATTTTCCAGAGGTCCCTCAGGGCTCTCCCTCTTGCTGATAGTAAGATGTCATCCTGCCTATTTCTTGACTCTTGTTTGGTCACCACACGCCAGAGGGTTTTTCCTTCTGCCTTTACAGGTGGTATTTGTGCAGACACCTTGTGCTGGACCCAGGTCTTTCCCTGCTTTTTGTGGAATTTGTGCCTAAACAGAGAAAAAAACAGATTTTAATTTATATGTGCTCCAAATGGCTTAAAAAATGTTGTGGGTTTTTTGATTACATGTACGACTGAAGCTGCCGCTCTCAAAAAATGTGCAGTGACTTCCTATTGTGTACACCAGGTGTTTATTCTAATTTAATTTATTGGGTTATTTTATGTTGTTGCTCACCTATTGAAAGGAAGAAGAATGGAGATTACTTGCAACTCGATTTCTTTCCACAACAGCTATAAAGGAAAGGCATTCCTACCATTAAACACATTTCCTCCAAAATATGTTCTTTAAAATGACCTAAAAATCTCTTTTTTTCTCTCTCTCTACCCTTTACCTTTCCAGTTCTTATTTCCTGCTTGTTTCAGTAGCTTTTTCAGCTCCACATAAAGCAATGTGGTTCCTGCATTTCCCATTCACTTCCATGCTGGGCAGGTTTATATCTGTTCAGGTTTGAGGGTACAACCTCCATTAAATGACAAACCCCACAGCTGTGAAGGTTCAGCCCACGCTGTGCTGTACTCTGAGGAGGGGAAGGGGCTGGCACAGGTGCCAGGGCTGGCTCAGCACAGGGTGCTGCTGGTGCTGGGGAAGGTGTCTGCACAGGCTAACTTTGGCCCAGACACTCTAATCCCCCAGGCTAAACTGGGTTTGTAGCGAGCCTTGCCCTTGCAGGGATCCCGTCCTTCCGCTGGGAACGGGCTCGGGATCAGCACTGCCCTGTGGCTACCTGCAGACACTCATGGGTTCCCTGAGTCAGCCAGGGGAGGGGATACAGCAAAGTCACTGCTGGTGCTTGTGGTGTTTTCCAAGTCTGAATGCCAGCAGAGAGGCAGATCCCAGTGTAGGGATGCAGCTCCAGTCTCCTGCCTCTCCCTGCTCTCCCTGCATCCCACCCAGCCCAGCACACCCCATCCGTGCCCTGGGCTGCCACCTCTGAGCCTTGCTACATCCAACACAACCCTGGCACGCTGCATTAGTTCTGCTGCAAGGCATTTTGCCATGTAGCTGTCTTAAAATTAAAAAAAAAAAAAAAAAGGAGAAAAATGAAGGGAAAAGGCAGAAAAAGTGGTGTGGGAGCAGGGATGAGCAGCCAGGAGTGGGTGGCTGGGATGGGCTTCCTCTTTATAAAGCCACCACCTTTGTTGCCTGAAGGCCTTGCAGAACCCCATTTTCCACCAAGCTCCCTGCTGTGGTGTTGCCAGCTGAGCTGTGCACAGGTTTATGTCTAAAGGCCACAACAAGCTCCTTAGAAATACTCACAGGAGTTTGGAAAAGGCAAGGACCTGTAAGAGTCTCTTAGAAGTCCTGAGAATTAGCAGTGAGGTTTACTGTAGGTTGACTGAGGATTAGTTTTTTAGTGCTTTATTCCTCTCCAGGAGTGGAATTTGGCCTCTCTCAGGTTTCAGGGACCCCTCTGGGTAAAGCTGCCTTCTCATTATATTTTTTTATGTTAGAGCCTCAAATGCTTATGGAAAAAATGTCTTTTAATTTTGCCTCTTCCTTGGAAGCAAAGACTTCCAAGTTGGCTAAAATATGGAGCTGTGATTTTAATGTCCTGAAGGGACACTGGTATCTGCAATACCCACTGCCTTTACAACTGAAGTTCAAAGCCCAACACATTCTAAACAGGCTGCCAGAGGAGGCAAAGGCTCCTGCCCGCTCAGCTGCATCCTGCTCCTGGAAAATTTCATTTTGCTGCACCATTTTAATTATCCCCATTGCAGCTACAACAACAGGCAGTAAATAGAGGAGCAGCAGAGAGCTAATGAATAAAAATCAAATTAAAGGAGTGGAATTTCCTGTGAGGAAATATTATTTGGATATTCTGAATATTCACTGAATTTCCATGATAAACACTGACAGAAATGATGCCTCAGTATTTCACTGACTTTCTACTCCTTCTCTTCTCACTCCTGTTTAATAGGTGTGGAATTTTCTAAGGAAGTGGACAGTGGTTAAGTGGAACTGAAAACTAATATCAATTCAAGGCTGAGAATGGGACTGATGCATAAAGCACTGCTGCAACTGCTTCTGGAATTCTTGCTAGTCCTAAATGTTCAAGTTATTTAATTCTACTGGAAGAAAATAAAAACCCACCACACAACTCAAACTGAGCAGTATCTTAAGAAATACACAGACAATAAAAAAAGGATTACACATGCATACTGTGAAATCATCTAAAGCAGAGTTTATGTGATCCTTGCATACTTTCTGATTTTCTACTTGCTCTCTTTTTTTTCCATCTTCAGATTAAAAAAACCCAAACTAGGCCCAAAGGAAGGCAATTTTAACTGCTGCAGTCTTTCCTTCTCAAAAGGCCTCGTTAGCCTAAGAGCTCATAGCTCTGACAGCATCTTTAAAAAATCAAATCAAATACAGGAACCCAACCACCATATTCAGAGGTGACCTACCACCCCCAAACCAGCCTCTTTGGTGTCATGCACAGACCTGGCTGCATGGAGACACTCCCAGCTGCTACAACCCCACAGTGCCAAAAGGCAGAGATTAGGTTTTCAGTATTATTTGGGAATCCTGCAGCTTTCCACGATACTGGAAGCCCCCAACTCTATTTCTGGATGAAGCCTTTTTCTGAGACAGGTGCTTCAGCTTGCAGTAGAAAGGGGCACAGCTCAGTTTTACATTCCAGTGTGACTCCAAGCTCAGCCTCCGGTTCCCAAATGCAGCTGGGAAAGCAGATCCTGCCCTCTAAGATGGAAACCTGGACAAGAAGTTTGGCTTCATTCCTCAGCAGATTTCCCTCACTACTCTCCTGCTCATAAAACTCGGGGTTTCTTTCTGAGCTTGTTCTATCTTCTTACCACTGCTGTTCTTGGTAAGCAGGATAGAGGCTAAAACAGCACCTCCCTTCTTTAGCAACAACTTTTCCTCACTCCACAAAAGGTAAGTTTCTGCCCTCTGGATAATCCAAGAAATCCCTTACAGTGCAATGCAGTGTGAGAAATCCAATTCTGCTAGCACTGCTTGGTGTAGATGTAACCAGAGGAGAGGGCAGTGAAAAGAAACCCTGAATTAGCTCAATCCTTGTCTGCTTTCAGAGCAGCCTCAGCATGTCAAGCAGAATGCCAATACTACAGTTTTCATAAGCATCAGGAGTTGAGATGTTGTAAAAAACATGCCTTTAATTTTTGTAAAATGCTCTGACAAGCAATAAATAAGAATGTTTTTAAAAACTTCTACTTGCCTTTTTGTAAATGAAGTATTTCTCCTCTAACCAGAAAATCTATTACCAAGGCAGCTTGAGATGCTTAAGGATTATTTTTACCCACCAATTACAGAAGTTCTGCATGTCAAATGAGGTCTTAACTACGTGTCCCCATCATCTTTAAATTGCACTCCCAGATAATCCAACATCACAGACACCAATTATGCATGTATTTAGCTTCAAACTCTTTTGTGTAGATTGCAATTTCTTCCACACCAGTTCATTCAGAAATAATACCAATTAACTCAGTAGAATCCCATAAATTATAAAGGCTACATAAATTATGAAGGCTACAGGATTAGAATTTGCTATCTTTAAAGTCTGCTTTTTCCTGGTGTCTGCCCAACACATTCATTTCACTGAATCTGTAAGAACCATACAGTAACCAAATGGAACTAGGGGATGATTGCTGTCCAGTGTAGGGAAACTCCAGCAGTTTCTTGGGATTATTTGCTTATGTGAATAAAGAAAGTAGCTCTTGAGTTCGGGGAGTTTTTTTCCTATTGATTTAGAGCCTTTCCCAAGAAATGTGAGCAAATTCCCCCTGCCCTGGGATGGGGCAGGAGCAGCTGTTTGCCTCATTACAACTGCACCAATTGAAACCTGCAGCCTCATTTACACTGCAGGACTCTCACAGAGGAGGCTACTGAGCTGTGCCTACTTCCATGCCCACAGTAAAGAAGACTGAATAATCATTTATGGATTACAGTCTGGGTTCTCTGCACCCACAGAAGAAAAGCCTCCTCAGCAACAACTGTGCATTCCCAAACTGTAGTAAACTGGCACTTCAGCAGCAGATGCTGATAAAAATATACAGAAAAATTCTTTCCATCATTTATTCTAATTGATTTAAAACCTCATGTATCTTCTGCCAAGTGTAAAACCACTTTAGAGTCACACCAACTAAATGTATAGCCCACGGCATAATCAAGTGAAATCAGCACATCATAGGGATTATCCATTTTATTTTCTTTAAGAATGGATCAATGAAATCACTGTGCTCCAGAAACATACTTTAAAAAAAAAAAAATTAATACATCAGGTAGCCTTCCCCCTAGCAAATTTTCACATTTTTCATGATTATGCAGATTGGAGCTGGAATAAGAGAAACGTGAATCCAGTGTCACCCCAGAGCTATGTGATAGCAAGTACATTCACAAACCCACCCCCCCAGTTCCTCCAACACCTGCAGAATCCCATTTCTACAGCTAGCTAAAAATATTCTCGTCAAAATAGAAAAAGATTTTCCTACAAAAATTTTGGGGGGAAGTCATGACACTTCTTCTCAATTGCTTTGCAGACAACTTAAGTGCGATGATCAGTCTTGCCGAAACTCCCCGTTCCAAGGTCTCAGGCGGATTTTCGCCTTCCTAAAAAGAATCCAACATTGCCACCATGCGGCCAGGGACCGGCGCGCTCCGGGCCAGCTGCGCAGGACGGCTCCGGGAAAACCAGGGACAAACAGCGGCAATGAGGAACCACACCGCGAGTGAGAAAGGAAACTGCATCCCGAGAACGGAGTCCTTCTGCCGGGAAAACCGATTCTAAGCACGGACCGCGGTCAGAAAAAATTTAAGATATTTTGTGATGAATTCTTCAGCATCGTGACGCTCCCCTCGCAAAAGGCACAATCCATTTCTGCTCCCTTTTGTCTCAGTACTTGCCAACAAGTAAAATCGAAGTGTATGCAAAATGCCTAAGACTGTTCGTTTCTTCAAACATATTCATACTGGAAAACTTCTAAATCTTCTTCCTGGTGTTCAGGAAGCCACGGAAATCGGATTAAAAGATCATCCTTCACATGGGCTTTTTCATGGCCGCCTTCCTCACGCTGAAGAGATATGCTTCATAAATAATGTTTAGGAAGTTGTCGTCGTTCTGAAAAACAAACAGGTAATTGTTAGCAGGACAGAAAGTGGGAATAAGGAGATTAGAAATGATAACATTTTATGGACCAGATACTTTTCAGCCTTACTCTACTTTTTTTTTTTTTAAAAAGAGCAATAGCAAAGCCCTTTCCTTCACCCAAGATCTGGTTTATTTCCCATGACTGTACCTGAGTGCACAGAAAGACGATTTTCTAAACTCACAGTGCGTTTAAATTGAGTCCAGTATTGCTGCATGATAATTCAGTGACAATACTGCAGTTACCACCCTGTAATTTCTCTTCTTTGCCCTCTTTATCTAGGGACTCCCTTAGGCTGTGTCCTCCATCAGGTCAGTGATCATTCCAAGCGTGTCTGAAGGAATAATTAAATGCTGTGGATTTTGATCCTGCACTGAAATCCTACCTGGGCAAATCCTTGCATCTTGTTTAGCTCTTTTAGGCCTACTGCTCCCAAGGGATGCTGCTCCTTTTGCTCTGTTGTTTTAACTTTTTCCTTCTGAAGAACATTTTGCAAGAATGAGTCAGCCCACATTAAGAAGTAACGTTATAAGTAGCTCACATAAACATATGAGGATAATTACAATCAAGATAATATTTAAGGGAAATTAGGCACATCTGAGATTGTAGATGTATAAAATGGAAAATGACAGCTAACAAATTGGCAGTGAATAAATTCCAGGTAACTCAGTTAATCCTAACTACCACCAAGAATAACAGGGTTAAATATATATTTTACAAGTACATAGTTTCCAAGGGTAAACCCCAATCTTCCTTGACTAGTTTCCTCTTTAACTTCCCGTGTGGTTTCAACAGTATCCACACACTCAAAGTGTGCAAAGACAAGACAATGGGATATTTTTTTATTAATCCCAAAATAAAAATACAGGGGAAAATGAGAAAACCCTCTGGCTTGTCAGAGATACTATTTCTTTTCTGAATTTATAGCTTAAATAACATTTTAAGTAATTTACAATAATGACTTTCAATTTTATTCCAAAGCCATACAGGCACATAGTTTGGACCTACAAACTGGACGTGTTTCTCTGCTCCTTGTGTTCTGTAGCCAGGTCTTTAGTTATGTAATCTCTCCTCAACTTCTACTCTTCAGATGTTACTCACATGGCAAGTTAAGGAAAAAATATTCATAATTATGCATCACGCCAGAGCAGTAAAAAGTCATCTCATACATAACATTGTTAATGCTTTGTCACACTGAAACCTGAAAAACTGCAGAAAAAGAAATTTTATTCAATGTAATTCTCTAGTTCAAATGCTAAACTGAATGTATATATTTATTCATGTTATCTAACCCATATTTTTTAAAGTTGCTCACACTCATCCTGCAATTTTAATTTCCCATCTGAATGCCTCTTACTGCTTACACACGTCTCTGAAATTTTTGGCAGCTAGGATAATCACCCATTATTTATCCTTAGCTAAAAATATAATAGATGTCTCTCTGGCTCAGAGGCTGACCTTATAAAGCTTCCAGTCATCTCTGTTCTTTGCCACCATATTTATTCTCTCTGCTGAACCCCAAAGCAGATGCACTAATGAGCAGGCAGTCAGGCCAGCAGTGTGCGAGGAGAGCGCACCGCATGCCCAGCCCAGCCGCGGTGCCCCGCTGCCCTGCAGCCACAGCAGCACAGCTTCCAGCGAGCACTGAGTTATTCCTTCGGACAGACGCAGCGCGGACAGGCTGCTTGTAACAAAGCGGACAGCGGGCTCTTAGCGAACTGGGCGACTTGTAGGCACGTTACCTGGATGAGGTGCAGCAGTGTTTCCTGCAGCTGCACCTTGGTCATGGAGCCGCTGCTGCCCGCGGCCGGCTCCGCGCTGGGCAGGGGCAGGAGCAGGCTGCCCGGGCTGGCTGCGGGCTCGCCCTTTGCCGCTGCCAGGCGCCCGCCCTCGGCGGCTTTGGGCGCAGCAGGCGTGGTGGACTGGGTGAACACCATGGGGGACATGAGCAGGGTGGGAGTCACGGTGGCAGGAATGCGCTGAGGTGAGATTACCTGGCCGGGTAAAAGAAGAGGCATCAGTGAGAGCTGTCCGCTCCGTTCTGCCCCAATGGGGGCCATGGGAACGGCACAGAGCGGCAGCAGCGGGCACAGACACTGCTGGCGATCAACACTGTGATGTGCAACCCCAGCTCCACACCACCTCTACCATCTATCTCCAGATTAAAAGGTCTTCCATCCAACTGGAGATTGCCGCCATAGGCACATGATCTCAGGACAAGAGGATGTTATTACAGAAATCAGACTACTATTAAATATCAGCACTTAGAGGATGCAGCTGTAAAGTCTTCTACAGGAAGTCAGAAAGTTTAATCTTTGAGACCACGAGACATGCAAATATCACTGTTAGACTAACCCCTGTACCTAAAACTAAAAAGTATTTTCCAACTGTACCTTGCAAATTACTTTATAAATATCTATATCTATGTGTGTATTTTACCTTCCCATTTTACTTAAGGAGAGAGAAGACAAAAACAAGAGATTCAGTGATTTAGCTAAAGGTCCATGGTGAGACCATGGCACTGTCAGAAACAGAACAGACTCACAACCAACACACTGTTGACAACATCAAAATGGCCCCCAAAGAGAGAGAACCTTGATGCTGCAGCAGGTCTGCAAGTTCCCTCAGCATCCTAACCACTCCAACCTGCACATCTGCCAAATAATTTTCACTTTCAAATTTTGCAGTGCATCTTGGAACTGTAAACCATGCAGGATTAGCAAATACTATCAGATATAACATTAACAAATACTATCAGATGTAATATACAACATAACAGAAAGTTAATTCACTCAGTTTGCAGACATCAGATCTCTCCAGGTAATTCCAGTAATAAATCTTAATCCTAATCAGCCATCTTCTTGCTATTCAAGTATCCAATCTTTTTAAAGGATGTACAAAGGAATTGATACAAGCTCACCAAAGCTCCTCCCTTTTAGACTGGAGCATGATTTATTGCTACCGTATTAAGGTGAAAGGCTACTGAATCACTTCACTCTGTCCTGGATTAAATAATTTCAATTTTGAAGAAAAACTAAAGTTAAGAAAATAGAACTGAGGTTGATCTCCTAGGTATGCAAAACCACACAGATTAGCATTAAAGAAGAGTCACATTTTTGTAGCTTGTCTTTCTCCTACCCAAGACATTTCTGAACAATGTTCATGAGACCACAATACAAAGAAATAGAAAGAAACAAAGAGGACTGAGATGTCATGCTGGTTTATGGAAAATTTAAGGAAGCAGAAAGACCAGGGGTCAGGAAAGAAAGCATGCAATATACACCTACTGCAAAAATCTCCCTTTTGTTGTTTTTTTTTCCCAATATTTACCCTGTTAGGTAAATATTGTGTCTGTTTTTCACAGAGTACTACAAAACTCTTGACTACAGCTTTCTCCCAAGCCCACAGCATGCAATCAAACCAGCAATCAGCAGGTCTGTGTTGCCAGCCTCTGACTGAGCAGAGGTATTACCAACTCACTGCAGGTTTGCACACCTATGCTTAGAAAACAATGGTCATTTTAGAAGAAAACCAGTGTGAGTCCAAAGTGACGTCCCTGTGTGGAGTGAGACCTTCAGACTCTGCACAGGTCATCTCCTGCCTGTGGAACACCAACTACCCCCAGACACTTACCCAATGCTTCTGCTCTACTCATCCACGCTGCTGGAGCAACTTCTCTTTAATTTACCTCCAGTGAAATTGGCAGGGTTTGCTTAAACAAGATGATTCTTCCTAATGTGATTTCAAGAATGCATATACAAACTGCTCTGCAGGGGCAGAAACCTCCTGCAAAGGGAAGGTTGGGAGCAGCTGGAGGAGATAAAGTGTCCCACTAATGCAGCTGAATCTACAGCAGACTGTCAGACCCAGAAAACACAGCCCTCCAAATCAGAAGGCATTTTTCTCATCTGCCCAAGGCAAATAAACTGAATTTGAGACAAACTGTGCTCTTAATAATGCACAGCTCCTCCTGACAAACACATGTTGTGGTTTAAAAGACATACGAAGAATGATTTGTCTTCTCTGGATGGAAAGGTCTGTTTGGTGGGACATGCCAAGCATATGGGAACTACATGGAATGAGCAATGTTGCCATCTACTGGTGACACAGCCAGCAGCTACAGGGGACTGCACAACTTCAGATACTGTCTCAGAAGAATTGAGAGAATATGTGTCTTTTATCAGGGCAGAGCGTTTGTGCCCCTACTCAACATTACAATGCATTTTTTGCTAACAGCTCAAGCTCTAAGCTTCTGCCATTTAACAAACCTCTATATAAAAACCATGGATTGTTTGGGGTTTGTTTTAAACGGGAAGGAGAATTTTCATTTGAGCTTCAGCTCAGATCACCTTGAGTCACTGGGACAAGCTGACACCCACCAGAAAACAGGATGCTGCTTTTGGCATTACCAGTGCAGTTCCTGTAAGACCATGCTTTTGCAGGCGGCACTGTAAGTGCTCCGCAGGGACACCAACAGCCTTTGGCCCCATCTTCTAGCTTTGAGTGACTTCTCACAAGTCCTAACAGCCCTTCCAAAGTTCTGTTGATCAACTCCTCACCCCCAGAACCTGAGTTGCTTGTTCATCCACTCCCTCCAGCTCTGTCAGGTCAGCACCCAAAGCTCTGAGTCACTAATGACAGAGTAGGAGTCTGCTGTCAGCTGTGCGGCAGTGAAGTAAGAGCCGTGAAAGATGTGCAAAACAACTGGGGCAGTGTACAGCGTTATTTCCCTGAGGCCCAAATGCTCACTGAGATCCCAGCTTGGTGCTCTGTGTGGCTGTTGGCAGCTGGAGGACACCACAGCTGGCAGCTTCATGTAGCACTGTGCACCAAGGAATGCGCTGCAACGCACACTGGCACCTTCTGTGGCCTCCGTGTGAGCAGAATCCCACGTGGATCAAGTGCTCCTCCTCTGGGACATCAGCACCCAGAGGGTGCTCTGGGCCTTGAACAGTTCTCAGTGGCATTGCTTAAAACTGAGTTGCTTAAAACTGAGAACATTTAATCTAAGAATGCTTCGGGAACTTTAAAGGCGGTTAATTAAAACAAAGCCGGCTACAATGCAAACACTGCATTGTCTTTCAATTTACTTTGGAATATTTTAATTGATATTTAGCTCCAGAAGCTGAAATTACTTTTTGAAACAAGTTTAATGCACCTATTTGCATTACACATTTGCATGAAACTGCAGTCAGGACAACAGAGAAGCAGTGCTGTGATGCTCACGCCACAGACACTGGGTTTCAAGCACGTACTCAGAAGATGTAACATTATGCACAAAATACATTCTTGATGGAAAAATGCTCCAAGAAATGTGAAAAATGAGCTGCAAGATATGTGGCCTTCTGAAGAAAAGATGAATTTGTGTCTGGGTTACTGTAAGCCCTCTTAAAACCGTAATTCTGATTAACATAAACACTTAAGCATGCATGTATCTATAATCAGGGTAACACATGCCTAACACTAAGCATATCCCCAAAAGCCCACTGTAGATTAATGCTTTTTTATTGTGTCTTAAGCACACGTTACTCACTGTCTCCATAAGGAATATTTCACAAAATAGGGCTGGCACCAGACCAGACTGAATGCTTTCAAGTATTATACTTTGGCTTTTGCTTTTTTCCTTCTCTCTTTTTTTTTTTTCTTTCCATTTTTTGGTAACTGGTCTCTTCCTTTCCATGTGGGAGATCACAGTTCTTATACCATATGGAGATGCAGCAGAAGCCAATTTAAACTTGGACTTGTAATGTGTCAGTTGTGGAAAGGACTATTGCTTACATTTTCTTAGTGCTGCTGATGGATTTAGGGTGTTCCTTTAATATGAACAACAGACACTGTTCTGGTATCTCTCTATTCCTGTCAGACTTTTGCTTTTCTGTATGCTGAAGCACAGTAGAAGAGGCAATACCAAAAGACAAATAATTACAGAGAACAAACCTTTTGCTGCACTTGTTGTCAGAATCTGCTTTGATCAATTTTGCATGAGCATGTGCAGATATATTTGTGCCAATTCAATTTCACTCAAATATCTACTCTGCAAGCATGGCAGCACTTGAAGCCTCTGGTCTACTGCAAGGATAATATTATAAAAAGATGAATGTAGATTTTAAAAGTTGATTTTTTATTTTCCAGGGTTTTTTTGCAAAAGTAGGGATGTTTCATGTGGCTAATTCATGGCTTCCAGAGGAACAGTCCTTCCTTCATTTTTAGCCTCTCTGCTTTTGATTTTGTGGCAATCTGCTGCACGTGGAAGAGGCCATTCCTCCCAGACTGCAGAGCTTTAGGTGTCCTAAACAATAATTAGTGATGCTTTCATTATCATTTTTGGTCTGTGCATTAAATCTCCAAAGCACCACTAAATGTGTGGGAAGAGCTGCATCAATACCATGTCAACAGCAGCTGTGGCAGCCTGTAAGGACACTCCTGGACAGCCTCGGTCTCCTCAGTCTGCTTGCAGCCATGCAAAAGGAACATAAGAACCTCACTTGTTTTTTTTTTTTTTAGGGCAAACTTGCAGCAATCATCACAGTGAATGAACCTTGCTCCAGAGAAGACTTTTCTTTTCTCTCAAGCTGGTGTTCTGTCCATACTCAAGCAGTCAAACTGTTGCAGTTGCATTAGGCCAGAGCTCAGGAACTTCCTTTCCATACTGCAGCTACTGCTGGCACCACTGTCTTTTTCAAATACACAACATTAAACTCATTAGCCATTACAGCATCTATAGGGAGTTTTTATCTGAAAAATATATTTCCTTATTTTTTATTCTGCATACTGACTTACAATGTATAGCCTGGATTTGCCTCATTTCACTTTTACCTTCAGAGTAGGAATGCCTTCATTGTGTCTTCATGCTATCGGTACATGTACCAGTGAATCACACAATTTCTTACATTTAAAGCAGACAAGCTCCATTCCCAATGAAAACGAATCTTTTTTTTTTTTTTGACTCTGGAGCCTCATATTCTTTAGCTCTCCACTGGAAAGTCAAAGTTACCATCTGTAAGCAACTGATCACCAATAATTTCAATGACTAATCCCCAAAAAACTCTTTCACACAGATTCAAATCCTCCTGCATTAATTAAAAGAACAAAAATAATGATGGCTATTTGCTGTATCAGATTCATATTCCTCCTACCTCTCCCATGGAATTAGGAAACTTGACCTGTCACAGACTTAGTGACAGATGTGGCTCTTATATTATTAAATGACTGATTCAGCCTCTTCATGTATAGGATAACTTTCTAGCATGTTGAAAAATTCTGTGGTCTTTCATTCAGGTTTTGATAGAAATAGAGAAACAGAATAAAACAGAAATAGAAAAATGGAAGAGTTGCAATAGAAAAACAGCTTCTGAACTTTACACTGGAAAGGGGAATGCTTGGGATCAGTAATTTCTGGACTCCAGTACAACACAGCCTATCCAGAATAAAGGAAGCTGAAAGCGGCTTAGGGTGCATCCCCAAACAGGACATGTAAAGACATTCTAGTGAAGAAAATCCTACACAAAATGAAGTTGTTAGACAGCAGTTGTTTTGGATGGGATATTTTGTCCTTGCACATTTTCCGAAGAACATAAAAATGTACTCAGGAGACAGATTCAGGCTCTTAGCATCTCCTGAATTTTTTAAGACACCAATCTGATTTCTAGCATCAAAATAAACAGATTTTTTTGGTGTCATTCGGACACAAGACCTTTTTTCATAATAATGCACAGCATATTAAAGAAAAAGAGCTAATGAATATCTAAGAAGTAGCAGGTGTGGTAGAGGGTAACTAACTGACCAATGTACTAATACTTCAAAAATCTGCTGTTAGAAGGCAAGGGACCTCTTCAGTATCTTTAGCAACTGGAATACAAAAGAATGCATATCTACACAGAGAAAGCTATGACTAACTTTGCAGAAAATAATTATTAAAACCAAAATATTGCACTCAGTAGCCAGCAATTACACATAACAGCCCAACTATGGCAAGTGAAAACTAGTTGACTTTTCAAAAGGCCTCTGGAATAACCCAACACTGCAGATTTCTGGTCATCACTGATGCACAGAGATGTGGCCTTCAGTATTTACAATATCACACCTTGGTAAATCAGAACTTACTCGATATTGGGAAAGGATCACCTGCAAAATGAATGATGTGCAACACACAGCAGGACAGCAGAGCCAAGACTAACCTAAAAAACCATAAAGTTTAAAAGCTTGCTAGATTTGTGTTTATTTATGCTGAAGAAGTTCCCCATTTACCTGCAAGAGAGTGCTCTGTTTTTCCGTGCCCGGAGCCTTGTCTATCCAAGAATCCAGAGGTTTCAGGGTACTGGTGTTCTGGGCAACAACAGGGAACTTAGCTGCCAGTGTTGGTCTGCTGGATACGTGGAGCTGCTGTTCTTGTTGCACTATCTGGAGCTTTTTCAGTAATTCTTGAGGTGAAATCACCCCAGAGTTGGCTGCTTGATTGCCAGAGAGAGGAAGCGGCTGTCTGGGAAGTTTGGATTGCTCTTTACCAAGCGTCTGAGCCTCCAAAGTCTGACCTGGCAGGGACCCATTGAAATATACCAAAGGGGGCTGGCTCATGCTATTGACTGGTGCTGCCGGGGCTCCAGCAGGAGCAGGAGTCCTGCTGAACACGGCAGCCGTCGCGTTCACAGGTGCTGCGGCACTGGGGTCCATTTTGGTCCCCGAGCCTGCCTGACTTTGCAATTTCTGCAGCAAGCTCTGAGTGCCAGCAGTGTCCTGAGCCGCGTGAGACGCCGCAATCCCGTGGGAAGCCACAGGCTGGAAGAGCCCCGTGAAAGTCTCCCCCACAGCGGGGACGCTGCCATTCTCACAGAGGCGGCTCTCGGGGAACTCAGCGAGGGGATGCAGCTCCGTGCCGCGCACCATGAGCTTCTGGATGGCGGGGCAGAGCTCCTTCTCTGCGCACGGCGAGAGCCGGCCGGGCTCCTCGTAGGACAGCGAGCGAACCACGCCCTGCCGGACCGCGACGTTCTCCTGCGGCTGCTTAGCAAGCGGCTCTGAGCCTTCCGCCTTGTCCTGCTTGCCAAAGAGCGCCGTCAAAGACAAGTGCTGGGGCTCAGGGTCCGCGTTCTGGGAGGGGACAAAGGAGAAGAGTAAACACAGCTCCCCCGTGCATAAGTTACATTAAGTGGTGGCAATATTTAGCCAGCAGTATTCAGTGCAAAGCTGAGAAAACCGCTATGCTCTTTTTTTTCCACCAAGAGGATTTTTTAATAGTTTTGTCACATAGGAAGGGCAAGGAGATTGTTGTCAAGCTGCTAATGTGGGAGAAAATCAGCGAATCTGAGCTATAGCGGTGGCTTTGCTTTAAATAACATGAAAGAGCATCTTCTCATACAGCCAACAGTACAATATTAGTAAGAGACAGAAATCTGCCTGTGTATGAAGTAGAGCCACTTTCTGTGCATCTGCTGGTCACAGCTGAATTCAGCTTTTAGGATTTTGCAGTGTGATTTGGCTTGAAGATATACCAAGAGACTTTTCTTTATTTAGATTAAACCCAAACAAAAGCCCACAAAAAGTGTGGTCCAGCAATTGAACAGATCAGCTTGTGATCAAAACAGCATCTGAAATTTGAAGGACCAGCATTTCTTTGTCTGCAGTTTACGTGTTTCCACATCATACAGTGGGGGGGCTGGGGAGCTTTTATAAAACAGATGAGTTGCGCTTTAAAATCATTCCTTGCAGTGGTTCCATCTCAAATTTCTGCAGGGACCTTCCAGCTGAAATCCATGCTCCTGTTACTCAGGGGCAGCAGCAGCAGAACACAGCCCACACCTTACCTTGCTGTGCTGGGAGATGCGCTGGGGCTGATTGTCACTCGGCTTCACTGGGATTGGTTTGATCAGGTTGGGGTTGCTGTAGATCGCAGAGGAACTGGTGATTTGTTTTGGCTCTGAGCAGGTCTTACACTGCAACAGGAAAAAGGGATTTCTCAGTATGTGTGACAGTGTCTTTCCCCCCAGGTCCCCACCACAGTTAAATGCAGACATAAGCAGGTACTCAATAACCAAAACCACTAATTGCAGCACTGAGGGTGAAGTACGATGCTATCAGAAGAACTGTAGCAACTGCAACCAAATTTTCTAAAACCACAAGGCATATGTAAAACCAAACACTTGATTCCAAGATTTCCCTAGTATGAGGCTTCCCTCTTATTTAAATCTCAGTATGCTTCTTCAACTTCTGCTTTTCCTACACTTAAAAAACATAAAATACTTTTTAAAAGCACCTTAGAAACCAAGCAGCAGACAGGCTTTTCCTGCATCAACAGGCAGCTAGAAGTCGTTTAGATCCATGAAGGATTAACGTGCCCACAAAAATAATTTAAAATGCTTTTGTCAAAAAGTAAAATTATAACTCAAACTCTTTTATATAAATCCTTATACGGTGGGAACTTGCAGGATGCATATACATGCACAGAAAAGTAATTAAAGATTTAATCAATTTGTAGAATCAGTAGGGTTTCTTATTCGATAATAAATAAATAAATAAATAAATATCATTAAAAAAATGGTCAGAGACAGATAACTAAAAGTGATCAGGGACAAAAAATGTCATATGGAGAGAGAAGGGCATGATTTAATTAAGAAAAAAACCACATAAAATGCTCCATGAAAGAGAAATAGTAAATGGAAAAGGAAAATGTGAATAAGGTTCTATATACGAGAATATAGTCAATGAAACTAAAAAAGCATTGGGTATACATGGAATGCTACTGCCAGTAGAAAAGAAGACAGTATATTTGAAGTCATTGTCACTTGATGCAACTGAAACCAAGAAACTGGAAAGATTTCTAAAAGAATTATCTAACAAGAAGTTAATTCTATCCAACAATAATATAGTTCATTATCTGAATTTGACGGGCTCAAAATTTTATGCCACAAAAATTTAGGACAAATGGCTGGGGAAGGGTGACCAATTCTGGTTTCTCCTTCTCTCCAAAAGTCCAGCCTTATGCTTTCCTGGGGCCAGAATTCCAGACTGGGCAAGCTGCTCTGAGGACACACAGCAGAGCCACTGCTTTGTGACCATGAAAATATCAGCGTCCTTCCCAGAAACTTGAGAGACAAACTCCTTAGAATGCAAATGTGCCTGGTGAGAAAATAACCCCCACTCTCAAATACTCAAAACTGATCACTTCACCCATTTCTGACTCCTGCTGCAACAATAAACAGAGACATGCTGGTTCCAGGGCTGCCCAGTAAAGCAGAACTTGAGCTCTCGTGGGGACTTTAGGGGCTCTCATATGTCCTGCATACCTTCAGTTGTTTTTCAGATTGGACAGATCCTATATGGACCAAAGCTGTACTTCAGTAAGATTAAATATTAAATAGCTTTTTTTTTTTTTCCTCCCAAACAGTTCTCTTTCTAATGATGCTGCCTTTTCTTCAACATCTCTTCTTCTCATTGCTATTTTTCAGCATAACTTTTTAGGACAAAAGCATATAAGCTTTTTCTTTAACATGATGGGTAACATCCTCTTGAATATTTCACAGTGTGTTCTGCAGAATTGAAATAATACTCTTATTTCCTCAGGATATTTTAATAGGCTGAATTCTTCAGAAACATTAAGTACCTTAGATTCCAGTGTCATACCCTGCATGATCACAGAACTAAGCACATAAAGGTGCTTAGTGCACATGAGGTGAGAAGCAGTAGTGTTTAGCAGAGTTATTACTATATGAGCATTTTTTAGACCAAATTCCTCAGCAAAATGAGCATCAGTACACACAGAGGCCTACAGAGAATGACATTGACCTGACTTGGTATCATTGCTGTGGTTTGATAACAAGGCCAGTAGGCTGCTGTCAAACACAGAAGCACATGGAGGAGAAAAGAAGCCTGTGATGATTTCAGAAGCCTCTGTAACTACTGGAGCACAGACTATAAAGCCATTTTGTCAGATGGGGAGCGTGGCCTTGCTGATGAGTAAGTTGGGAGCACTGGCATGACATTTTAAGCATCTGTCAGGTAGACAGGTGAAGAAGATATCAGATGCTGTTATCAACAAACAGCATGAAAGAAATGTCACCATGCTCTTTAGTGATAGAACCAGAGTCCTCACCAGCTACAACATTTAGCAATTACTACATCTTGCAAGCTTCACAGGTCTGTCCTTAGTTCAGGTGTCCCATTCAAAGCTCTGCTGCTACAAAAGATGCCTGAGTAATCAAAAGGTTCTAAGGTCAAATCAAAGAAAGGCTCAGCAACACTGGAACAAAACTAGACACACATGGTGAATGTGGATCAAGAAGAGCAAGAAAATCACTGAGGGGGTTTTGGCAAGTTGGGTATAGTCAGAGATATTTGAGGCAAACAGCTCTCTGTGTTGTAAGATTCACAGTCTACCTGTACAATATGAAGCCAAAAATGCTGAATGCTGGGAGAAGAACTGTGCAGCACAGAGAGCTGAACCCAGAGCTTGTCCTGCAGTACAAGACAAGGCACAATGGTTAAAGATAAACCCATTTTGTCATGCTTTGTTCTGTACCTGTGCAGCTCTTCAGCTGTTTTTCTCCCTGGTGATCATCGAGGTCAGCTTTTTCTGACCAGAGATTGAAAGAAGGCAAGTGTATAAGAAGTACATTTATAAAAAAATAAACCCCTCAGTGGTTTAGCATCTTAAAGCTCCATTAATTAAAAATAAGGAAGGGAGAAGCTGTGTTTTTTATTTTGCATGCAACCTCTAAATATGTCAGACAATCTGGGAAGAAGGTACACTCTTCAAAATTAGTTACACTCTTAAAAATTGAGCAAAATTCCTTAAAAGTTGGAAAATTGATGCCCTTATTCTACAGCTTCCAACACTTTAAAACACTCTTCACTGAATAAACACAAAATTCAAAGAAGAGAACAACATATTTCATAACTAATTTCAGCACATCACATTGTAAGCAATAAAACATACACTGACAAGAAAGTAGATGTCATAAACCAGTCAAAAAGCACGATTGCTCTGAAACATATTGACATTAAGTAAAAAATGGTTGTCATTGCCTTTATTTATCACACTCTTTTGAAATTTATATTACTAGCAATACAAGAAATCACACATATGCTGTTCTTAAGAGGTCAGGCACTCCTAGCACTCATGTCCCAGATGAGGAGGAAGCTTTCATGTTATTTTTTACTTCCTAGGCAATCCCTTAAATGCAGAAAGATGGAAGATAAAGTAAGAAGCAAATTTGCAAAAGATTCTAAAGGGAAGAGAGTCCTAAAAGCTATTATTTAAACAACAGAATTTCCTCTCCTTTTTCTTGGTTTCTGTGTGCTAATGTAGAAATGGAAGATAACATCTTTTAGATTTATTACCCTCTTTTCACAGAATCTGAAGACAGCCCAATATTTTTTCCACTTTTCCATTGGCAGTATTTTTAAGGTTATCTAATGAAAGCCTCTTAAACATTTCAGAACATCTCAAATCATATTCTCTGATGCCAAGATTAGATACGGATTCAGTATTAAAATACGGGAAAGATCCCAGGTTTTGGAAAGTGTTTGTTCACTATAATACATTAAATCTCTCCTACAGAAAAATACAAAGGCCCCAAGCTTCAACAGAAACTCTACACAGTAAAAAGGGCTACATTTCACCCTGGCTCAAATAGTGTGCTATCACCTTCCTGAGGATTTTATTAGTAGCTACATTTCAGAAAAAAAAATAAACCCAAGAAATTTAAGGAGAGAAAAAGTGAAGATATATGTGTATTTGCAGGCTCTTATGGAACACTTACGAGCTCTATTATCGCATGACAGCACATAAGCAATACAGGAAACAGCAGCAGGAACCTGCAGGCTCTGTAACAATTTGCAGCTTATATATGGATACTTAAAATTATTAGATTTTTATTCCCCAAAGTAAAACGTTTTTGATTGCTCAATAATAGAGAACATTATTAGTCCATTAGTTACTTCTTTATTTAGAAGCCTCAGAAGACCAAAGCAGCACACGGGCTGAAATCATACTACATTTCAACCTTTTCATTTCCTTCCATTAGTGTCTGAAAGTAGCTAACAACCACAATTAAAAGCAGTAACTTCACTGTCAAAAGTCTCCTGAACCAAGTCCTTTGTACAAACCACAGAAACTATTACCAGGTAAATACTTCCCCCAGAAAGAAGGCACAGCTTCCAGGTGCTGCTCAACAGGCACAGGAGCTCTCAGGGTCAGAATGAAAGGCATTAATTTCTTTTGAATTTTTAGCAAATTCTGCCAAAACTTTTTTACCAGCCACGTCCACACAAAATGAGAGAGCACACTGCCCAAAATCACTTTCACCTTGAGTACAGCTATTCAAAACCTAAAGAAACCCCAAATCAAAGAATGTTTCATAATGTAAAGTGAGAGCATGTCTCACCTTGGTATACTCATCTTTGGCCTTGGTAAGCATCCGTAAGATATCCACTTCTTTGTTATTAGCAGAATTCATGATCATGGGGGACACGCCTGCTCCTGTGCCCTGCTGTGCTTTGAACTGCTCCTGCTGAGTTAGGCTGAAAGGTGGGGGATATATGAGACAAAAAGTACAGATAAAATACAAACATTTAACCACAATTGCTATACAATACTTAATTGAAACTCAAATATTTGCTTTTCCCCCCTCTACATGAAAACATGCATTTTAAAAAAATCGCCATTGAAAGATCTCTATAAAATCACTATTTGACATGAGATTTTCTCCAGTTTTGAATACACTAGACCATAGAATAAAATTTCCATAACTGAGTCACAATTTCTATACCCAGAAGGAGCAGGGAATTTATAGTGTTATTCAGTTCTGCTGGTGGTGGAGGAGGATGGCAAACACACACAAATCGGGCATTAACTACTAGCAAATGACCAATTTCCTGCCCCAGCTGTTTTATTATTATTGGAGAATGCTGAGAATTAAAACACACAGCCAATTGGCTGAGCAACAGGGTATTTTTTATCTATATGAAATACTGCTATTATAAACCACTACACGTGGTTCACATTTGCATGAATCCTCTGAAAACTAGGTTTTATTGTAGTAAATTACCAGTTTGAGAGCACCTAATCACCACCAACTGAAACTCGAGCTAGTTAACCAAAATGAGCTGTCAAAAACCTGGGTTTCCTAGGGTTCATTGTTTATTTCTGTAAATTCATCCCCATCAATTATTTCTTGGGTCACAACTGACTCATTTTAGAGCTGTAGGATATACAGCAAAACCCAACAAACCCCACAGAACAAAACCCCAGCGCTGTCACAGTCTGCGTTTCACACGGTTTTGTCACTGCAAAATGAAAAGCAGCAGGTATTACTTCAAAAAAAAGGATCTATAGAGGAAAGATGACTACCTTCCCATGCAGGATTTTATCACAAATCCTGTCTGGAATGTGGTGGTAGGAGAGTTAAAGCAGTTTGCTGTGAACTGGGATGTGTGAGGATGAGCCTTGTGGGGAGTTTTACTGCAGGGCACAGAAAGGGGCTTTGGGGCACTCGGCAACTTTGGCAATCGAACCTGATGTCACTCCTCAGCAACTTGTGGCTACAGAAGCTGTTAGACTGAGGCAAATGAGCTGCAGAGGAGAGTCACAGGTCTGACAGGGCCTTTGGCCTGTGCTCTGTTAGTACCTAATGCTGTGGGCTCGACTGCATCCACTTCCTGTGGGTTTCCCTGGCTCAACATCATCCCTGCCATCCGTGACAGGATTCCTGACACAGTGGGTCTGTCTGACCCTACACACCACAGGCAACTGTGGAATATCCAGCCACTGCCTGCTCCTACCCAGCCCCTTTACTACATCCTCCACATTACAGCTCTAAAAAATGCAGATTGCATATGTTGATAAAATCCAGCTCCTTCCTCCTCCAAGAAAACATGGAAACCTGCAGAGCACAGTCCTAAGAAAGGCTCCCTGCAAACAGTGCAGAAGAATGAGCCCTGTCCATCCTGGACATGTGAAGAAGAGTGATACTGAAAAAAACTACCCATATGACATTCTTAGGTTAAAATATAGCTGAGAACACAGTTCTGTGTGAAATCTTCACCTCTGGCTGGACTGCAAAATTCAAGTTTGTGTAAAGTGTATGAAACCACATTTTTATGTGTACGACAGCAATGACTTTAAAGCTAATTGAAGTCTTGCTTTAAATGCCAAAATCAAAGTGGGTTTTGTATATATTGCTAAGAAATGAGGAAGCAGGGATTCAGCCATGATGTACAAACAGGACAAAACCCACAGAAATTGTATTAGTACAGTATGCCCTCATGATATCCTGCACTCACCTTGATATAAGAAAAAAAAAAGACAACAATATTAAAAAAGAAAACCTCCCCAAACTGAAAAATATATTAAACCCCAAAGAATACAATTCTTTAAAATAGATCTCTGAGTCATCAGGAAATAAATCATATCAACTGTTACACTCTGATGTAGCTGGAGAGCTGCAGTACAAATTGGGAAAAATTACTGCAATTCAGTGACTTATTTCTGATTTTATGAAATGCAGGCTTGACACTTGCAACGAAGTTAATAAATACAAGCTTAAAGTAGAAAGGTATGATCATCCTAAAAACATAACATGTGCATGTATGTACAGAAATACATACATAAAAAAAGCACAGAAGTCTTGTTTACCCATCACTTACTTTTTCATGAGCTCTGCAATTCTTTGGCATTCTTCCTTATCATAAAACCAAATCCCATATATGGACACTGTAAATGCACATCAAACACAAACCATGAGCATCTTCTCAAACAGCAATTCTACCTTGTAGCTATTTAAATGTGACCTGTAAACAAATTTTAAGATTTATTTCCAGCTTATATTTTCCCCATCTAGAAACACAAAATGACACCTCGGATCCTGTAAAATCAAAAAAGATCAAAGACACATCTCCAAGCATGTAAATTACAAGCTCTTAAATATTCAATTAAGGCAAAGGTATTTGATCCTTTTTTCCAGAATACTCAACCAGCGGGGTTTTTTCTTTAAAATCTTTTTCTCTGTCCTTTATTTCAGTTGTAATACCATATCCATTAGGCTCCACTACCAGCACACAGCAGGGAGCATTGCACACCTATGGAAGTAGGAAAAGCTGCTTAGTTTTCAAACAATATTCAGGTCTATCTTATACAGCATCAAAGTTGGTGGAGCAGTGGGAACACACCTCTGCCTCCCTGTAGATCTGCTATAATTCTGCCCATTATTTTCAACAGCAAACAAGTCATTATCTATAGCCAACCCCAGTATCAGAAATCTGTATTTCAGTTCAGATCGCCACTGAAGTGCCTGCAGCAATGAGAGATTTGGATTTCCTGGTAGCTCAGGTTTCTCAGACGCACATGGCACAATTTGAAATGGATTGAACACCTGTTTAAAAACAATTGCAACACTGACCCTGATGACGTAATGTTTCCTAATATTGGGACAGTCCAAAAGCAATAACTCCTTCAATTCCACAGAGCCAAGCCCGTGGCATGTGAAGTGTTCCTTGGCTTTGTTAATGTTTGGAAAGAAAACAAATGTACAGCTGCTTGCAAGACAAGTAAAATATTTTCTCCATTCCCCCCCAAATTTTCAGCTATGTGTTGTCTTCTATAGAACTAAAAACGGTTCCAACTTTTTAATACAGCACATTGGCAAAAAGTCTAAAATAACCCACAAACCAGACATCCTGCAGACATACAAAAATTAACTTTTAAAATATGTACTGCCCTTTTCATGATTATTGAGAAGTATGATGATTTCTATTATTCACCTAAAAAGGTGAGTAACATAATATGCACCAGTGGTTCTACAAATGTGCAATGTAAGAGCTGGACTGCACAAGTAACCTCAGGTTTTTTAACATAAATATTCACATATGCATTTCAAATACACATCAATATTCTAGCATATTCCAATGGGCATCCAATAATAAGCTGTGAACCTGTAGAAAAGTGTGTGAACAACTCATGAGGTTCCAGAACACTGAGCCGTTATGCAAAACTTCACATCCTTCTCATGAAACACATTTGAAAACTTGTCCAAATCACAAGTAACTCCATATTCTTCAATGCAACAGCACAGCAAGAAGACTGAGAACTCCAGACAAATCAAATTTATTTTAATCAAGGTTCTTCTTTTTTAGAAAAGAATCTCCAATGGAGAGGAGTATTGATGAAATTTTGGCCATCTGCTCCATCTTCTTGAACTTTTTTATGTCTACCACAGCTGGTGGCATCATCAATATGCAACACAGGTTGGACAGCTTCACCTTTAGCCAATGGAACAGCCATGTCACAGACTATTTATGAATATCTAATAAATCTGAAAGCTGACAGTCCCTTGGAAATGCTGCACTGCTTCTGGCCATCGGAAGCTGGAAGACTCAAACCAACAGCAGAAGCAAGCCAGTTCACCTCAACTCAGAGACAAACACATGCAAAGGGATAACCAGAATAAAAGACCATTCTGGATATTCCAGGACTACAATTAATACTTTTATATAAAATTGCAAAAAATACTTACCTATTTTGGCTCACACTGGGTCTGTGCCATCAAACCACACCACCACCCAACAACACATCCCATCTAAACTCCAGTTTTAAGTCAGAACACTGCAGATCCAGAGACCTTTAGCCTAGACTTCAACTGAGCTTCAAACACACCCACATTTACTTTCTCACCTTGGTTAAATGGCATTTTCAAGCCAAATGAGGAAGCACAGCTGAAAGCAAGCTAAGACCAAAGCCCAACATCCTCTGAGCTTAGAGGTCACCCAGTCAGTGGCGAAATCTTTCAGAAGTGGACAGTCCTACTGCTCTTCCTTCCACACTGCTCCCATCTGTCCAGAACTGATGAACCCTTCAGAAATACACTGAGAAACAATCACTCAGCTCGTGGCAGCACAATGCACCCTGAGCTCTGTCATGCATGTGAGAATGAAGGACCAGTGAGAACAGAGTAACTTGTGGAAATCTGAGATACCTGGAGTAACCACAGCATAAATTCACACTGCAGCAGTATATTCTGCTATAATCTGTATTTAAGAGAAAAAAGTGTAAATAGCAGTGCTAAGATTAAGTATTAATGGTCTCCATCTTGATTAATGATGAAGCCAAAATGGCAAAAAACAACTCTTATGTGTGTGACAACACATAAAACCCCACAACCAGAAACCCAAGATGATAACAAACTGTAATTGTCCTGGAACCTGCCACACTTGTACACACAATACAATTTCACTGCAAGCTCTCTACCAGCATGAAAACACTGTGGGTCTTATCAGGATTAAACATAAACAGATTACTTTTATCTGCCTTCCCACTCCATCAGACTGTTTGACAAAACAGAATTCCAGATCTAAGTGTCATTTGTAGAGTGGTAATTTCATGTTCATGTTAAAAATGAATCATGAAACATCAGAGGCACACAGCAAATTTTTCTACTGCCACACAGAAGAGGAAATATTAAGTCACTTGTAGGCCCAGCTTCAACCATTAAGTTATGTAAGAAGAGATTATTGTAAAAAACAGAAAAAAATAAAATCAAACTCAAGTAATGAATCGATGACATTAAAAGAAAAAAAAAGTGCCAAAATGACAATGTTGTTAACAAGATTACACAAAACTATGACATAATGAAGCTATGAAATCAAGAAGATCCAATTAATATTGAATGGGAAGCTAAATAATTTACTTAAATAAACTGAAATTATTAATTAGTAAGGGATATCAGTCTTTAGAATTTTTAGAATTTGAAGAAGGCAGGCTACTCATAAACCGAAACCAAAAAAATTTACCAAAATCTGTGAAGCTCCTTTAATAGCTCAGTGATTGAATTTCAGGAAGGACACTATTTAAGTTTTAAATCACGACTTCAGAGCCAATTCGAAAGCTTCCGCCTCACAATTTTCATTTTTTGGCTACGGATTTCTCCTGTCCTCACAAACACTAGAACACTTGATACTATTTATAAGCAGAAGCTGACAGCTGCTATCTCCCAGAATTACAGATAACAATTTCTAACCTCTCAATATTTGAAACATTGGTTTAGGTATTATGATAATACGGAATTTCTTATCAATTTCAATCATTCCTGTTAAGTATTCTGTTAAAAAGAAAGGCATTCTCTAGGATTATTTCTTTCCTCTTCATTATGCCACTGATTAGATTTTTGTCTTCTGGATAGACATTTCCATTATCAAAGCCTTTGTTTCAGTGTCCCTGCAATATGTGATTTTTAAGCTATTCCTCCACAGACTGCACAGTGTCTTTAAGCTTGGTAAAAATGAACACAGAAATAACTACTGACTAGAGATTCCCCTCTACCTAGGAACTGTTTTATACTTGCTGGTATTAAAAAGAAATTAAAAAAAAATTTTGGGGGTTTATTCTTGATTTTGTGCTCCTTAAGGTATTTTACTCCATGTATAGTCTAGATTCTTGCTTCTGAATATATAAATCCACACCTGCCTATGTTACAAAGAGGTTCCAGTATCCATGTCTGGCAAGGCAGGCAAACACCTTTCTGTTGCTCATCTTTCCTCTCTGCTGTCTACCATCCATGTAATACGTGACCCTTCAGCAAACTATCAGTGCCTGCATTTCTTTCTCCAGTATTTTTTAAACTACTGCAGCCTCCAATTGCATGGCCTATTGAAAAAAGAACGAAGGTGGTTTTCATGGTTTTCAATTTATGAGTTTGTCATTTAAAAAAGGAACTAAAGCATGCCATGCTAATTTGGTGCTCTTCTGCTCCAATAAGAGCATATTCCTCTCCTCCATGATGTGTTACAACCACAAAACAAGGATATGAGGCTCCTTCTCCTTTGCTCAGGCTCAAGTGGTACAGGAGACCTGCCTGTTGAAGCTCTGTACCCTGCTCTACAGCATAATGCATGAGAGGACTGCAACAAGGGAAAGAAAATATACAAAACCTGCAGCTAAGACAGCTGCACTCTATCCTGGAAAGCTGAATTCCATCCCAGAGATGTTGTGCAATGATACACAAGCTGTGAGATGTCATCTGAAGTGGCTGCACTGGCTGGGTGTGCTTCATTTCCCAGGGGCTGAGTCGAGGTCCTAGACCTGGGTGCAAGATTTGGAGCAAAACCACCAGTCATCCCAATCCAAGTCTGTAAGAAGTATTTTTGAACATATGAATAATAAAGATACTGGAAAATTTTGGCTTGAGTAATTAAAGTCAGACATTCCATACTTAGCTGGTCTCTAATTGTAACTACCCTGCCCTAGGATCCCAATTTGAAATGGGAAGAATAACATTTCTAATGTAAGCAAGGTAAAAAGTTTGGTTTGTTGATGAGTTATCAGCTATTTTAGAGGTGATCATTGGAAAAAACAACGAGAAAACCCAATAATTCTGTCTCCAGTGCAGAACTTCAGTGGCACATAACAAAGCCAGTGACCCATGCATCAGTAATGACAAAATGCCAGAATACTGAGCAGCCTCTGGATGTGAACACCATTCCAGCTATTGAAAACTCAAAGTCCTTACTGCAAAAAAAGACAATCACACAATACAAAATTCCATAAACAGAGAGACTGCACAACCAACCTTAATGCTGGTATTTCCTACTTTAGTATTCTTGAAGTTCTTTTAGCTCTAAACAGGCTTTAATTCATTTCAAATGCAAAATTTTGCTGTTTAGATACTTAAACCCAAAACACTAAGAAAAAAAAAATCAGTTGTATCCTATTATACCATATTGACAGAAATGTGGCTCATCAACAGCACTGGAATCTTTAGGCCTCTTCCTTCTTGACATTGTGCAAAGCTGCACAATACAAAATATGTTTTAGGTAAATGTATTTGTTTCTAAATAATGGAAATTCCTCTCTGGCTATCTCCTGTTATTTCTGGAAGTTTGTAAAGAGAAGTCAATTTTTTAATGGTTTTTCAGGCATAAAAAATGTCAATAAATTGAAGCAAGGTAAGAGTTTTTCGAACAACAAAAATGTGTATTTTTATATGAGCTTAACCTAAATTCCTGAAAAACTCTGAAAAGGCCCTACCTGTTAAATTATCAGGCATTTGCTCTTTCATTTATAGGTTGATAAAGCTCCTGATCCACTTATTTGGAGAACTGTTAACAAAGACAGGGGAAAAGAAGACTTGCTATTTCCATTATCTCAAATGTTTAAAATATTACATATGAACAAGCAAGCAAGAAAAAAACCCCAAAACCCAACCAAACCAGTTATAAAAGGAAAAAGAATCCTACTCAGACATGTTAATGCCAAGCAATGATTACACATGGCCAATTTTCAGCTTAACCAGGGAAATTCAAGTGGGGAGAGAACTGTTTCAGCAATTTTATTTAAAAAAAAAACAAACACAAAATATGCAACAACAAACCCCCCAACAAAATGAAAAAGCCCCTCCAGACCCCTTCCCCCAAAAGCAAATGGTTTGAGAGTGGGCAATGATTGGCAACACTACTCAAGTCAAGTTCCTCACTACCATCTGTTTGTGCTTGGAACTAAGCCTTAAAAATCAGGGCAGAATTTTTGTTAATGGAATGGACCCTGAAATATTCCTGCCATCATCTATCAGCCCATGAAAGTTGGGGGACCAGTTTGCAGACTTCCAGCAAATATTTCTGGTTTCATGAGGCAAAAAAAATGGGACAGCACAGACGTGGTGGATTGTTAAATAAATCATGTCTGTGGCTCTCCTGTGAGAGATTGACTTCAGGCAGATTTTAAATCCAAACTTATCAGAAATTTTTTGTGATGAAAAATCAACTGTGTTGCAGTCAAACAAAATAGGGTCACTGGAAGGCCCCCTAAATGGCCTCAAAGCTGAAGCTCTGTCAGAACTGCAGGAAAATGTAAAGCCCATTGATCCGTTTATTTCCATCGAGCTCAGCAGATGTAAGGGTCCATCAGCAGGTTCTTTACTTTTTTTGGAAAAGAGCCCAAATGCAAACTGTATTTGCAAGATTTCCCTTAAATATGCCTTCTGTTGATGCTACAAGAAATTTTTAGTCATGACACAGGAATAGCATCTATGTTACGATCCATCTGGCTTAGAGAATTTATCTTTTCCCCCCCCACACCACTGGTTTCCCAGTCACCTCCTGCCATTGCATCATCAGTGCCAAATAATTTTTAAATCATGATGGTGTAACACTGAAATTAAGGCAGGAATGCTTGCAGATGCCTGGCTATCAATTTATTTAATAACAAGTTGTTATTAATAAATTTTTTTTTCTCTTATAAATAGGCTCTCTTAAATAACAAGTGGTTCTTGTTACTATTTCACAATAGACTTCCAAAATGTCCCCATCAGACTAGAGCTCCACTGCCTTTTGTAATGGGAATGACTGAAAATTCTCACTCAAGGAGGGTAAAAGGTAAGTGAAAAGGTACTAAGAGAAACAAATGGTGGGTGAAAGTCCTGTTCTAGCTTTGATAGAGAAAAATGATAGACACTGGCTTTAGAAAGGTAAGTGAAAAAGTCTGCAGCAAGCTAAAAACTACATCCAAATACCCTCAGACAACACAAGCATGGTTCGTGTGAAATAAAAATCCAACAGAGAATGGAAAACAAATGCAACTCCTCAACATCTGAAACTGTTCTCTTTTTTAGCTTTTTTAGCTGTGCTCTATATTCTCTGCTAACTTTCTAAAGCAAACAATAAAACAATAAAAACCAAAATGTCTTCAACTCACCAAAATGAAGGGAGGCCCTGACGTACAGAACTCATCTGAACACAACCCAGAAATGCCTTACACAAATCTAGGCTAGATATATATCCACACCTTCCATCAGCAGAAAGGCTTACACTGACAGAAGACTGCCACAAGTGGAAGAGGTTAAACTAGAAACTTTTCCTTGATTTTGTGCACCCCACTCCTACCTAGTAACAAAAAGCCAAGAGAACTCTCCTCAGTCATGAAGGGGGCAACACAGCTTTTCCAACCTGGGGACAACAGCAAAATTGCTTTTATTGGAAAGAACAGAAAGGAGAGCAACCTTCAGTGTCTCAGTTTCCAGCCCTTCTCTTTCCACCTGCCTTCCACTACGTTAAGAAAAGCAGCAGCTTCCGTGTGTTCCTTGTGGAGTATCTGGGCTTCCAGTCCCACGGGGAAAAGCTGCTCTGCTGTGTGTGACACACACAGCTGCTAGAGGACTCACCAGGATTCTCACAGCAAGGGTTTCATTTATAATTTAGTCCAATCTAAGAATATGTTCCCAATTATTTTTAAAGTGCATCTCTGAGGTACCTGCCAAAGGTAACCCTCTAATTCCACAGCTATAGGTAAATTCAAGGTCAAATTGTTTTCCAAACTCTGACAGTGCCATTTTCCAGTACATTAGAAGAGAGGGGGAAAAAGGGAAGACTATTTTAACCTCAAATAGGTATTCAGTAGCATGTCATTTTTTCCTGACACCTGAATTTTTACTATAATCAGTATGATGAGCTGTCATTCCAAATGGTTTAACTCCCACAAAATAATGAACAACTTCAAAAAGGGCTTCACGAGGAAAATAAGCAACCTTAACTATAGATGATGTTTCTAATTCTGACTGTTGTGATCTCATCTCTTATTTCTTCACTGCATACCTTCAGATCCTAAGTAATGGAAATGCATTTGCAGATCTGGACTAAGTTCTTAGCCTGCAACAATAAAAGTCTAAGTTACTTGTATATACTTGTAACAAGGAACACGTAAGAAATACCCTAAGATCAAGAGAATTTAAATCCCCCCACTTTAGTATTTTTCCATTTGGATACTCTGTACACACCATCCTTTTGGAGGTAGGCAATTGTTCCATTTTCCTACACCATCTCTAGTTCTAAAATGGTTAGAAAAAGAATAAAAAATTTCCCACAGAAATAGGCAAAAGTCAGCTACTCCTCCTGAGCTCTCAAGCAGTTCATATTTACAGAGTATCTGTAAATACAGATACAGCTTTCTCTTTTATTGCTTTGTTAACCTGTTATACTCAACACATTAAAGAGTTCTCTGCTGCTCTGTAGCCATTCCTCCTCTTGCACTCAGCTGTTACACTGCCTCCAGTAACATCTCCTTGGCTGTAGAGCTGCAGACAGAAACTTTTCAGTACAGGTTTTAGCCATATAATACAATTTTCCCAGGCACAGGAAGGACTTTCACTGTTCTCACAGAGTGACAGGCAAACAGTGATAGGTTTACTCCAGTTGTGGGTAGGTTCACACCGTGTTCACCAGCTAAATCTCACCCTGAACCCTTCACATATGGTCACTGCATTTTTACATGCCTGAGAGGTGAAGGATCATTAAAGTATTAATATAAATGTTACATCTGCATTTTTCTCGTGAAATTGCAATTTAGTAATTTCTTTCATGAAGATACAAATACCGCCCCTTTGAAGTGCCTTGCTGCTTTTTTCTTTTGATTACTGTAATTCTATTTTACATTTGTATACATTTGAAAATTTTATATTAACTACTGAAGTTAGTGTTCAGATTACTCAGAATTTTACTGACTTTTCTGTATTCTTGCACACAAGACATTCTGTGTGCAAGAATACAGAACATTCTGTACATTGTATGTACAAAGAGAGAAACAATGCACCCCTGAGATCAAGTTTGTCACCAAGAAAATGTAATTTAAGTAGTAAACAGTTTTTTATTTAACCTCTAATTCCACAGAAAAGAAACCCCTCACATTTATCAAATTCACTTTATATTACCAGCTAGACATTTCACAATAGCAGCACTGGGAGGTACCCTGCAACTTTGAATCCCTGATTATAGAGATAGTCATATTTAAATAAAAATTTGGGATTTTTGCTTTGGACTATTTTCACTGCAGCAACTATGTTATTTCCACACAAAGTACAAATGCATATTTCATTTTGCTTCAGAAGTCAGCAGTGTTTTAGTAGCTTATGCATAATCCTTTAGGAGTAAAACTTAACAGTAATCATCATCTTCTTCCTCAGTCTCTCCCCTCCTTCAGCTTTTAACTCTCAGTGCAAATTTGTACATCTACTTTGCTTTCTGTTAAAGAGTGTTAGAGAGAAAGAAAAAATTACAAGAGAAACCAGAATAAAAACAACAGGTAACAATAAACAAAAAGCAGCAAAGCCCTGCAGGAAGACATACCATACCTCACAAAAAATTTCCAATGTTATTTCTCTCTTTTTTCTAATTATTATGAAATTTCATTAACTTGTTAATTGAGAGATGCTGCACGTTCCTGTTTAGAGGATTTAACACTGTATGTTGTCTAGGAAAAGATATTGAAATTATACAGAAAAGCAGTTTGTTTGACAGAGACAAAAGAATTAGTACAGCTCATCAAACAGAAAGTCCATATCCTGTCTAAGACAATGGCCAGCAGCAGATGATTCACAGAAAGAATCTTCTGAGTCCCTTTATTGTTGACTTCTGACCTGGAGCATGTGCCTTACATCACTTACTTTTTTTTTTTCCCCTGGCTACAGAATCTCTCTGGTTGGTTTTATGCACGTAAATAATACCTCTGTTATGCAAAGGGATTACTAAAACAGGCTCCAAAAGTCTTAGGCATATGTATGTCCAAAATAATGAAGCCAGCAGGAAAACCCCACTGGGGTTATTTTTTCAGATTGATTTTAAGCAATGCATTATGATATGAAGGCTTTGTGTTTTATTAAAGGAAGCTCCAACGAGTGGGCTGCAGGATTAAATCAGGGCAGGCAGCAGGCATTTGGCCCAGTGCTGTTACTGGTTTGGGTGCCAGTGAGGACAAAAAAGCAAAGCTGCAATTGCAGCCCGGGTGGAATTCCACTGGAGCACTCGCACCGTGTTCCTGTGTGTAACACATTCCTTGTCCTTTAAAGGGTATGCTATCTTACACTTGGGAAGGGTTGCTTTCCTTTTCCCTCCTGTAATTGAAAAGTATTCTTTGCTGCCGATTTAAGGCTTGTTTTGACAAAGAGAGCACTGATGAGGCACTCAAGAGCTTGTATTAAATCAAAGTTAGACAGAAGTGAGCAGCTTGTATATGTGCTGTGGGATACACTTGCTCACATATTTATCTTCCATGCTTTGAGAGAAGGTTACAAATATTTTTATATATATACACACACATATAAAAGAGTGTGAGTAAGCAAGCTCACATTCCAAGAGAAGTTTTCTGGCTATGTCAGGAGCGTGGTCCACCCTCTGCTAAGCAAACCTATTTTTTTCAGGCACAAGAGGATATTATCAGAGCAGCCTGTGTGGATATACAGAAACCAGAGATCGTCATGGCTCGCTGAGGTGATGAGCTGACGGGTGGATGGCGCCCATTATCTCCACTCCTCAATCCAAGTTTTCCTGAAAAACGGACAGGGGGAGGAGAAGGCTCCAACTGAGCGTAAAGCACAGAGGACAAGCAAAGGATTAGGAGTGAGCAGCAAGAAAAGGAAGGAGAATGCAAAAGGCATTGAAAACGATTCAAAGAGCTAGGAAATAGTTCCTAGATTAAAAGATCCAGTTGTCAGCAATTTAAAACAATATTCAGGTTTTAACTTCTGTACAAGGCTATTACATAAAATAGCTCTGAAGCAAGAAAATTAACCAAAAGGAATGTGCCTTCACTATCTCTAGAAAATAAACTTAGGTTCAGCTGCTTCAACGCTCCTTGGAATTGTAAAATGTTTCAAGCCTTGGTTCGGCAAGCGTATCACCCCCTGCCCAGCCACCAGCCAGGGGAACCCGACACGAAGTACAAGGGGAAGGTGGTGCATGAAACTCAGCTGAACTGCTTCTACATCAAACCTGGAGGTAAGACAACATCACCCACTTGTGTGCACAGAACCTGTACTGCTAGCTGCCAGGAGTGTTGCCTTCCTGCTTAAATGGAGCAATCTGTGTAATGTAGGAGACTACTCTAATACCTCACAGCAATATTTGGTGGTAATGGCCTGTGAAGCCCTGAATGTGTGACCACAGCATCATAGGATCTCAATAATTCTGGTAATTCTCAAATCTGGGGAGTTAAGTACATGGATGGTTGTATATGGTGGATGGATGGTTTTCTCTTGGTTATGCATTGTATTTTGAGCATCTAATGAACATTGCTTCCCCACCTGCAGGGTGACATGATTATAAAAAAGGAATGCAAGTATAAGAAAAAGAAAAAGGGGTTTTTTTTTATTTGTAGACAAAGAGGCTAAGAAGTTTAAACCATACAAAAGCTGGAAATATTAAATACATGTGTGCGTATGTGAAGGGATTAAGCTGCAAAGGCGGTTACACAAGGGATTTGTGAAAAGCAACCAGCTCTGGGATATCCTTGTTTGCAGGAGAAATATGTAGGCACTCATGTATGTCCTTCCCCTGATCCTGAAACACCTACCATTTTGTGCTATACAAGGAGGGATGTGTGAGGCAGAGGGTATACAGGTAGCCACATGAAAATAACCCCTCTGAAAAAAGTCATTATCTGTTGCAAGCCAAACTCTTGAGCGTTCCTGCATCATATGCCTATCTTATCTTGAAAAGACGTCAGGAATGCCCAGCACTGGCACTACACTCTCCACAGTAAACCTCCAGACAAGCTAATTTGTTGCTTATATGCTGACATCCATAAATGGGAAACAAAGACTGTGTCTAGCAGATATATGCAGTTATTACTCTCCTGCCATTCCATACTGAAACTCATCACAAAGGTGGGATGCTTGACACAAGGTCCTAACTCTATTCCATACCCTTTTCCTACTGATTTGCTTGCCCAGGCAGGGCTACAGCTCCACCACGCACAAAATAATTACCAGCCATCCAGAAACTACACAGCTTTTTTATCTTAGCTCCATAGCCTGTTTCTTCCCACATGGCATAAAGCTGCTCTGACTTCCAGATTGAGCTGAAATTGAAAACCTACATTAGGATTTGTGCACTTCTTTTCCTTACACTTTTTTTTAAGCACCTTCAACACCCAACAAACATCATTAGAGCAAAAAGATGGCTGCAGTCATCATAGTTAGAGCTGCAAAAAGCCACTCGACAAATGAAAACCAATCTTAACTGTTTGCTTTGTTCGGTCAAAGGCTTCCACAATTGGCACCAAATCCTCAGGGTAGGAAGAGTGAGGAAGAAACAACTAAAACATCCTTTTTAGAAAGTCTGAATAGAAATATCTGCGCTGAGATGGGCGGCGTGACAAGGGACGTGGTGTTACGCATCAAAAATTAAAACTTAAGGCCTTCAGAAGGGGTGCCTACAACTTCCAGTGTAAACATAAATTGTATTTAGTTTACAGGAAAATATGAATAATAAGGCAGCCCTGAAAAAACTAAATTTAGAAAAACTTATTAGTACAAATTTTCTTGCTTTAAAAACAACAAATAGAAAGTAATTTTGTAGTTCCTTCTCCTTTTTTTTTTTTTAATACAAACTGTAAAAACCTAGATCATAGAACATTTACTCTTCACAATATACAGAAAAAGATCCCCAAACACCCTAAAGCTGAATTAACTAATACCTGCTAATCCTAGAATAACAATAATAATTTATTTGGCTGGGGCCTCTGCAGTTCACTTAGCCCAACTTCTGCTCAGAATAGTGACAGCTGCAGTATGAGAGACACTCAGGGAAAGAAGAAATCACCATCAACTACAAGGTTCCATAAAAAACTATATTCTCAGTTAATTTATTTTTAATTAATTTTCTTGTTCAGTTCCCTACGTTAGAAATCCACTCCTCCTTCCATAGATTTAAGCAGAGTTTGGTTACAGTTTCAAAACCTGTAGTTTGTGCACTGTAAAACAGGCAAGCCAAATAACCAGCAGACTGCAAAATCATAATTCCTGATGTTAAAACCCACTTCCCTTAAGCCAGCACTGCTGCATATCCACGTATCCCTGAGTGCAGGATTAAGTTATGCCATCAAGCTATGATAATACTTTTATATCTCAGCAGGCAGGCATTAAAGATTTCCAGGTATCCTTGAAAATTAAAATGAGACAAAAATCTAATATATAAATGCACATATTTTACGGTTCTAGCGATAAAAATGTAAATTGGTATCTATACGATTTCCAAGGGGCAGTTTATTATTTTTCTTGACATTCTGAAGTAACTTTTACCATTTTCTAAGCACATTAAAATCATTGGTTAGTTGAAGTATAGACCACAAAAGCAGCAACTATATGGGAAATGTAGTAGAAAATTAGTAATGCTTTTATCTATGCTTTTATAAACTGCTTTACGAACAGATAATTTCTGAGTGTAGGTAGAAGGAAGTCAATAAACTGAGTGCTAGAGGCCACCTCGCATGAAAAAAAAAGTATCAGCACTATGAATCCAATAAATAGAGGCAGTAAGAAACTGCCTTGCTTCTCTCAAGAAAATCTGCAGATGACAAACTACAAAACAGTTAAGTTGGACAGAAACTTAAAAAGGTTTCAAAAAAAAAAAAAAAGCACACAACATGACAAAGCTCATGCTATGTCCTTCATCTTCTGGGCTTAGAATTAACTCTCATGAAAACATGAATTCTTTTCAGCGTGCAGGTTTTCCTTGGAAATTTAAAAAAGGAAAATAATGCCTATGCTTAAGAGGGTTAGCATTCCAACACGCTCAGCAAAACTGAGGTTTCACTTTAAGGTCAGGAGCATCCAGGGAAGATTATCATGACCTCTGCTGTTGTTCTGTCTTGCTGGATACAAGATGAATTTTTAAAATGCTGATCAAAGGAGAGAAAGTGGAATGGGAAGGAGGAGAGATTTGTTTGTATCTCTGAGACAAAAATGTCTCCAAGGACAGAACCTCAGGTAAACCAAAATCATTTGTATTCTGAACAAATGGCAGTAGGCAATCCAGGCAGACTTTTTAAAAAGAGCTTTACCCAAACCTGTTTAGCAAAAAACCAGCTGAGAAGAATACATCTCGAAAAATGGCAAGGCCCTTCTGCCAAAACTACTTTGCATTTCTACAGTTTGGGTTTACACTTTTGTCTCAAATTGACAAACACTTTTCAAAGAGTTTTAAATGACAGAAATATTTTCTTCAACAAAACGTGCAGGTTGTAGCAGGATGGAATAACAATTCTGCAAACAAACTTTACCTTAAAAAAATTGGTTTTAAGTTATTCAATCGTGACAATAACACCACATTTTGCTTAATGATGCAGCAACAGAAAGCCATTTCTGAATCAGTAGACCACTGAGTTCAGAGAAAAAATAAAACAAATTGGAAAAAGTTAAAAACATTTACAGGTATTTGTTTCAAAATTCTGAAAGATGAACGAGCATTTGGGGAATAATCAACTGAATACACATTTCAGTTTTCTGCATTCCTCCTGCTGGGGTTTTGATACTGGACCTCGTAATGTATGTTGGCAGGGAGGAGGCTGATAAATAAGCTTCTCCTTTCTCAACTGGTATTTTTACCCAAACCAAAAACATTGAACAGAAACTCTATTAAATCATAGAGACAAAGGCTGGAATAGCTATTTTGCCTGTCTCAATTGAGCAAGTAGTAGTTCATTGGTCAATATACAGAAGGCCAAATCTAAATATATAAACAAGTAAGTTTAACCTGCAAATGCTGGTTTCACTCTCAAATTAAAAAAAATCAGAAGGAAGAATAGGTTTGAAATACTGTATTACACAATAATGTGGTATAGACTATAAACATATTTCAAGGGGAAAAAGACACTATGGTAGCCAAAAGAAGACTGTTTTTCCTCATATATTCTTTTTACAAGTCACTCAGATTATCTTCTTGTTGCCTCCTACTTTCCCTTCAGAAGTAAACTTTATAAGTCTGCAAGCTAAGATGTTCTTTACAAGAGAAATGCTGCTTGCAGGGTCACTGCAGAGTCAGTTATTATCCATCTGTATTTTTACCAGGATGTATCTCCTTAGAAGGGTGAACTAAAAGGAGCCAAGATCAGCCTCAAAAGAAGATGAGCTGCTCTGTCTGAGAGGGCTCCTGGATGCTGTAACACAATCTCAGAATGAAAAATAATAGTTTGAGGAAAATAGACACTGTTACTTTTTCCTAAACATGTTACAATCACTTGCCCCCAACCATATACTTGGAAAAATTTTCATATGGAATTATGAACTACGGGGGAAGAAAAAAAAAAAAAACAAAAACACACAAACCACAGACAAAACCCACAAAATTTCTTTAGACAGCTGGCAAACTTCCCTTTCCCTCCTGTCTGATTTACCAGATGTCTTTGCAGTGTAGGAATCTGGGAAAAGAATCCCAAGTTTTCAGGGTTCTGATAGCCATATGGTGGCAGGTTAAACTGAAAAACTGAAACAAGTGTGAGGTTATGTACAAACCACCTGTGTCTGCACAGCTCTGCCCAAACCAGGCATGCCTGCTCTGCTTTTGTACCACTTGCTGAGCCTCTGCAAAAGCCAAATCCAGCAAACACTTCTCACTAGAAGGCTTTATTCCATTTCAAGACTAGGAGATGACATGAGCAAAGCCCTTGCTACAATGTGGCACAGAAGTAAAAAGTAACTTCTGTGTCCAAATAGGTACAGAAACTGTCAGAGAGAGAATAGTGGTTGACGTGTCACACAATTTTTCTCCACTCAATATAGCAGAAAAGCACCCAATTAACCTGTATCAGATCATTGTCACAATTAGCATACTATTTTAAGGTAGGATCTTGTGTTCTTGGCAGCTGAAATGCTCAAGGTGAAGCCAGCTCTGACATAGGCAACTTAATATTCCCCGAATTCTCTTGTTTCCTATAAGCATCAAAACCAGTGCTCAGTGATGGAAAGGTAAAGGAGTGAAATCAAGAAATAATTCACTGACCCAGCACACAGACATAAACACCTGGCACAGAGTGGGGAATAGCTGTAATTATTATATAGCTGCTAAAGGGAGAATACTAAGGTAATTTAATCAATAATTTACTGCTATGTATTTCTTCTGAACTATCTCATATCAGTCAGCATCAAGGCTTAAGCAGCAGGCTCTAAATATTGGTTTTCCCAATAACTATCACCAAAAGCTAATGAAAAAAAAGTAGTAATTATGTAGTTAAGATATGTCAAATACTCAACTCATGAAATTTTAAAAAAATCTTTGAAACTGTTAGATCATCTAAACAAAAGCAGGACTACTGTCTTGCTCTCAGAAAGAAAGCATCTAGAATTGTAGTTCACTATCTAAGTTTAAAGGTCACATTGCAAATTGCCTGTTTCATCCATAAACCTTCTGTTCCTGGGTGGACAAAGATTTCTGCTGGCATTAAAAGCTGTAATTTGAGCTTCCCTCCTGGCTTTGAAATGAATAACCCCAGCTCTACCCTAACAGATTCCCCAAACAAAACTTTGCTGTGAAATAGTGGATCAGTGCAAACATTAACTGGCATGGATCCCAAATCCAGCCTGAAAAGTCCTGGGATTAGACTGTGAGTGTCTCCAACATGGTGTTTAGACAATACTTCAACTTAAGATGACCAGGATCATATGAAACAATAGAATAAATATGAAAAAATAATACAGTAAAAAGACTAAATATATTTTTTTTTAAATTTTAAACATTTCTAAAATGTATATTTTTGGAAAATTTTGTCTACTGGAATCATGTATTAGATACAAAGCAAGCTTTACAAAAGGATAGCTATTACACAACAAAATGTTGTTGGGCTTGTCCAGTACACAAGTAGCACCTTTTCCTGCCAAGAGGATTTATTTTAGACTGTGTGATACAACCAGCCACAGATATTCAGCTGTACAACATGAATTTTAAATATTGGAACAAACTAAAAATAAAATGGGCAGGGCCAGCAATTAGAAACACAGAGGAGATTGTTAGTTTTGCTAGATCTAATAAGAAGACACGTATGAAAAACAGCATAAGAAGTCACCAAGTCAAACAACATGTTAGAAAAAGATAATTTGTTTCCAGATACTGTTAAGTATTACTGCCAAACTGTCCACTGTTCTGCCAAGTAAACAGCTATTACTGAGTACTCCTTGTTAGTATGTGAAACCAGGAGATAAAAATAAAATTACAGCATAAGGGCCTGAACCCCCCAGTTTTGTATGAAAACTTCATTTAACAAGGAATAAGCCTCAAGCCTTAGTTTTGCAAAAAGCTATAAAGGCAAGTTGTACAATAAAGCACAACAACAGGAAAATATTCATGGAGAAAATTCAAGAGGACGTTCAGAACTGTGTTTGGATGAGACCCCTGTGAAAAAACACACTTAAGGTTGAGGAGATTCCCTTATTTTATGTTGCAAAGGCTTTGAAATACAAAGTAAGGAAGAAAGGGCAAGATGTATCTGCAACTCAGTCAAGGAATCACCACGTGAACTATTTGTAGGGACCTAAAGAAAACCTGAAAAGTCAAAGGACTTGGTAAATAACTTGTCTTCCAATTTGCTCTGGAAACAGATGTTTTCATGAAAATCTGAGAAAACAACAGTTTTTCCTTTGAAGTATCAAAACCTTCAGATTTCTTGAAGAAATAATAACTAAGCCTTTGTAAGATTATTTTAGGAAGATAAACAGCTAGGGATATCATATCCTTATACCAGAACTCACCTGATACTGACAGAATTTATAGGGATTTTTTAGTAAAACAAACATGAATCTTCTCTCAGACAACCAAATTCTCAGTTCAGTTAAGAGGTATAGATTTACCCATGGTTAGATCAAACAGCTAACCCTGGTAAAAATCAGATCCACAGACCCAGGCATCCTGATCAGAATCACAGGTTACTTCTTATATTTGAGACCCTGCAAATCTAAAATTTTGACATCTCTTAGTGAAAAGACAGCTTACATCCCCCAACCCCTGATTTTTCTGCTAGTAAAAAAATAAACAAAATTCTAGTTTAGTCTGATTACTGCACATAAAAACTTATTTTCTGTCCCCACAGAATTATGACAACTTCTAATTACTCATTATATCACTTGTCGCAACAAAAATGAAAAATTAAGAGATCAGGTTTCAAAAGGTAGATATTAGTATATACATACATAAGCTCCTATGGATTTTCAAAATGAGATTAAACAAGATTACACCTACATAAGAAAAAACCCTTCCAAATCAGAGGGAATAAAGAGATGTCACAATACTTCAAATCCTAATGTCTGGTCCAGTCTAGGTTAGCCTGGAGATGTCTGCAATTCTTTTCAATTTCCTTCTGAATTCCAATTCTTTGGCAAGCTAGCAAATACTCCCAAAACCAGCAGTTTCATTTAGGCTATTTAGAATGTTCCTTTCTACCACATAGTGTGTGTGAACAACAGGATTCCCTCTTGAAATATTTTCCAGCTCCAAATTAGTTTATGAAATAAAAAGGTCTAGCAGATTATCAAATTGGGCTGCTTTGCAAGACACAGATTGCTTTTGCCTTTCCTTCATCCAGAGGGAACGCTTGAGCATCACAGCTCCCATAAACCACTTCTGCCATCTGCTTTTATGCACAAAGGACAAAGCCCAGACCAGGTCCTACAGCTCTGCTTCAAGCACAGCCACAAACTGTGCATTTACCACTGCTTCCTGCACATTGTAGCAGCCTGTGTGCAGATCTGCAGGCACAAGTGAGCTTCCTCACATCTACCACTCGTTTCTGAGCTTGCCTGACACTTGCTAATTCTTGTGCAAAGATAATCATGCAATATAAACAGAAAGCCCAAAGCCATACCTTTGCCTTTCAGCAGGGTTTAAATTAGACTCAGCATTGTGTTGTCAGGAGTTATGCCTAAGAGTTGTGAAGCAACCTGCCTTCCAGCGTGCTCCAAGAACTGTATTTTGGAGCTGGAGAAGAACACAGGGCTTGGATTGGCTGCATTTGTCTGGTTTTATGCAGAAAATCAAGACTACAAATATTACACTGGGACTTCCCAGCAATGACTGGGGTATACGCAGAAAACACACACACACACTCTCTCTGTCTCTCACAGCCCATCACATACACCCCACCATAAACACCCAAATTTGTCAGTGAAATGAGGAGATGACTCCTAAGCTCATTCTAACACTTTCTTTAGCAGAGTGGCATTTTAGGGAGCATTGAGAAATTCTTCTCTTCCAGCACATCAGAAAAGCAAAATGCATTCCTTCAGTTCTAATCCTTGGAAGCTGCAGTCTAAGCACCTGGACTACCTTAACCAGGAACAGGCTGAGGAGAACCTGGCTCCAGTATTTAACCCAATGTGTCCCATACTTACACCTGGCATTTCTGTAGAGTAGGAAAGGGTCCTGCAGCTGGAAATCGAGGTCTTTAGTAATAGGTTCTGTTCGATTCTCCATGCTCAGTCTGTTCATAATTGTGAAACCATGCCTTGGAGAAGCTGATCTGAAAAGGAACAAGTAGAAATCCCATCAAGTAGAGGCAAAAGGAAACAATGAGAATTTCTTTGCTGTTTAGTGCTCTGAATTCATTATTTATTTCTAGGAGAAGCTACAAAAATCTAATTTTGTTGCCAAGGAAATAAAAATTGACTCTTGCAGATTCTCCAATCCTTTTAATTATGAGCCAAGCCTTACATTATAGATGAGAAATAAACAGACCATCAGCATCACATGATCCAATGCCACTATCTATCCTATAGTTCCTCACTGGTCTAGAAAGCAGCAATTAAAACAGGTCAGAGCAAGCAAACTTTTCAGCACCCAGGTTAACAACTGCAGATACTAACAGTCATCAAAGAGAGAATTTTCTATACCACCTACAACATAAGGACAAAAGTGGCCATGTGAGAAACTGAAACAGGCTGCCCCAGAGCAGCTGTGAATCCACCCCCATCCCTGAATGACCCCTGACAAATGATGAACCTAAACCACTCTCTGACTCTGAAGCATTATGCTCATTCATGGGGATTTCAATTCAAGTCTCTTAGATAAAAGTGAACTGTTAAACCTATCATGATCCTGACAGGAAATACTCCTGTCAAACCAAGTTTGGCAACAAAGGCAAATAAGATGGCTAAACATTTGGGAAAAGTGCCATCTCTGCCTAAATGCTGGTGTGTGGATTTCTCTATGAAACCAAAACACAGGAACCTGTATTACAGGATTGGTGTCAACCAAAAAATAAACAAAAGGGAAATCTCTGACAAGAAACCTTGTTTGCAAGGGGTCAATATTTCACTTTAAACAAACAAACAGTCCACTTTCACTGGTATTTACCCAGCTGGAAGTCTGGCTTTTTAACTGTTCCTCAGAACTCACAAAGATGAGCTGGGCAGGAAGTCAGCCCAAGTAAAATGGTAACATTATTTAACATTGTGAGTAAGGTAATGAGAAGTAACAAAGGCAACACCAGTGGTCTCCAAAATATCTCTTGGCAATGTTTTTTTCTGCAGGACTTTATAAATTTGTTTGAAGTCACAGAAAATTAAAACTGATGATGAGGGCAATGCATGATGTTAGCCAGAAATAACCTGTTCCATAGTGCTGCCTAAAGGGCTGCAAGGCAGCAACCTCTGCCCTAGATGGAAACGTCCTCAGGCAACAAAAGGAACAGTGAAAGGTAGCAAATACCAGAAGTACCAGGTTTCATGTGGGCAGTTCTTGAGCTTTGAAACCAACATACCAGGAAACACTATTTCTGATTAGCAGCACACAAGTCACCACATCCACCTACTGCCAGCACAAAGGGCTGCTTCTTTCCTCTCCTGGTGGTAATTTTAACAGCATCTGATCTCTGCTCACCTGAGAGCAGCTTAGGAAAATTACTGATGACCATTGCCACTGCTGGTATGAGAGAGCCAGAAAGACTGAAGGCAGCATTCCCACTTCCCACAAAGCTGGCAGACTCCTGGGCCTTTCTGTCACCTCACACACAGCCCTTTCACCTTCTCAAAACCATCTCTTGCTTTCTCAGCTCTCCTACAGGATCCTCTTTGACATAAAAGTTGAAAAAGTAACTTTCTGCTTTGGTGTTATGCCCCAGCAGCTACTGCAAGACCTGCTGACTGTGTAACTTTCTGATTTTAACAATAGCCACAGAGAAATGCTGGGGCACCAGCATGGAAACCCCAGAACAGGGCAGGCTTCACAACAGAACAAACATTATGTGCTAGAACAAATGCTGGAACAAAAAATGATGCTCTGAAAGCCACAAGCAGAGTTGCTGCTAAAAGAAAGCATTAAAATAATCTGAAATGTTGGATGTATTATGCATGAAAAATGAACAGACACAAGTAGTGTGAAAGTTCCCTAAGTAGGAAACACAGTATTTCAAAAGCTCTGACATTCTCTTCCTTTAAGCAATATCATTATTTATTTCACTCTCTTTTGTTCAGACACTTTTAAACTGCAAATCCTATTTAAATTGACACAAAAGATTCCTACAGTTTACCCATACCGAGATTTAAATCACATTTGGAATCTCATCAAAATACAAGGTAATAATAACTCTCCTTCAGAGTGTTTTTTTCCCCACATTTGCTTCTGCCAGTTTCTTTTCACCCTTGAACTAGGGGGAGCATTTAACTTCATTCCAGCCAGCTTTTCCATACCCACAGGTTTCACCTGTGTATGTTATGCTGTGGTGTCCTCACCTTGTGTACACAAACAGCGTCCCCTCCACATCTGTCTTCTCCTGCAGAAATGGAACATTAGAAAAGTTAAAAACAGGGCAGCATTTTGCTGACCACCAGTGAGCCCCCTCTTCTCTGTTTTACCAGCACCACCAGTTATACCTGTCTCACCCAAATCAGGAAAAAATAACTAAACCCAGCTTCGTGGGCTGGTGCTGAGAGGCTGGAGCTAGCACAGGTCACCATGCAGCTGACCAAGGTTTTGAGTTAAAGTATGAAAATGCTAAAGGGACAACACCATGACACTGAACATTGCACTGGGTTAATTCTAGGCTACACTTGAGCACAACGTACAGGCAAGAGGAAGAGAGGGATTTTTCCAAAGGGCACCTGCTTTGGAACAGAACATTTAGGACAGAAAAGGGGGGAAATAACACAAAAGGCAGCTTGGGCAGGTTCTCACCATTACAGCAAGCCAAGAATCACCTGCAACGAGCCTGAATGTTCTATTACCCAACGTTTCCCCAGGATATGTACATTTATGCATCTTACAACAATGCTTTTAAGTGCTGGTAACTCCACCACTCCTTTGCACACGTTTGGGTTCTGTTATAGGTGTCGGACGGGCAGGGGAGTGCCAGAAGCCCAAAGCCCTGGGTTAAAAACCAGACCTGGGTTAAACGCCAGCCTCCACAACCCTGGGTTAAACCCTGGTCTTCCATGGCCTTGGGTTAAAAACCAGACCTGGGTTAAACGCCAGCCTCCACAACCCTGGGTTAAACCCTGGTCTTCCATGGCCTTGGCCTAAACTCCAGCCTCCACAGCTCTAAGTTAAACCCCAAGCTCCCATGGCCCCGAGGTTAAACCCTTTCGTTCCACAGCCTCAGGCTGAACTCCAGCCTCCAACCCCAGCCTACACTACCCCAGATCAAGCCCCAGGCTCCTGTTACCTGCGGTTAAACCCTTTTCTCCCATAGCTCCAGGCCACCCCCAGCCCCTTCTGAACGCGGCAGAGCTCTTCCATCCTGCAGCCTCCCAGAGCCCCATTCCTGGGCACCCCGGGGGCTCCTCAGCACGCCCAGAGCGGCTGTATGGGGCACACGCCCGAGGAACGCCAAAAAACACCGGGAACACCGGGGAACACCAAGAAACAGCGGGAACACCGGCGATCCGCCCATCTCCCCCACCCTCACACCTCAGCCATGGCGGGGGCGGGGCGTGTGAGGGGGGCNCGGTGCCCGAAGGTGTAGAGCGCCACCTGGCTGGCCACGTCCACGATGCCGCTGATGTAGGGGTCGTGCTGCCGCAGCGCCGCCAGGCTCATGTCCAGCCCCCGGCCCAGCGCCGCCGCCATCTTGCGCCCGCCGCGCAGACGCGACCAATCCACCGCCGAGCCGCCGAACCGCGCCGCGCCGGCTCCCGCCCGACAGGCAGCCGCCGCAATCGAGCGCCGAGCGCCGGTCGGGGAGGATTGCGGGCGGTGGCCAGGGGCGGGCCGGGGATGGAGGAGGCCGGGGATGGAGGGACGCGGGGTTGCTTGGAGAGAGGAGCCCGCGGCTGGACACTGCAGTCCACACACGGCACGGTGTGCCGGGCTGAGCCCGGTGGCTGCCGCTCCGTCTCGGAGTGTGGCTGGTTCTCAGTCCTCCTGGGAGGTCTGGGGTGCTCCCGCTCCCGCCTCGTCCCTTGTGAGGGGAAGTGCGGGAGCTGGGCTGTTTAGTCCAGGAGAGAGAAATCTAAGGGCGATCTCAGCAATGCATGGAAATATCTCCGAGGCAGGTGCCAAGAGGAAAGTGCCAGACTGCAGTGGTGCCGAGACAGCACGAGGAGCAGTGGCCACAAATTCAAACACGAGGAGTTGCACCTCACCGTGTAGAAGAACTTTACACTGAGGGTGGCAGAGCACTGGCACGGCTGCCCAGGGGGGCCATGGAGTCTCTCTGGAGACATCCCGAACGCACCTGGGCACGTTCCGGTGTCAGCTGCTCCAGGTGACCGTGCCCGGGCAGGGGTCGGGCGGGATGGCCCCCAGAGGTCCCTCCCAGGGCGGGGTGACCCCAAAGGTCCCGCCCAGCCCGAGCAGCGCTGTGGCTCCGTGTGGGCGCTCTGGTGTCCCCACAGAGAGCGGGACTGAGCCCATCCCGCTCGTNCTCCCCAGGGGTACCTTTGAAGGCCTTTCCAATAAATCCCCACCTTTATTCCCTTACTCCTGTCTGGGCTCTGTTTCTAGGAGCCTCTTAAGCCATCACCTCGTGTGCGCTTCCCGGGGGCTCAGCCCGGCTCCATCTCCAGGCACACCCGGCCCCGGGACAGGGACAGGGACAGGGACAGGAGCGGGATCAGATGGCTGAGCACACACAGCCCGTGTTTGCTGGCACACACACTCACACAGCACTGCACCAAGCCCAGGGGAACAGCTGAGTCGTTAAATCTCGATATTCACGGACAAAAGACCCTCTAACTAATTAAAGTTAGAGAGCGGTATGTTTATTCAGGCACTGGTGGGTGGCATGGGAGTANTATTCAGGCACTGGTGGGTGGCATGGGAGTAGCCTCCTGAAGACATGCCAGCAAAGGACAAGGTTCTTCACTCCTTATTT